>JAPZDV010000015.1:7143512-7273700 GCA_029814665.1 Acanthurus lineatus
GGTCTACTAGACATGTCTTCGCTCCTCTCCTCTCCTCTCCTCTCCTCTCCTCTCCTCTCCTCTCCTCTCCTCTCCTCTCCTCTCGTGTCCTCTTCTGTCCTCTCCTCCTGGGACATGCTGCAGACTGACATGACAGATTCAAATTATGGAAAGTCTCGTCAAAGAAAGTTATTTTCGGAGTCAATACTTGTCCCATGTCAATACTTTTTTCCTAATTGATGTGAGTGATTAACTGCATAATTAGTATAACATGGAAGACTGATGAGCACTGACTGCTGAAATTCATTTAGGCGTAAGGTTTTAAATGATATGAAGTGCTTAATACCTTATCTACAGTATATCAACTTGTAAGACTAAAATCTCTCATTATCATTCCTGGGATGATTTTTTAACTTACCCGCTTTTCTTAAATGTAATTTTGTTAAAGTTCAGCAGTTGCTACTGAGGGAATTCTCTCCCACTTGAGTAACTTTACTGATGCAAAAATATTTCAATTAAAAAAGTAACAAGAACAAGCAAAATATAACTATAATGCAATAATATTACAATAACACAATATCTGTCTCCCAATTAAAGTGCTTTTTATTGCTTCGGTGTATTAATTCATTTATTAAAAAGCAATACATCTTTAATACAGAGGAAATGTAACAGTCTCAATTGAAGAGAATCTACTTTTTCAAAAATCAAATAGTCTTATTACCAATTTAGTTATAGATAATTCCTATACATTTAAGGCTTGCCAAAACTGCAGGTGTCATTAGCATACACCTGTATGTTCCATAATGTGGAATATTTCTTGGACAATTATATAATTATAATATAGCTTATAAGAAGCTGTAATAACAGAATTGTATGTAAATTTGTCTGTTTGGAACAAATACAGAAATTAATAAGCTGTAAAAAATAACTTTGTTTACTATTACAAAGTTATACACAGTCCTTATGTGTTAGAAAAAAAAGCTTTAACAATGTTATACATATTTTTATCTATATAAAAGCTTTGGCAAATGGTCTTATAATAAATTATGTACTGATAATAGTGTTAATTTTTTTTTAAACATTTGTTTTTAATCAGATAAAATAAATAAGCAGTGAATTAGTCATTGATAGAAAAGTGTTCACAGAGCATTCATTTAAAAAGCAGTGGGCCACCCACTTTTTGATACTTGTGAACACTCAGCTTTCTTTTTCTTTAAAAAAAACCTGTAGGAATATTTGGAAATGAGAAAATAATGTCTGTGTGTGTATGTTTATGTGTGTGTCTTGGGTTACATCAGGTAAATTTCCATCAATATGAACTTCTGTCACCCTCTAATCCCTGTAAGCTATAGCCTACATGCTCGGCCCATATGCAGCCGGGCTGTAGGAACACACACACACACACACGCACACGCTCTTAATCCTATGGTATCTTTCTGTGCTGATGGATATAGGCATACTGTACACAGAGCACAGTCACTGAGTGCAACTGTAATATGACCTGTCAATACAGATTTACCACCACTCAATACGCTCGCTTCTATTGTACAGGTTCACAGTGGGACCGACTGGTGCTTTGACTCGTGTGCACAGAGCCAAAAAAATCAAACAACACACAAACAGTGACTAGAGCAAGAACAGTGACATAAACAAGCCTCTGGTCAACTGATCAGAAAGCTCTGGTATATAAGTACATAATTAATTTTGAGCAAAGTAATTAAGTTTCTTTCATTGATCATAATAAAAAAAGGAAGATCATGTTCTCCAAAGAGATCTTATTTAAAAGGATAATAACTTTTTAATAGATTAAACTAAAATTCACCAAAGGGGAATTTTGATGTTTTTTTATTGGATAATTGACTTTTAGGTATGTAATTACTAATTTATGTCACATTAGTAAAGGAGTGTGTTCTCAAACATTGCAGGGAGTCCATATTTGTATCCTTTTCTTCAAACATTATTAAGGCTAAATCTAAAAACTGATGCATTTTATTTAACTTGATTTCAGTTTACACATTTTAAAGAGTTACTGCAGAGTTCTATCTACAGCATAAATGAAGTGTAGCATTTCATTTTTTCTCTTTTTATTGTTAGTTGTTGTTTGATGTCTTTAATAAGCTGAAAACCAGCTTTTTACAAAATGGATAATATCTATCAATCCATTTGTGTCTGGTTGCAATGTAAGTGTCTTCAAAAGTAAAAATATTTTTACAAAATAGAAAATTTTAAAGTAAAGAATGTCTTTTCCATTTATTTTTAATTCCTGGCATGAAAAGTCATAATTTCCCTCTTTTTTCTTTACTGTTTGCATTAAAATAAAATACAGCAAAGCTCCAAATTGTTATATTAAATATGTTTTTGGGGTTATCAACATTTATTCATACTTATGTAAACCATCACAAGTGGTAATATGTTGCTCTTTATTCCCCATGTTGCCGGATTTTAATGTTGAGGATAATTTTGCAAGTTACCCTTTTTTATTGACAGAATGGTCCTTTAACAGCTCCGTCTTGCCTCATCTCCACAGCTGATTAATCAATAAAATGTCTGTGAGGCAAATCGGGAAACTCAACATGTCTAGACTTGCCTTCAATCACCTGGTGTCTGAAGTAGACCTTCATTAACCTACAGTGGGGAATGAAACTGAATCGAGCTCATTAACGCAGGCAAACAGGTGTTAGAAATGCTGTTTTAGTTAAATCACGTGAGTGTTTATTAGCTAGCATAAAAAGAGCACAATTAGCTGCAAAGCTAAACATGTATGTACCATTAGAAATTAAGTTAATTATGTTTAATTGTGTTTTACTGTTGGCTTGTAGAATTGTTGGAGGTCGACGCAGCCACATTTTAGGTGTAAAGTATTCTTTTGTTATCGTTAATGTTCTTTAACACGACGTTTTGCTACTTTGAAATACATATTTTATAGATTTTCTAGCTAAATCAAGGGGCTAGCTTACTTTTAAACATTAAGGGTTTATGACATGAATGAAATACGGGCATGTGTAATTCTAAAATATCCAGGATGGAGTTTAAATTTCTGTGTGAAGCTAAAATTGTCACTTCATAGTGACTTTTGTTTACTTAATTTAAATTTTTATCTCTTAAGCAGCAGTGCATTCTTCCTTTAATAATCCCGTGTGACAATGACCTGCTATTTTATCGTTTGAAAGCAATCATTTTGACTATTTTCATCCAAAACACACCTGAATGACATTGTGAAAATGTATTTTTTATGAAGCTGACATCAGGTAAATTCACAAAAGCAAATTGTGCTTTTTAAATCCGGCGGAGGGGGCAGGAGGGGGGCGGTGAGGCATCCCTTAATAATCAACACAGCCTAGTTTTGCAGATATTTCAATGTGATGTGCCTTTTCTTTTTTTCCCCCCCTTTAGGAGACATTAAATAAGCAGCGAGATAGCCCAGGCTGCCGCACACCCAGCCTGGTTGTATAACGGGGCTTCACCTGAGCTGAACTTGACGCATCTGGTTCATCGGCGGCGCAGGACGCGCGGTGCAGTCTGCAGCCTGTGTGTCCCCACTGACCCGAGCCGGTTGGCCACAGAGAGTGACGCTGTGACGGGGTTGCGGGGGTGGGGGGGACACAACGCGTCCGTCGTCCGATATCCGCTCACGGAGACGGTCTGCTATCATATCCAAACATGACGACTTTTTCTACAAAAATTGTCGCCCTTTCTTTTTTTATTTTTTGCTCTCCATGGGTCCAGACACATAGAAGAAGAGCCACTGTCTAGAAAATATACAGCCCGCGGACTTGGGAGTTGGACACCCCGGAGGAAGAGACCATCCAACTTGAACTTGAGACCTGTCGGTGCGTAGTCTTATATCTACCCCTTTCTCTTTGTTTGGTGAATTTTGCAGGGATTTGTTTTCGCGTAAATTGCGGAAAAATGACAACGAGCTGTCGTCGTTGTCATTTTGAGCGTGCTTTGTGAGCGCAAGCATGTAGCGATATATTTTCCACAGACTGGGTCAGTGCATATTGACGCTGTTATGACTGAACCGATCCACAGTCCTTGGGGGGAAGTTTCCAGGCTGCTTAAAACAAGCGCTTTCGGAATAACGGCTTAACAGGTCAACATAATCGTCTGTAAATTTGAGAACAAGCCCCAAACATCTCCCAGCCTTTATGTGAAGATGAAATGGTCGCCAGACTGTAAATTCTCCCTCGCAATACAAGAAAAGAGGTCGCCTTTTCGTGCCCTAGTTTCCCTTCGTAGAGAAGCATAATCTTTCCCTTTGTTGTCCCCGATGCAAACAAAGATAGGCAGCCGGGCAGATCACGTCAATCCAGCGGAAAACATCACCGTTGTCCAAGTAAGCAATTTATAGAATATCAGTAAAAATGTGCATTTAATTAGAAACGCGGCGTCTCCCGAGCTGTTCACCCTGAGATAATCAGTGTATGTAAGACATGAGAACATATGGTGGAGCTGTGCGGTTTCCCCTGATGTGTCACTGTGGTTTCCCTCAGAGAAGTTTTTGATGAAATTAATTCATTGAAATCTGAGAGGAGCTAACTCAGCAGTAGCTGAATGCATTTTTAATGGTTAAAAGGCTTGTGTAGGCTTTCAGTCAGTTTCTCAGGTGTGCTCAGAGCTTCTTTAAAATGCTTAAGTATTTCAATTCAAATTAAATTTTTTTGTAAGAAATTAAACTGAGGAGGATGTAAGATATGTGATCGGATTTATTTGGGGTTACATGTCAGTGTTTGCTTGGACAGTCATAACAGGAGTTTCACATTCATCAGGTGGGACATATAGATTTACACATTAGAGAACAGAAATAATAAGTCCTTTTTAGGTTCATATAGAGTTCGTTTTGTGTGATAAATCGTTTCTTCTTGGGGCTGTAAATTATGAATGATAAAACCACAAATCCATAAATAATAATCAATTTGGGCAATCATCTTTTCTCAGATCAACTCACGCAAAAATGCAGCTTTTAATTTTAGATCATAAACAGTCAGTTTCTTTGAAACAGAACGACTGCTTAAAAATGCAGGTATAAATGACGTGTGCTCTGCTCTAAACCACATTTCAACATGTCATTGCGTTTATGAGATTCAGTCATTGTCTCGTTTTTGTTTAGCTGTCTCGGCTCACGCCACAGATATCCTTCATGACAAAGATAACTTTTACTCACAGCAACACTGCACACATGTATACAAGTGGCACACGCAAATACACACACACACACACACACACATCGCCCTTTATCTTAAGGAGTTATTATTCATTTTTAGATCATCTCTGGCATTCTGTACACCTGGATAAGTATTTTGCCTTGCGTGTGTTCTTAAAGCTTCATCTGCAGGCTGGCCGACCGGCCGAGTAAGATTCTGCTCATACTGGAGTGTCATTCGAATACTGCAACGTAGCAGTGATCCCTAAGAAAAGATTTCCTGCTAGCTAAAAAATGATGTTGTGCTACTCCACTTTCTTTCCCCTATCCGTGTCTCTTTTTCTTTCTCTTTCACTGGAAAAAGGGACAGACAGAATTGTCTGAATTTGAAATGTGAATGAGATGAGAATGGCCTTTTGGCCGCAGCCGTCGGTCGTGAAAACAATCATTTATGAGACGTATTAATGCCTAAATATTGCATGTTTATAAAGCACAGTCGCTGCTATAAACAGGAAAATGCCATTGTGCCTTCGAGAAAATGGAGAAACACAGGTGGCCCTCAGACAATGGACTGGGGCTCATTTCTCCACTGTGAGTCAGTGGGACAGGAGAAAGCACATGGCTGTAGAGTGAAAATTGGCGTGATTATCATCTGATTTACCCTGCCACCCTGTAGCTCAGAGCCCTATTGTGGGCCATACTGGCAGTGGCCAATATGAAGAGAGGAGACTTGGATTCACCCAAATTTTCTCTCATTTGCTTTCTGAACAGCTTCATCCTCCCTCCCACTCTCCCTCTTGCTCTCTCACATCTCACGCAATTGATTGAAACCCTAAACGGCAAGTTCGGGCTGCGCGCAATCCAGCCTTTCTATGAATAGTTGATTGGATGTGATGGTGATGTGGTGTGTTGTTTCTTTAAGGCCATTTCAGGTCAGAGGGCGGGAGGCGGTGGGGTTGGCGGAGCGAGTGGGGGGGGGGGATTGGTGTGCATGGCTGATACAGCAATGTGGCGTGTTGTGCTCTCCCATCCTGTCCTGAGCTGTGTTGTGGAGGCGCACATAAACTTCTGTTACTTACTAATCAGGTCATCTGACATTTTGAGAATGCGTGCATGTGTTGTTTTAATTCCTGCCTGTGAAGGGACTTAAAAGGTGTTTTTCTTAGCCTTTTTAAATACTCATAATTGATTTTATTGTGTTTGTCTGAGCCACCTTGTCATGTTCTAATCTGCACAGATGGATGGCGCACTAACAGTAGGAGCAGTGGGTGTCTGTCACCGATTATTTCAGTTTCTTTTTTTTTTTTTTTGAGTATTAATAATGTAGCAAGCCAGCCGAAAGTATAGTGTGTAGCTACTGTAGTATGTATATTAAAGTGAATCAAGCTCTTTAATATACGTACATCTGTGTTTGTTTGTTGTTTGTTGTTCTGGTAGGACTTTGCTGTCCCCACCAAACACTTCGTGTTTTAAATCTCAGTGCATCTCAGTGCAGGGCATTTAAGTGCTTGACCTAATTTCTCTGGCAGCAAAGAATCTACTAGTGAAGGCCTTCCTCTGTGTGTATTTGTGCATGTGTGTGTGTGCGCACGCGCGTGTTGCTCTGGGTGTTTCCTCCTTGCTTTTCTAACAGGAAGCTGATGTGGAGTTCAACTAAGGACAAGGAAAAGGCCTTTTCTTTCCACTGTGAATCATTTGAGAGAAAAGGAAAAAAATGAAAAAAAGAGAGGGGAGAGAAAAAAAGAGAGACCAGGCCGCTGCATTGATTCAACCCTCAATCTGGCCTGCTTCTCTCTCTCTCTCTGTCTCTTACTCCCTCCCTCTTCCTCTCTTCAAACTCTATACCTTATTGTCTATTTCAGCCTTTTTTCTCACTCTTTTTGTTTTATTTTAAGTTCTACTGATGTTGGATAGACAGCAGCGTTCTGGAGGGAATCTGCGGGTTTATAGAGAGTTCACGAGTCCTGTGAGAAGAAGGGGAGGGGGGGGTGAAAAGCAAATGAAGCAGGGCTCTGTGGGGAGCAGTGCAGGTTCTTCCGGTTCAGTTTTAGCATACCCAAAGCAAAAGAAGCTGCCTGCGTTGTATACCAAAGAAGCAAAGGAAATCAAAGAATATCTACACAAACTGTATCACTGGCTGTATAAACATCAGTATTAAGATTCTGTAAAGGATTTTGAATCCCCTTGGATTCCTTAAAGCTGTGTATTTATGACAAGAAAAACAGCCAAAAATAACTGATAAACCCCTTTGGGCTGAAATGGCCAAAATATTTAAGTAGGTTTTCCTGTTGCAGCCACAATACAAAGAACAATGATGATTGAAAACTGGTTGTATATGTATCATCTTACTGACATCCCAAACTGTAATCATTCTTTGGTTGAAGACGTGACATGGATTGATTTGGTTTGAAGGTCACTGAGTTTGACTTTTGTTCACAGACACATTTCATGTTGGATGACACTTGTTCCAAGAATTAAACACAGGCCAAGGCAAATGTTAGAAATGTTGAAACAGCACGACCTAAACCCTAATTGTACATAATCTCATTTTCAGAGTTCTGTCTACATATTGCAGAAATAGGGGATTTTTAGGAATTAAAAAGGACCAGATATTATAACTGAAACCACATACTCAGCGTCTTTCCTGTGTTTGCAAAATCTTTAACTGTTTGATTTGTGTGTGTGCAAGATTGAACTAGAACATAGTACAACACACTACTACTGCAGCACATCAGAAATATTAATGAATAGAAGTTTTGCAAAAAACATTGAAGATACACTGTTGTTTTAAACAAATAATACTCTTAATGGAATAATGCAGTGATCTTTTGCCTGACTTTTTTGTTGTGTGTGTATAAAACTTTGGATTAATCGAGCAGAAGGGTGAATTTGTTTGAAAAACATGTCCACCTTAACCTCTGCCTTGCTCGCAGCCCTCCAGCAACGTCATAATTGAGACTGTAACTGACCTTCCTAAAAGGCAGAAAATTAATCTGTGAAGTGTTTTATGATTGTAGAGTCTGAAAAGACAAATGTTGACCGTAGAATGGCTGCTCCTTTTTGCACAATCTGCATCTTAGTCGTTGCACAATCTGCATCTCAGTCGTGCACAGCAAAAAAATGTTCTGTTACTCGAGTGTTTTAAGATACATTTACTTTATTCTTGTTTCTTATTTATTTTATGAGAGTATAGAATATAATAACCTTGACCTTGATTCAGCTCGTCAGTATACGTCATGAACACAATAAATCTCTGTGTCTCTGTGATATTTTTTATGTAAGAAAAATGGTAAATCATTGCATAAAGATGACAGAAGTGAGCTTAAAAAATAATTATGTAATTGCTAACAAAACCTGTGGTTGAAAAAAAAGAATAAATAATATCCAGCTGGTCCTCTGCCCAACAACACTGACATTTAACAACAGAAATGTTCCAGCAAGAATGTCCTGTGCTCAGCCTGTACCGGCACACTGCGTTAGAACGACATGCAACTAAACGTGCACCCCACGTCCTGATCAATCACTGATCTCGATAAATTTTTACCGGGCTGTTCGTAACAACAGAGTTGTGGCTTTCCATGCTTTTTGTATGCGATTTGAGTCTTTTTTTTCTGTGCCTTGTGTTTTCGGTGCAGGGCAAGTGAGGACACAAGCAGACGTGGAACCACAAGGCCTCAGATGCTGCAGTGCAGGTGAGCAACATCCACTCTGCCTGAGAACGAATCGTATTTGTTTTAGCTTATTAACATATACCCCTCGCTACACATCTTTGTGTATTCATTTCACTTACGCCATATTAATACTGTTCTTACTGTATTCAACCTTGTGTATTCACAATACCCTTCGCTGTGAATTATTTGTCCCTGTTAATTTAAATTATCTGCAGTCTAGTGCTTTTTCTTCTTTGGTCAGGCACTAAATTTCATTTTATTGTCTTGGTGTTAGTGCTCTGTGCAGTAATAATAAAGTTTAATCTAATTTTAGCTAATCTAATCTACAAAGATAATTAAAAATATGTAAAGTTTTAATTTAAGTCATTATAATCACACTTTTACTGAGTAGAATTACGTGAATTTTGTGATTCGTACCTGAAAGGCAACAACAGCTACTGTGCTATGCAGCCCTGTATCTCCCGATTTTGCAGTAGAGTGCATCAGTTTAACCCTTTCGGCTTTATACTTCTCTCTCAGTTGGACATCTCTTGAAAAATATATTGTTAAAAAGACTAGCTTTGTTAAAAAAAAAGAAAGAAAGAATAGAATAGAATAGAAACCGAAACTTAATTTTGAAAGTAAGGTGATTAATGCTCAAACAGACAATCTCTGTCTAATGCTTCAATACAGTCAAATATAGCTTTAATAGACCAAAATAAGCAGATTCGAGCAATAAGCTACAGTTTGTCCAGCAGCAAGGTTAGCACTCTGATTTTCCCAGAGAAGGAGAAAGATGCCTGCCTTTAGTTTGGGAGCATCATAATTATGTAGCAGAGTTGGGGGGATTTGATCATGGTGGTTTTTATGAGAAAAGACTCTCTGGGAGAAATAAATTGTTGCCTGATAATTTATGATTTTTATTTTCTTTGATGATGTTGATCCATGACTCCTCGTAAATCCGAACATTATATTGTAGTCATGAAATTGATGCTCTTTGAAAATGTGGTCCTCAGTGAATTGTGAAGTGAATGAGTAACATTTTAAAGACAGCTTTTGTTTGAAAAATGCTGGAGTGAAAGTAATGACTTGTTTGGAGCGAAATTTGTCAAGTTGATGTGCACGGCCTCTGAATTCAACTGAATGAATAGCATTTGTAGCAAAAAAGCTCAAAACTGGTCTGCATGAAATCCTGCTTTTTTATGTTGCTTTCATGTATGTTTCAAGTCATACTGACCACTAGATAGGAAGAGTTTACTGATGTAGTATAACTCCAGTTGTTCAAGATCAATATCAGGCACAGAGTTCACTGACATTGCTTAAAAGTTGATTTTCCTCTTAAACTTTAGTGCCTCCTATGTGTGAAATAAACCTGCTTCACAAATACGGCTGTGTCAAATACATACAGAGTTCTGTAAGCTAGGAGCCACCATTTCTAATGTTAGTATTAAATTAATTCTTTAGTTGTTTTTTTTTTCATTTCATGGCTTGTTCTTGCATAAAATGGAGAGCTTTTGCATGTCTCTTGCATCAATTTATTTCCCAGTAATGTGGCACATCAAATTTGGAATACGTCTAGAAACAGATGCTGTAATATAAAATAAAGTTCTGTAGGTTAGGATAATGTTTGGTAGCAGTAAATGCTTTCGACTGCTCGAGTGGGACAAAAAGTTTTTTATAATATTTCATTTTGTTTTGAAAGCTCAGCCGATCCAGACCTATGTCATTTTCTTGTGATGATTGGGCATTGAGATTTGACTCGTGTCCAGTAAGACCTCTACAATTTAAAAGTTATTTTAAAATCCACCATGCCTTTTTTAATTAAAAGGGAAGATGAATTAGCAGCACAATTTTCCAAAAAATAGTAACTTATTATGAATAACACTGAAAATTGTAAATGATTGATTAAAGCAGAGTTTTAATATTGCAGCTGACTCAGATTAGACTAGATCTAAGACTTTTTGTGTTGGGTGTCAGAAGTTTTAATGTATCAGTGTGTCCATCTGGACAATAAAAGCAATACGTTTTACAGTTAAACCCTCAAGTATCAAAGTAACTAGTAACTTTGGCAAACAAAAAAATGTAGAGGAGTGACAAGTACAAAAAATATATTCTAGCAGATAAAAAGTATTAAACCTTACTGCACAAAAGTAGCTTTAGTAAAAGTGCAGAAAAACTGAATGTACATTCAGTTTTTTGGGGATGTAGAAAATAAAGCAGAAAAAAAAATTTGAATACGTATTGGCAAGAAATAAAGAATTAATGTACCTGTACTTGTCTGATGCTGCACCCATTATTTAGATTACAAGTATCTCAGTTACCCAAAATACACTCTAACAGTCCACAAAAAACTGTTTGTAAATGCTGTTTGACTTAAGTCTGGACGGTCATCTCTCTGTCTCTCTCTGGTGTTTATCTTCCCTCTTCACTCTCTCTGCCCTTCTCCCTGCAGAGTTTTAGCTCATGTGTGACCTCTGCAGGTGTCACTCCACATACAGCATGGCCCACGGACAATGCAGGGTGTGTGATCAGCTTACTTCTCTTGCAAATGGGACATTAAAAATTAATTAAAAATGTAATAACTGCAAGGATAAGTCATCTCAGCCTAATAATTTACTGTTTTAAAAAAGTTACAAGGACTTAGGACGACTTTTTAAAAGGAAAAAATAAATGCACTGTTATTAAAGTTCTGTTACATGATGCTTTTATCAAATAGTAGTAAGTAAATTTTTTATCTTTTTTCATTGATAGTTTAGGTCTATAAAATGGCCATATTGGTGTACGGACTCAGTAAAAATTTTTATTTTAGGTCATAACAGGCAAAAGTGACAATTAGACATGCAAGAAAATGATACACAGTGATAACTGATGTCCCTTTACGCTGGTCATGAAACTGCCATGAAACTCATTAAATAATGGAATTGCAACAAAATGGGCTCTTTTTTTATCTGGCAAACATACCCTCAGAGGTAGGTCCCCTGCCGGCCAGACCTCTATCCTAGAACCTAGAAAGAGACAAGAGTGCAAAAGAGCAATGGTTTGGACCATGTTGCACTGAAGATATTCACTGCAAAGCCATTTGTATCCACTGGATCATATATTTCATCTGCCCATTGAACTGCAGGTGGGACCCAGAGAACAGGCTGATGGAGGCACCAAAAAGATTGCAAAACTCCCGACAGAAATGAGGTGAAATGTGGCCCACAATTGGAGAGGATGTTATTGAGGACATGTAATCTTGCAATCATGTCTTTTGGCTGGAAATGAGCAGTTTTGGGAAAACACTCTGTAACCATAAGAAATACTCTGTGAGCATTTGAAACAGGCAGACCAGTTGCAAAGTCAAGGTAGATGTGGGATCAAGAGTTGGAAAACCAAACCCATTCTGGCCAGTATGCTGTAACTGTGTCCTGTTTCATTGAGGATTACCAGAAACATTGTCGGAGGCGAACCAGTGAACCCCTGGATGACAGGCCAGACTGAAGAATCCCCCCAAAAAGAACTTAGGATGTTTGGCAGGATGTTCACAGGCAGCTGTGTTGTGCATGACTCCTCCTATGTTCAATTTGTCACTAGGCTGCGATTATGGTGCAGGAGATGGGCAGGATCTCCCCTGACTCAGCAAAGGTGTGCTTGAGCTGGCAGGACAGAGCATATGGCTTCATGTTTCTAGAGCTTGGGCTGTAGGGGAAAAAAAGGCAAAAGTTCAGTTGGTTAAAAAACAGAGTAGGCCTGGTCCGGTGGGAATTCAGATATTTATCTGTGTGGATGTGTTCCAGGTTCTGGTGGTTAGTCCAGATCTCAAATGGCTGCTTCTTTCTCTATATCCAGCGTCTCCTCTTTGTTAGAGTTAGCTTGACAGTTCATAATTACCAATATCATAGTGAGGACAGCAGCTGTAGTGAAACGATGCTTTAATTCCCAAAACGTCACAAAAACAATTATATATATTCCAAGGCATTGAGGGGGTTGCCACAAAGCTATAGTTTTGTTTTAAGTGCCAGTATAGAATTGCAAATCCCAGGAAACACTACAGGTGCTTATAAGGAAAAGCAACAGGCCAGTCCATTAAAGCCTGATCCTTGTTGGGATCCATCTGGATGATGCCTGTTGTGACAGTGAACCCAAAAATAACACTTTGGAGACATGGAAGTCACACATGTCTGCCTTGATGAACAGGTTTTATAACAGTCAAACAAAATAGTAAATACGATTTAATTAAAATCAAACAAGCAGAGAGAGAAAGACACACACACACACACACACACTTCTATATACTCATTGCAAACAGTAGTTTCAGTTTACTGACATGATTATAGAATGTTATTCTGTCATGATTCATTTAAAAAAATTGTTGAAAACTTATAATGTAAAACATTGCAGTTCACTGTTCGAACCATAAATATTAGTAACATGTATTTCTGCATCAAGAAAACACTTTCTGACAAGGTGAAACTGTCATTGCAGTTTCACTTAACGTTCGTAGCTTTTTTCGTTTTTCCTTTGGCATTTAATAGCAGACTAATTTACAAGTAAAAACGATTACCATCTAATTTTCGAATTTTGGCATGGACTTTGTACCAAAACATCACTTATCCTGACATCCCTATTGAGATTTGTCCTATTTGTCCATGAAGAATAAGCCTGCCCCTGCTGGTGGGGGGGGCAATGATAACTGCTGGCACGAGTCATTGATGTATTTCTTCTTTGCTTCAGGTTAATAAGTAGACAGTGAATAAACCAGCCACTTGGGTGGAGGCATGCCCCGGAAGAGGTCGATGGCGCAGTTACAGGGACAGTGGCAGAGAGCTTTTTTTTCCACTCTAGCTTTATTAAAGAATCTTTCAAATCCAGATCCAGAAATGTGGAAACTTGTAAATGGAGAAATCAGTAGGAGTAGGAATACAGTGCAGATCCGTGATACACAGCGGGATAGTGACAACTCCAACCCAAAATAACTCTAGAGGACCAGTTTAATTTGTGGATTATGTCTGACAAGCTATGTGAATCCAAGAATGAAATGCAGTTAAATTGCATCTGTTAGGTAAAAATGTAGCGTTTCGTGGTAGTTATCTGACATTAAAGATAGACGTGAGTCACAGAGCAGAGGAGACACCCACCAAGGCACAAGTTTCCTTGGACTTGGCTTGGGACTTGCAGCCAATGATCACATGAGTGGCAAACATTCTGTTCATAACACGCAAAACTCAGGAAAGCAGAGCCAGTGACTTGAACACAAATGCAGAGGCACAAAAGACGATCTGGCAGAGAATAAACGAAAGAGGGCTTCTATATATGCAGCTGTGTTGATAGGGAATTGAGAACAGGTGTGCATGAGTGAGGTCAGGTAATGGGCAGTAGCAGGAACACAGGGGTTACTGCAGCTCAGATGGGAATGGTTGGCTCTGAAATGAAAATAGAGTTAGTACATGGTGGGGAAAGAAAGCAGACAAGGAAAATTTTGGAGTAGGAACTGGCTGACACTGTGACACATTTAGGTTATTGCTTTAGGCAGATTTATATTGCATATCCACAAACTGAATTAACTGTTCAAAATATGAAAATTGTATTTTTTCTAACAAAATTGACCTATCAGATGATTGAGACACAGGCCAATATACAGATTACAAATTATAAAATGTAAAATAGTTTAGGTGTTATTTAAGAAAGGGAGTTGCAATTCATTATGAGAAATTTTGTATTTTGTACATCATTTTCGTAGCATACATTTTGTTTCTACATATTCACCTTGTTTGAGATTAAGATGTTGTCTAAAATGACTTGAGGTGTTTGGTTTTCCTCCCGCCTCACCTCTGCTTTTGAAATAAAACCCTTCATTTAATGGATCCAGTTTAATGGAGATCCAGTAGGCAGTGTGCCTCAGATCAGGTGTTGTCCAGATGTGCTGGGGAGAATCATCCTCAGGCTCCTACTAATCTCTTATTTGGAGAGAAGGGATGGAACAAGAAAGCCGATCATGACTACCAATGGTCAAACGGGCTTTATACTGTTAAACAAAAGCTTATTCTTTTAGGAGGTCCCACAAAAACTGAATTGGTGTGTCATATTTGCAATCAAGTGGGTGCTTGCCCTCGACATAAAATGTTACATTTCATTTAAGCATTAGTTTAGCATGACTGGTATCATGATTGATAACAGGAACAGTTCAAGTCCTCTTGCATCCAAATACAAATCGTTACATTCAAGGTATTATCAGGTAAAGTTCATGGCAGTGTAGCAGCATTTTGCTTTATTAGATAAAGACAGAGTTCTCACAGAGGTGTAAGGTTACGTTATTTTGTATGTTTGTGTGTGTCTCTGTTTATGGAGGAGTATTGAGAGTAGATGGTTACTCTCTACTAGACAACTAGAATGAACTGTGCAAAGGCTAAAAGAATCTCTGTCTCTCACTCAGACTGGGGGCTGCCCTGCCTCCACAGAGCGTTCGGCCACTGCTGCATTGTGGCCCGGGGCCTCATTTGAATGGGCCTTTAGTATTTTGTGTGAACAAGTCAGCGCCATTTGCATTTGTTCCAGTCACAAAGGTTTAACAGGTCAATAGGGACTCCCTGGCAGAAAACTAACACGCTAGGGTACCTTTTTTCCTCCCTCCCTCACGTCTGCTCTATCGCTGTGGTTGTCAGGCACCCGGCCGGCTTGTCCTGGTAGTATGTAACTCAAGCATGTGGGGTGTATAAGTGTGTTTAAGTGTGTGTGTATGTGTTTTAGAACATGATTGGTGACAGCAGGGGGCAAGGTCAGAAAAATAGGAGCTAATACTCTCCAGGCTATACTGACAAAGGTTTAATTAACATACAACTTAAAGCAGTAGCTTGTTTGAGTGACAGAGAGGGTTAGTTTCCTGTGTGTGTGCATGAAAGCAGAGGCTTTCTTTATACGCTCACACACACCAGCACATTTGTGTCTGCAGGCCTGCAGAGATTCATTTCCTGATCTCCGTGTATTTACACTCTTAATAAAATTTGTAACATGGTGTGGAAAAATACGAGATGATATGTGGGAGCTAATTTCACCTCACCAGATTCAAGTGTCCTGGCAGGATAAATGACCATTGTGCCATTTATAAAGAGATAAAGCAACACTTTGCTCGAAGGGCTTTTAGTATGTTACTTTCTTCTCTGGGAACTTCACACATCATAGAAAAAAGGGGACAAAGTGTTTCGTATTTGAAAAAAGAAGACAAAAAACTTTGTAGCATTTTTAGCATTCCTATTGAAAACTTTTTGAGGCTGTTAGCTTGAAAATATCAGCTACTTTAGGGTTAGCAGTGCTTATCTGCTTTAAAAGGAGTGCTAATTTTTCTAATCACAATTTTGGATTGCCAACAGACAATCCTGAATATGTTAATTCCATGTTATGTTCTTCTATGTGTTCTATGTTATTAGCATTCTAAAAGTTTTCTAATCAGTCATTTAAATACTTTTATATGTTTGAGAAAAACATATCTTACTATATTGTGCAAAAGTGTTTTTAGCTAAAGCATTACACCTACTTTCGTTCCTCAAATGGGAAAAAAACAGTTGTTTTTGTGGCAGCAGGCCTGTTTGAAAAGAATATTTAAAGAGTATCATCTTATTAAAAATTTATTGTAATATTTGGAAGGATGGCAGAATTCACTTTTTATGGATTTTCGCCTCTGTCACTCAAGTGGCTGGCTGGGCTTTCACAATATAAAACCAACACCACAGTGAACAAGTGTTTTTGTATCGACTGAATGCTTATACAGTATATGCAATGATTTTTTTAAGTAACTAAGTGGGCTATGCACTTGATATAATAGAATAATGTGCGTCCACCACAGCATTTTAGTCCACTCTATGTGGGTTTTAAGTGCAGTCAGGGCAGCCGGGTGTCTTAGTGCTTAGAGAGATTGTCCTGCATTTAAAATGTCAAAGGCTGCATCATCCTAACAGCCAGGTGTGCTGCTGAAGGGTCCTCAGGCAGGACAGCAGTTCCCTCCTCCCACTCATACACACACACACACACCTGCTCAATCTGTCTGGATAAGAGCCTCAACCTCAAAACCTCATAAGCGAATATACTGTAGAACTGAAGTGTCAGATTTTGCAAATGGTTAACGGCTGCCTATTGTTTATGTCTGTTTTTATAAATAGGGCAATATCACTCAATAACCTTTAGCCTCTTTTTCTATTTACAGTGTGGGTTTATTAAAATATAATAACCTTCAACACATAGTGTGACACACAATTGACGCAGAGAGCAAACTGCGACATGGAGCTGAAAGATTTTTGTGTATACACTTAAAGTGCAGAATAAAACTTGATGCCCTATTCAAGGTCAAGTCTTTGTAAGGTTTAAATACAGGCATAGAAGTGTGGATTTTCTTATGCAACGCATCATTTGAGCTGTATACTTTTGGATTTGTTTGCATCAATAGCAAAATCCCCATCTATGTAATCCTCCAAAATGAATTAAACTCTTGCAGTGCTTGTGATTAAAATTTGAAATTGGGCATGTTTAGCTAAAAAAAAAGCTTTTTATGAGAGTAAGAATCTGTAGTTCATGTCTAAATGCAGATAGGAAGTACATACTGTATGAGTGCCATGCATACCAAAGATAAGTATACAAAAAGGAATTTTGTTTTCAGAGTTGAGGGCAGACAATTCATTTCTGTCGAGAAACACAGAGAAATGAGTTTGCTTGTGAAGGTCTGTACTCTCTGTGTAAAAGCTTGTTCCAGACATTAGCTGGTTTAATCACTGTGTACACTAACATGCACACTATAAGGAACTGGCCTTGGAGACTTGGCGCACGTAGTATAAATATAACAGAACATACAGACACACACGGACACAGTGTATATAGTAGGATACAAAACTATGTACACATTAAAACATGCACTGGTTGTATTTATATCAGCACATTACAAGTAGTCTTGAAAATATTTTACAGGGGTATTTGACAGACAGCAGAGGAGGAAAAAAAATCAAATATTTTGTGGCAGACCTGAGTAGGAGGCATGCTTAAAATTGCTCCTGTCATGCTGATCTGAGCCCGCCTGGCTACAGCACCGTGCTCTGCTGTGCTGTATTTTGCTGCGATTGTTTGTGTGGAGCTGTGTGACCCACTATTTGGACTTCTGTTCTATTATCTTTTGAAAAAACTTGCAGCACTTGTGTCCTAAGCAAAAAAAGCAAAGTGAGAGCCCAGCGTCAGGTGCTACAAGCTGCTAGCTAGGCCTGTAGCCAGGCCCAGAGAGCCAGACCTGGCAGCTTCGAGGCTGCGACGTGTGAAACACTGCACACAAAGGAGCTCGCTCCATCTGTATGCACCCTACATAGGCAGGCTTTTGTTGCAGCCGACAGGCACATGACTGCTAGCATCTTAACCCCTGAGAGCCAGCGTCTCTTTTCCCCTCTCACTAGACTGCACACTGCAGCAGAGACCACAGTGAGTTAACGCTCAAAGGAAAAAAATCACAACTTGATTTAAAGTTAGAGCAAGTGGTTTATTTGTGATTTATGTGTCTGGTTATACTGTTGACATTTCACTTAGTAGAACTCTTTAGAAAAAACTCTAAAAAAGAAATATATGAAGATATCAGATATCCTTGTTTTTTTTCAGGATAATGTTTTATAGACCTTTTTTTTAAATTCTCTTACATGTTAATGTTTAGCCAGAACTTTGTTAAGCAAAATGAATGCTATACATTGTTCGAAGAATTGGATCAGGGCTTCCTTTTTATTAACAATGATTTTGGGTTAATATTGAGGTCAGCCACAAACAGGGAGAACAAAACAAAAAAAGAGTTTTCACATGAAATATATGTAAATATATGCAGATGAATATTTTCCGTGCTGCTGTATTGATTTAAAACAAAACAATAATTATGCAGGTTATTTAGGATGTTTTTCACATGGTTTTTACATTTTGGCGTTAATTGCATTCTCTTTACTACCAGGCCAACTTTGCTTATTTGTCTCTACATTTTGCATAAAGTTTTAGGGACAGTTCAGAAATGAGACCGCCAACTCCCGCTGGGAGACCCCTCTGTAAAATCCAATTAAAGATAAATCACTAGCATCAAGACTCGACGGTTTCTGTGGTTCGGAGATGCTCTAACCTATTAGCCGTCTCACAATTTTCAATTTTTAACGTACTACGTGTACGTCCTTGAGTACATGATGAAGTCACACACACACAATCGCTCATTCTCTGTCTGTGAATATTTTCCTTATAAAATGGCAGAAAGCCGGTAATAAATAAATATACAAACTATTATTTAAAATTTTGAGCGCTTTTTTGTGAAATTGGTGCTCATATGCATACGTTTATATCGATAAAGGTGGTTCCATGTAGACATGCTCACATGCCTCGTGTTACCCAGTGTAACTAGACAGTGTGTGTGTGAGTGTGTGTGTGTGTACGTGTGTGTGTGTATGTCTGTCTGTGTCTATGTTTGTGTCTGTAAAGACGTGATATAATGTGTGTGTAGACTTGTGCTCGATTGGAAATCAAACAAACACCCTCTTTGGAACGTTCCTGAATGCTTAGTCAGCTGAATTGGATACAGGTAAATGAATAGAACACGCTGTCACTCAGTCAGAAAAGGTGCCTGATTTTTGGAGACAAAAAGAGAACAGGGGAAATTACAGGAAGGACAGAAAGAATGCGGTTAAAATAAAACGTGTCTTCACATCCTCCCCCTACCCCTCCACCACCACCTTCCCTGTATGAAATGTGGGTGTATGGTCCAGATGGGGCTGGGTTGCGAAGGGCTCCTCTGGGCTGAGCCAGGTCACGCAGGCCCATCCAGGCTGCAGTGGCTCTGTGACGTGGCACTGAACTCGAACCAACAGCAGGTCCGAAACCCTTTAAGAGGTGGTACCGCTCCCTGAGAATGCCAGAGACCTGCATGTTAGCTGATGTTTGACAAGAGCTCCAAAAAATAATCATTTATTAATACGGGATGGACCCAGAAATGTGCGCAGCAAGTGGCTGGGAGTCAGGAAAGGTGTGTGTGTGTATGTGTTGGGAGGAGGGAAGAAGAGGGGTAAGTTTCGAATATGAAAAAAAAAATCCTTTGTAAAAATATTTTTGATTTATCCCTTTCATCTCTCTGCAGTTTAAATATATATATATATATTGCATTATTTAAAACAAGTTATTCAAGAGCAACTTGTGTACAAAAATTATCCAAATGTTTGAGCAGGAATGTTGCAGCCTTGGGAGCACTTGACTTCACATTCAGAGCATTTTCCTGTGTCATCTAGCAGTCCAGAATATTTCCATGCCTTACTATGAAAATTTATTAAATAAAAGCTTGAATAAAAGACCAGGGTAGCAAGGACAGCAGTATCAGTTTTGTTCTAAATTAAATTTTGCCATGGTCCACACTGTTATTTGAAATTACAGAAAGAAAGCCCTTTTCACCGAGGATCATAGTTGCGTTTTTTTGTTCCCTCGATAATAATTCCCTGTAATAAATTTTTTTTTTAAAGTCCTCCAGATGGCCAGTGTATTCTGTTGGCTAAATTAGAAACCAAACTTTTCTAATAATCCTGGCAGTTGCAAAATGACCCAGAGAGGGAAGTCTCATGGTTAACTGAAAGTAGGACGATGATTCTCCCAAAGCACTGCCCTTACTTTAATGAAAGAAGAGCTGCAAAAAAGAGACAGCATGTGATGCTGTCAAAGTGCTGCTTATTTGGGATTTATTGTCTATTTGGTTGTTTTAAAAGCTGTTTAGGTCACTTGTCTGTCGCAAGCGCAGGTCCATCTTGTCTCTCCTCTTTTCCAACCTTTGCTCTCCTCTGCTCTGCTGCCGAATGGTCTCCCTCCACACAGGGAAGCTCGGTTTTCTGAGGTGAGTGGTTTAATGATTATCAGAGAAATACATTTGAATCAAAGTGCTCGGTTAGTGCCCTTGATAAGTGTGAACTGTGTTCACAAAACACTCTGGAAGGTTTTTTTGACCTTGCAGGCTTATTCCACTTTGTTTTTTTTAGTTTCAGACAGCTGCTTTAACCTCCTGTATCTTTATTACATAAAAGTTTAAGAAAAATCATTTTCTCACAGTATATGAAATTTGTACTCTTATTTATTACTTAAAGTTCAAATCTAAAATAAAATCATGGAAGATTGAAGCAATTTGCAGTACTAATTGCTACATTTGAAAAAGATGATTTTTAAATTACACATTCAGAGAGTCTGAAAGGTCTGAAACTCAGATGATTTTGTACACACAGATGGCTGCTTATTTTCTTTACAGTTACAATATATTTATAGTATTAGTCTTTGCTAAAGACATTTTAAGTTTCAAAGGAACGTGTAGTTACATCCCGGATAACAGCTTTCTTAATACACTTTGACTTGCAAAAGCTGAGAGGGAAAAACTCTATTTCGTTTTTTAGTTTTTCCAACTGAAACTGATCTCAAGTACTTAGTAAAATTCCCACATCCTTATTTTTAAACTAAAAATTATAATGTTTTTTTAAAAATACATTTAGTCATGATAAAGCTCGATTGAAAAGAAGTATGCTACGTTTTTCAACTTTGCCACATTACTTTTCCAAGCTAAATTTATTATATAACTCTGTCTGGCAAAATGCATTTAAAAACAAAATTATCATCTTTTTGTTGTTTAAATATAAACAGTCTTTTCAGAATCAAAGTGTGTCCTTTTACAAGGGTCCTTTTTGACCAGAAAAAAAAAGTCCAACTTGCATTTTCTTTTATCTTCTTAGGTTACCACAAAAGTAAGAACTAAATTATCCAACTGTTCAATAAAGTTCTTTATTCTATCAATGAGTAAATTAATTCCCAAGCTCATTTGAGACTTAAAAAAAATTTATCCGAGGCAAAAAAAAATCATTTTCATACCTGACTGAATTTGCCTGCTTTTTTCCTGAACTGAATACTGGTATTTTCTCACATTACATGAACAGCTACTCACAATGTGGCTTTCATTTTTACTCCTAGTTAATTACACTGTTATTCATATTAATTGTGTATATTTAGTTTCTTGTTTCTTGTTTATTAAATAATTGTATTAACACGTATTCAATGTAAATGTAAATCATTTTGCCATGAAATAGAAATATTTTCACTCCTTTTAAACTTAAAACAAATGAAATCCTTTATTTGCCCCTCAATATCTTTTGAGCAAAAGAAAGAAATCATTTTATATAACACAGAGAAATAAAAAGAATAAAAAGTGGACAGTGTATATACTCACATCATCCCTCACTCTTAACAGAGAGGGTGCAGAGGGTTAACCTCTGATTCTGTCTGGTCCCAAAGTGAAGACAGGAATTCATATCTGCGTCTCCTACAATCAAGTTATTGTTCCTCTCTGTTTCGGCATTTGCTGAAAAATAACTTTGTAATACATATAGCGATATGTTGTGCAAAAACAGCATTTTTCGTATTGATTTGGCAAGTTATATGCAGTGATTGCGTCACTGGAGCCGCCATGTTGTCTCTTACTGTCCTCCATTTTGTGATTCAGTCTCGGTTTTTGCTCACCTGCTTTTATCGAAGTTTTACCAAACTCTTTTTCCTCCTTCACTCAAAGTTAAAAAAAGAAATACTATTGCTTTTGTATGATTTTCAGATGTATGTCTTGTGCTTTTGTTTTATTTCAGAGGCAGCAGCTTCTGGTTTTCACCTTAAAATACAGTTCTTAAAATATGAAATCTGCAAACTACTGCAAAAAGGTGGAAGCTGCCTTGACAGGAAGAACTCCTCTAAAGGGGGACTGTGTCCTATTCAACAAGGTGTTTACCCCTTAGAACAATTTGTCTATATAATCCGCAACAGCCGTGTGAGAGGTTGCATGCGACATTAGGTTTTACAGCTCTACAGCGTGAGTGACTGTGACCCGTAGCCCCATAATGGCCGCTGGGGGTCATGGAGGTTAATAGAGACTTATGTATGAGGCCCCAGAGTGACATCCCAAAGGGGATGGCCCCTTAATCCTTATTAGGCCTCTGTGTTAGTGATCCTTACCTTTCAAAGCAAACAGCACGCTCCCTTTGCTGAGGGGCTCCGGCCTGCCCCCGGCGTTACACTTCTGACCCCAGGGTCGTGGCCTTTGTTCAGACCCCTTCAGAGACTGACCTTAGAGGTCACGGCTGTAATAGAGAAGTTGTCGAGGCACGTGCTGCCGAGGGGCCCCTCAGCAGACCACCTCGTAGAGGGAGCCTCCGCTCCGCGCTGGTCACCAAAGAGCGAGGAGGAAGTGTATGTGTGCTCGCCGGAGTGTGAACGTATAGATGGCTGTAACTTATTAGGTGAAAATACAACAGGGGGTTATATGCGTGAGTTATTACCATTCAGGAAAAGGTCTTAGGCTTGTAAATAACAGCCGAACTTTGGCATTTTAAATGCAATAAGTCATGTATTCACAGAAGTAGCTACTTCAGAGTGGGTCTCGTCTCTCTTGACTTGCAGTCCAAAGTAGTGTTTCTTGCTCTGCTGCATGTTATTCAATGCTGACAAAAAACTGCAAGTAATATATTAAAGAAATAGAATTTTTTTGCAGATATGAATTATATATTTTAAATTTCACATTATTTTGCTTTGTCTAATAAACTTCCTGTAAAAGAAAACTGCTACCGCATCTGTTCTACTTTCAAGAAAAACAATAATAATTTGCCTTTTAATTAAAATTCATGTTTTGATTTTTCTGTCTTTAAAATACATATTTTATTCAATTGGTATTAAAAATATTGCAGCTTAATTCTTAAAAATAATAATTCTCAAATACTGCATGTGTTGCCTGTCCCATTGCAATACAGCAATGAGCAGGATCTGTTAAGATACGTATGTTTATGTGTGATTTATAGTGTGTGTGTTTGTGTGTGTGCGTGCGTGTGTGTGTTTCTTCCTTATATACTGATTGGTCGCGTTTGTCATCCCAGTGGATTCTCAGTGTAATTCATAAGGATGTGAAGGTGTCAGGGTTCTGATAAGACCACTCAACAACTCCATTGTTTCAGCTCATGTGTGACTTTGCATCCGACTTTGACTGTGACATATTTACTGCAGTTTCTTTGTTTGATTGTTTTTTTTTAATTTAATTTTCTCCTTTGCACCTTTTTGATTCTTTGCAGATGTGAAAGATTTGCTGAATCACTGTGCAGTCTCTCCTGTCCTTTAACTGCTGTGTTACAGCTGCAATACACTTTAAAACATGACTCTCATTGCTTATCAAATATCAACAGTGCAACATGCTTTTACACACTGACAGTAAATGTGTGACGAGGCAGAGCACAGCTTGGCTTCAATCCAAAGGTGAGGGGGCTCGATGAAAAAAGCTGTGGTCGTGGACTCTTGGAGGTGTCATAAATGAGGTTGTTAATATTGGAGTTTCATCAATGGCAGCATTACGCAGGCCGCTCCTGCAGGGGCGAGGCCGCGCAGAGGGCTACAGTGTCAGAAGTTGGCAGCTGAGCCAAAACCAGAGTCGTATCCTCAAATGAACTCTCCACGACGTACGGTGCAACAGGCTCTGCCAAGTTTTTTGAATTCCTGCCACATGTTAGATGGTAAACAACTGACTAGCAGAAACAGTGTCTTAGATAGATGAAGAGGGCTAAGGGAATCTTCAAATTGCTGATGATCATGCATTTGTTTACACTATTGTCTGAATTATATTCAAAAAGTGGTCGTAGTGGCGTTTTATGCTTGCAACGACTGCAATTGGTTCAAAGACATGGCGAGATGTGACGTCACAGGATTCAATCTGAAGACTCTTTGGTGCTTGATTCGTTATAACATCAAGGGAAACGAATGAATTATACCTTGATAAAAGTGCAACAAAACACTCAGATTGATCCCCTGTAGTCACGTTGTTTTATCGACTGGAAGTTTTTTCGCGTTTGCGCATTATGTGTTTTAGATATACGGATGGTGCGGCATAACACAGGGAATCGGAGTTTTATTTGAGACTGTGGAAAGCTGGGGAGAGTTAGGCAAGACAAGTGCACTCTCTTCCTCTCTCTCTCTCTCTCTATGGGTCCGTCTTCTGAAGTAGAAACACACACAGACACACACGGCAGCATAACGCCTTTTCTTTCAGCCTCCAGGACTGAGAGTGAGGAGGAAGGAGAGGCTGCAACTAGCCAAGCGGCCATATTAGTTTGCTGTTCAGTCGCTTCATGCTCGCTCTGGTCTTCGTCTTTCTCTCCACGGTGAAAAATACACATATGAGAAAACGGTTAAGTGTATATTAGGAGGTTTTCCTGCCTTTATTTGTGTCAGCGTGCTTAATTCCCCTACAGACAGATTGAAATGAAGACCAGATAGCCGTGCTCCATGATGTGAGATCTGTCGTTTCTTTGGACAGTTTTCCCTTTTTCCCCTCTCTTTTGTGCGGCTGCTACTTTGTGGAGAGAGGAGGGGAAAAAATTTGCCTGTGTTGAGTTCTGGGTTTCTTTTGGGAAAGAGAAGACTGGAGGGGAGGGGAATGGCGTCCAAAAGAGAGGAAGTTGTTTTTTCGCCATGGGGGAATCTGTTGCAAACAACTAAGGGGCATTAGAGCACTTTGGCCACAGAGAGAAGGGAGAGAAGCCGGGTGAAAACCGCACGGGTGTGAATAACCTTCAGCAGGCTGATGCAGTGGTTGGTAGGTGTGCATGAGACAGGGGGAGAGAGAAAGACAGCAGGGGTGGTATCTGGCACAAAAAACCATAAAAAGATCCTCCTCATGCAGGCTTAAATTAACACTAGCTGTTCAGAGCAGGGCTGTTTATTACTGTAGGCTATAACAGTGCTACTGAAAGGACAAGAAAGGGTGGGAGACAGAATAGGCTGGACACTGAACGGGGAGGTGGAGGGGGAAGGAGGGTGCAGGACACGAGCAGAGTCATCAGCAGAGTCCATTTTATCGTTCGGTTACTGCCCGACATTTCTTCTCTCTTTATTCGCACACAGGACCGCCACTGCTGCTGCAGATCGCAGCAAGGCGAGGGTGGCCTAGTAATGGCACATGGCGGGCGCACTGCGGTAAATATTACAGGATTTTACAGCACGGTTCACTGTTGCAATCAGGGCAGGGCAGTCGCACCCAGGTGCTTATCTGGCTTTGATTGCGTGCCAGTGCAGTCAATGTAGCCGTTCGACTCATTAAAGTGTCCTTGGTCAAGAAAGAGAAGCAGTGATCAAGACGAAAGAGTCTTTTCTTTTTTCGGCCTTTCTTAGAGGACCGCCATTGCTTTCGTTAGCCTCCTGGAAGTTTTGTGATAGAGGACATGTAGGTCAAAGACGAATGTCTGATATTAAAACTCACAGCAGCAACAGTTCTGAAGATTAAAAAGATAAATCGTTATTCTTCTCCATAAATCATAAAGTTAGGTGTTACAAGTTGTCCCAGAATCTTTTAATCATTTGTGTGTATGTGTACGTGTGTGTGTGTGTGTACGTGTGTGTATGTGTTTGTGTACGTGTGTGTGTGTGTGTTTGCTGTTTGCCTCCTCCTCAGAAGTGCACTGTGCCCCCCCTTCCTCCCTCCAGCTCCCTCCCAACCCCGCCTTGTGCACGCGCACGTCGCACTGCTGATGAAAACACGCCGTGCGAACGCACTCCCACACGTCCCTGTTTCATCATCAGCTGAGCCCTTTTTCCTCCACTCACAGCACTTCTGCCCTCCCTCTCTCACCCCCTCCCCTCCCGGCTCTTGCTTCTTTTTCTATCCATCGCTCTCCTCCTCCTCTCTCCCTTGGTCCCGGCCACATGCGAGAGGGTAGACTAGGACGCTGCAGCTCTGAAAAAAAAAAAAAGAGAGGGGAAAAACGCTCTGCTGCTATTTCTACAGGCAGGCCCTCCCCTTTAGCTAGTCTGTGCCAAAAGAGGGAGGGATTTTTTACTACTCCCAGTCCCAGGATTTTAACCCTCTGCCTGCTCTCGCTTCTCTCTGCAAGATCTGCTCCTCAATATCATGCAACAAGTGGCTTTGCTTTACTCCTACTTCGACATTGCGGCGCCATTTGCGAAGACGTTTTTCGGAAGCCCGCTTTTCTTCACCTGGCGGGCACTGATCACGCGCATTTGGTTAATCTTTTTTTTTTCCTGCTTTTAGGTTGTTGTCAGTAGTGTTAAACTGGTCAGGGAAAATTTAGTGGTTTTGGTCCGTGCCCTACCGTGATGTAAAGGCTTTTTGAGCACGTGCTCCTAGATTGCTCGCCATGCTTCCTTTTCTCGTGAGTCGTCTCTAAGGCTGAGGGCGAAGACATCAGGTTTTTTTTTTTTTTTTTAAGCATGTTTTTTGACCAGTTTCTTGATTTTATGTTACCTGTGCATGTATCTTGATTTCAACACATGATTTCTCATGTATTTTCTGTGCTCTTATCTCCTTCACCCTCCTCCTTCCTCACCCTTTCCATCTCTAAACCTCTCCCTCTTTTGGGTTTTCTGCCCCACCCTCTCTTCCTCATGCTCTCTACCCCTCTCTCTCTCTTTTTCTCCTTCTCTCTCTCTCTCTCCCTCCCTCCCTCCCTCTCTCTCCCTCTCTCTCTCTCTCTCTCTCTCTCTCTCTCTCTCGTGGGCAGTCTCCACTGAAAGGGGAGCAGGAGGGCGGAGCAGCAACGGGGCTTTTTCTGGGACAGGTGCCAATTCCAAACAAAAGACACGAAAAGCCAAAAAGGAGTGAGATAGTTCCCAATGACAGGGAAAAAATGGCATGTTTCAAGAGCTGATTTGTAGTAATAACATGTGAGTGCATGTGTAACTATTCTCCTCTTGCAGGACTTTTTTTATTAAGTAGCATCAGAGATCTTGAATTCTCTCTTTACCCCTTCTCTGCTCTCTTGCTCCCGTGAAGGCATTTGAGTTTCGAGCGGGGAAAAGAAGGAGGGGCGGGTGGAGCTGGGAAGGGGCAGTGGGAGGCGGAGCTTTGCCTCCTCTCCTCCCTGTGAGTCTTCTGCATTATTCATATGCCTGGGCCAGTGCTGCAATCTAACTGGCTGTCTGGCTTAGCATTCACCCGACATTCAGCAGCTCTGTTTGCTAACATTCCTCATTCAAAGCCTTGTTAACTGCCAGACGGGAGGAACACGCGACTCCATGGGAAACCCACATGGCCTCCTTATTGTGGCGAGCCCTGACAGTCTCAGACTTTGAGGTGGCAGACAGGGGAGAACGAAGGGAGCCGGTTTTCAAATATTAGGAGGAAGTTAGCTGAGGTGAGGCAGGTTTCCCGAGGCTCAGAGATGAGGTTTGGGGTAAGATGGCCAGATTGAAGGGGCATTGCTCAGACAGAGGGGCAGACAGATACATAGACAAGGCGCTGAGGCAGACAGGGAGGCTGGCACTTTGTGGGACTCTGAATGAGTCTCTCGTTGGCGTGCCCGCCTACTCCTTGCAGAGAGTGCAGAGCTGTGTGACTGAATCCAAGCTCCTTCTCTGCCCTTCTCTACAGAGAGGATATGTGGACATACTGCGTACAGCTACGGAGGGAATCCAGCACAATGACGGCGGAGCTTTCGGCGCTTTATCCCGGATAGCTGACTGACTGCTATGTGTGCCAGTTGCCTCAAAGTCTCAGTGGGTAAGTCATGGAGTGTGTGTGGGTGTGGAGAAGAGTGTGTGTGCACCGTGCATGTATGTCTGTGTGTGTGTGCGCGAAGCATGCACTACATGCAGAGGTTTTCTTTGGACAAAAACGATGAAACACAGATGAAAACGGCGCCGCGATGCGGTTCGT
Source organism: Acanthurus lineatus (assembly GCA_029814665.1). Classification (NCBI taxonomy): domain Eukaryota; kingdom Metazoa; phylum Chordata; class Actinopteri; order Acanthuriformes; family Acanthuridae; genus Acanthurus; species Acanthurus lineatus. The sequence continues at coordinate 7,171,972 of JAPZDV010000015.1, forward strand.
TGTGACCCGATCTCCATGTTGGCGTGTTGAAGTCTGGGTGTTGTTTCCTTCAGGGCGACACGACTTTCCAGAGAGAGGAGAGTTAACTGAATGTAGCAAAGCAGGGGGGGAACGTGGCAAAAGCTTTGAATTTAAGACGAAACCGAGCTAATCTCTCCTCTACTGTCCTACCTGCAGTTTTGCACTCCAGGTCGACCTTTTGTGTGTGTGAAAGAGAGACCGTTTTGGAGGGAGCAGAGAAGGACTAGTGCTGTAATGTTGGGCCGAGGGCCAGACAAGGCCTGCTACACAAGGCCGAGCCCCACCACAACGTTCTCTCTCTCTCTCTCTCTCTCTCCCTCTCTCTCTCTCTCTGTCTCTCTCTCAGGCTTTCCTTGTGTCTCTCTCCCCTTTTCTCTCCTGGTCAGCCATCAGAAAACTATAAAGCGCTATTCTCATTAAAACCTCATCTTCGTGAATATGTGCGTGGTTTTATGGTTTGTATTAGGAGGTTAAACATTTGAAAATGGGTCATTGCTGACACGTGGCCACACGTAGCGTTGATATAGCTCGAACAAGCCTTCTGGACATACAGTTTTTCGTGCTTTATAACTAATGTGGCTCAAATATAAGCATTCGTTTACATTTTTTACATTTTCTTTCACGTGCGTAACCAAGATAAATGATTCAAGACATTACGCTGTAGACATTTCTCTCTTTTATTTGGTTATACGGTTTTCAGACTCAGTTAAATACAAAGCAATGTATCCTAAATACACATTATTTAGAGCGGTATGCTTTTAAGAATTAATAAAAGTTACATTGTCATTAGCGCAAGTATAACACCTTTTTCATCCCTGAGGAAGAATATTAGCTCTAATTTTATCTGCATAATATCATATTTTACACATAATTAAAAAACTCAATACGCCACACCCCCAGTTGATGCCTTCTAGTATGGCATCTTTTAATTATCGCCTATAAATCACTTCTGAACCAGCGCTAATTGAAAAATCTTCCATTTCTGAACACACTGCCTGTCGATATGGCTTCATGCTGAACACCTCAGCACATCAGAGACTACCACGACCAATAGGTAGGAGTAGAGGCAGTGTGAGTCATCACAGATAGCTCTAGTCATCCCACCTACGTCCTACGTGAAACACTACAGGGCCTGGCGCGAGCACCGCCATCACTGTCACCCCAGTAGGAAAGCCCTAACTTCGCTTCCCGCATTAGGTGTGTCTGAACCCCTCTTCTGAGACCCTCGCTGATATTACGAGTTAATACGTCAGCATTTGGAGAAAGAACACGTCATTGCTGAACACCAATCGGCTTACAAGGTGCTGCAGCAAAAGACTGCAATGAAGGATATGATTGGTTTAGATTTTTTTTTTCGGTCTTTTTTTCTATTTCACTTTAGTTGATTTATTCTAAGAAATAAAAGGTAATATTTGGGCCGGGTCTTCCGATAAAAAGCCCTTAAAGAAAACAGGGAGTAACGTGCTTTACGCATTTCATATCTTGGTAACTAGCGACCGTTTTTAGAAAGTTTTAAAAAGAACAAAAATGTCAGATAGATTATATTCTGTTTCAGATTTATTTATGTCACAAATAGAAGTTATACACGATATTTTTTAAATTATTGCCCGATTAAAAAAGAATATTTCATCCAGAGGTGATTAAAAACACGAACCTGATTAAATCTTTGAATTCCTAAAAAACCTTACATTTTTCGCGCAAAACTGGCACAAAGTTGCACTATATTGTGCAACTTTTATAGAGTACACGGTTATTTACTTTACTTAAAACATTCTCTTACGTTTAAATTGTAAATGATAGACGACTTAGGGGCTCTGCATTGTTTTTTAAGCCAAAATAGTAAAATGGAAATTACAGATTTTATTTCGATGCTGAATTTACAGGCCTGATTTATAAAAATAAATAAATAAATCACATGATGAGTTACAGACAGCCAAACCAAAGGAAATGTGAAAACCAACACAAAGACCATCACACCACATTTTGAACCACACTCACACACACACACAGGCAAACACCCAGACACATCTGATGCTATGTACCCCACAATGAACCCTGGCTCCTAAGATGAATGGGGTTCCCACGCCTCTCCCAAGGAGAGCAGGGCACAGCCTCCTCCTCTGAACATTCACATACTTACACATGCACGCACACACACACATACACACACAATGCACGCACCACAGATGGCCACACAGTCTTACACAAACATGCACAGGTGCATTTAAGTGCAATACGGAGAGACACACACACACTTGCAGTGAAAAGGTACAAGGACTCATTTTAAAAGACACGCAGAGACATACTTAAAATATTGATTATTATTCAGAGCACTTACACCCATGAGGAGTGTGTTTAAAGATAGAAGGACGCACAGCTTTTTCTTTGCTGCTAGAGCTTTTGCAGTTTGCCATAAAAAGCGACTTTATTTATTAAGCAGCAAACAGAGAGGTAAATGAACTATGATACATATTTTGGGGTGTGTTAATTTTAGTTTCATTTTAGTTGAGCCTCTTGTTTCAGTGTGTTTGAGAAAGTGTGTGTGCATGAAAGTGAGAGTGTGTGTGAGTGTGAGTCAGTCATAAGGTTTTGTTTTGCAGGAAGAATTTAAATGAAGCAGAAACAAAAGTTCGTGGGAAAATCTAACATTTCATTTTGTAAGGGTTCAGCAACACAAAGTCCTTGAGTGTGTGTGTGTATGTTTGTGTGTTCATGAGTGTGTGTATGTGTGTATGAGTGTGTGGTTTTCACATGAATATATTTACGTGGTTTTTTTTTAAACTCCTAAAGCTAGTTAGAAAATTACAAAAGGATTATTTATTTTATTTTTGTATATTTATATTTTCCTGAATACACTTCGGCTGTTTTTAAAAATCGTGGATTGTGAACAGATTAGAGTTTTCAGTTTCTTTCCTAAGTAGATATAATTGTGTTTATTGTTTTTACAATATAAACAAAAATTTTCTATACATCAAAAATAAATTTCTTTAATAGTAATGTGTGTGTGTGTGTGTGTGTGTGTGTTTTTTGTCGGTTAATGTATGTGTGTGTGTGTGTGTGTGTGTGTGTGTGTGTGAGAGAGAGAGAGAGAAAATGAAGGGGGTGCTGTAATAATTATTAATATACACAAAGTATACTTGAAGGTATTTTTAAGTATAAAAAGTATTTTTTTTTAGCTTAATTTTGATGTTTATTTATTTTAAAATTTTTAAGTGTTGCTATTTACGTTTTTAATGTATATATATCTATATATATAAATATATATATTTACCTTGAAAAATTCAGCGTTATTTTGAAAATGTAAATTTTTTTTGAAAACAGAAAAACAAAGAAAATTTCTATAATGTTAAACAAAAAGCCTTAACTTAAATTGTAATTCTAATAACACGCAGCAGTATTATTCCCACTGGTCATTTTCTGAAGCGATCGAGAGGGATGAATCTTCAGCTTCGTCCTCACTGGCCAGTATTTTTATTGTAGTTATCCAGTCGAGCTTTGGCCACAGTATTCTGAGCCATGATCACTCTAACATATGTTACATCAGCCTTAATGATACAGTCAAGTAGCTGCTTGGCAGGTTTACGACCTGAGTGCTACATGAACACCTTGGTGTGTGTTTTGTTAAAATATCGGCAGACACACAGTATTTTTGTGTGAGCGTGTGTGTGGACAAGAGTGTGTGTAAGTATAACTATATTTATATCTTTGTTTTTCTCTTTGATTTGCAGGCTGGTGAATTTGGAAATAAATTTGTTTTCCTGGTCGGACATCAATGTCAAGGTTAGTTACAAGATTTTACTAATTTTTTATATTTTCATATTTATTCTTTTTTGTTCAAGTATATATTCAAACTTAACAGCGTGTTAAACTGTGTGCGTGTGTGTATGTGCTGCATGTCTACACACTGCTGAATTCTCAGAGTCATAATCATTTCACTTGGGTCTGTAGCTGTTTGAGATATGCATCCTCTGAGTTCCTTTTCCAAACGGCCTGCAGGCACACAACGCAATCAACACAGTTTGTCGTTAGTTTATCGAACACAATCCGGCTCACATTGTTCCCAGCACACAGCAGCGGCTGTGGCAGCGAGTGACGAGTCCCATCAAAACCGGCCCCGGCGCGTTGTGTGTGTCATGTCATCTGAATCAGTAAGTCTCTGGTGCAGCTCAAAGATAATCTCCTCAAAGGAAATTAGTCGGGAAAAAGGGGAAAGAAAAGCCGTCAGCCTAAAGGTCAAATGAAGATTAGAAGGGAAACAGTACACGAGGGCACACCGGCTGGCACCCGGAACTGCACAAAGGCCTCATTGTCACGGGAGCCCTGGGCCCTGCACACACTTTCACTCTGTACTTGGGGAGACATGACACCTGTTGGTGATCCTGGTCAACTGCAGGCAGAGTGACCAGACACCTTCACAGGGCAAAAATGGTGCAACACACTAAAATAAGATGTAATTCAAAGTCACACAAATGCTTAGAATGATCTTTGGGCACAAATACGATCACAGGTTTTTGTCTCATATCATATTGGTTTATCTTGAGTGGGCATTACTTTAAAGTTCAAATGACAAAAGAGAAAAACACTGAACGGTCAAAAAAAGAAAAAGAAAAGCAATTTCTTTGATTTACATATGCTTTTTTTATTGTTTAATTCCAACCCTGAGGCACACCGAGTCCATTCACTTCAAAGAGTCGAGTGGTTAATCTCAAATAATTTGAAGTATCATTTCTGACAGTTTAACACAGTTTCACAGTTTATGGTGCCGAGCATCAAGAACGTTGGACCAATGTTCTTGTGGAAAGTTGTTCATGGCTGGAGGGTATTCCTCGGTCACACCTCTCATTGGTTAATGACCCCTTTATGTTTTTTACTGACTTCACACAGGTGTGTTTAGAATGTAAAAATATTATAATTCACTCTGAAAACATTTTATTTTAAATATTTCTTTTAATTATTTAAAAAGTTACTCTAGTAAGGAAGACACAGGAAAAAATGCAGAGTTCATTTAAAACTCAACTAGCATGTAAGTGCACACTAGCAATTAAAACTGTTAATTTAACAGTTTTAGTTATTTTTAACTCTGAACCAGTGTTAAGGGTAAGTTCATCCAAATTATAAAGAACAGAATTTCAGGTTTACCTCTAGTTGTTTCTAGTTGCATGTTTAGTGTTGCTTGATTTTGCACATTGTCTTGAGCTACCTGCTTCCACCTTAATACAATTTAGAGGTATGGAATTTAGTTTGTAGCTCCCACAGTTGTAAAAGATAACTTCAAAACAACAAATTTCATTCACAAAAAACTTCCCTTTAACTCTAAATAATCCACATAAAAAGCTGTTAATCATTTTACAGGGTCTACTTCTTTCAGAGGAAAAGGTTCCAATTCTAATTTTTCAAAAGTTAATTTTCAAAGTGCCAAAATAAAAATTTAATTCACCTTCAGTGTTTTAAGATGAAGGCACAAATCTCATAGATGTTTTCAAATTCTACACAAAGGACTAAAAATACGACAGGAAATATGTGAGAAGCTGTATTTCTTTTGTAATTTGCATTGGCCGCCTATTAAAGCAAGAGGGCTGTGTAAACCTGATACCATGAAATACACACATGCACACACACATTAACAGTGTAAGTAAGGAGCGGTCTGCTATGTTACAGACTTGGACATTAAGTAGCTCATGTAGAGATTTGTGTGGCATTTATGGGATAACCGACCTGCAGTAAAACAGCCGCAAACTGGTGCATGCGTGTAGTGGGGGGGCGTGAGGAGCTAAGGCAGTGACTCACTTTAATAAGTTGGACGCCTCCTTGCCTCCTCACGTCGCTCCCCAGCTCAGGGGGAGAAACCGCAGCAGAGCCGCAGCCTCTCCTGTCTCACTCAGGAAACTCCCTGAAACAACCACAACCTGTTTGACCTTTCAGCCAAACACACACAGGCATACAAATTTATGCTCATTTGCACCGAGATTTCCTGTGACACACACAAGCAGGCTACAGATGAAGGTTATCTTCAGAGGATTTAACTGGCTAGTTTCAAGTTAATGGTGTCGTTTATCGACTGAGTGTGTGTGTTTGTTTACTTTAGAGGTGTTACCAAAGCCACCAGGTAACAACATGCAGACTGCCAAACAAGCTACTCATAAATAAAACAGACAGAAGACACTCTCACCCTCTGTGTGTTTGTGCATTTGTGTGCAGGCGTTTCTGTGCACACAAACACTCAAACAGGTAGAGCCACTGCTCTCTGTGCAGCCCTGTCATCATGTGGTGCTCATGTGTAAGACACGAGGTGAAAGTGTGACCTTTCGACACCCAGCAGCAGCTCACTCTCTCCTCTCATTTGTCTCCATCAGGCCAAGGAAACCTGAGAGGAGGCGAGCTGACAGACCGCACAGGCCTGCAGCCGCCGCTGCACAGAGGAAGCGACCTGTCAAGCATAAGAGACATCCAGGAAGTACTTTTGGCAGCTTTCTTTGACTCAGAAACAATTAAAGCATGTAGAAATGATCTCAGCTTATGACACACGGCACACGAGCTGTGTGTCATAAGCTGTGTGTTTACTATGAAAACTGGATTTCCTGAAAGTCTTGAGCACCATATAAAAAAAAAACAAAATAGCTACATTAAAAAGTAATTAAAGGAAACTTTTTCATTTAAAATGCAATTAACACCACTCACAAAATCAATCAGCTTTGAATTAAGTTAAGTAATTTTATATATATATACATATATATATATGTATGTATGTATGTATATGTTTTTAACAGGAGACATATTGATTCAGTGAGTAAGATCATTTTTTAAGAGAGTTAATTAAATATAAAATGCATTAATTTATAATAATATACAAGACTTTAAATTGGAAACAATTTTAAAAAGTTTGGTAAAATAAAAATCTTCTGCAGAAAAACCTTCATAAAAATACAGAGGTGTTTTAGATAAAAAAAAGAGAACAAGTTGAATATGAACACAAATTAAAATAAAATAAAATAAAATTTAGCATGTATACTTACTATACCACAGTAATTATATTTTAACTTCTTCAGGCCTGAGGCCCAAGTGTGTTTAAAATAAAATAAATCTACTGGCAATACATTTATGATACAGTTATATAGTAATAATATAGGCAGCATGTGTGACAACATAATCTCAACTCAAAGGCCCACTTTTTAGCATTTTCATAACTTTCAACTTCAGCTCTGTCTTCATCAGCAGACATTTTTTTTAATATTTCAGTCCTCAAAAAAATAGTTTTAAGAATTTATCATCATATAAACTTTTTAATGAGTGTACACTTTGATCTGTAGTTTTATTTTAATGTGTCTTTTCCTGGTGTCCTTGAGGCCTTTTGTTGTTTGGAGTTTGTCTTCCCACAGCGCGGCCATCAACCACGTGACAAGAGAGACACCTGCAGGAGATAAACTGTCCTTTGGGGTGAGGTAGTAGGTTGTATAGTTTTAGGGTCATTCCCAAGCTGTCAGATGACTATACAACTTACTGTCTTTCCTGGAGCGACTGTGATGGCGACGTTGTCACAAAGGAAAAGACAACTTCACCACAGCAAATCCTCATAAAGGAGGTGCTCTTGAGGAGACGCAGTTAATTTAGCAAGGAGTGTGAGGTGTGATCTTAAAGCTTTCAGACAGCTGAGATGTACAGTAAGAGAGAGTGATACCAGAAAGATGTTCTTTATGTGTGTAAACAGTCATTTTTTTCATCGTAAAATATTTATTGACTTGTGCATTTTTTGGCTGTTAAAGTGTTGCTTCAGATGTGCTGTTTATAATTGCAAATGCTCAAACAAAATGCCTCTAATAGCTAGTATTTGAATAATGGTGTTTACTTGTACCAAAAGGAACATTTGAACTTTGACGTTATCATCACAAATTTGCTGTAATAATAACGAAGTAGCTCTGTCTTCATCAGTACAGTGAGACGATGGGACCTCTGCACAAACCTCCACATCCAGATCATCCTCCTACCCACCTGGGTGACTTATGGTGTTCGTACAGGGTGAGGTAGTAGGTTGTGTGGTTTCAGGGTTGTGATTTTGCCCCATCAGGAGCTAACTATACAACCTACTGCCTTCCCTGGAGGGCAGCAATACATCACAGGAGCACACCTGTCTGCATCTTCTTTCTTAAAACTGATAGACTCTTTTTAACTAACAACTGGTATTTGATTTCAGATGGTTTCAACAAATGGGTGAGTGGTGCCAACATGCATGTCACAGGAATATACATCACTGTAAAGATACTCCATATGTATGGACACATGAAAAGTGCATTTAGCTTTAGAAGTTGAATTTTTAGCATCGTTAAGTGTTTCAACTTTGTGCTGTTTTACTTATGAATTAATAAAGACCACATGTAAAACAAGATCTGACTGCAGTCTGATCCATACAATGTCTGCTGAGTACTGAGGTGCAGCATGAAAGACTTTGTAGTTTGAATAGTTTGCTCTTCTGAAATTCTTTTAAGGAGCTTATTATACCTCAAAATACAAAACTTAAAAGCCTCTGTAGCTCAGGTCTTATCATAGAAATGTATCTTGTCTGAAGTTTGTGCATCCTTTCTTTCACTTTAAAACAAAGGCAATTTCTTTTCCATGCAAGATGTGACAATGTACTTGATCAGAAGAAAAAGAAGTTTGATTTAAGCTAAACGGTGTGTGCCTGATGTTCAGAGTGCTGTCATCGAGCTAAGTTCTGAAGTCACATCCCAAACTTCATCAAAGCTCATATCTCAGTTGAGCTTCAGACTGTCTCTTATTCAGAGAACATGAGCATGTGCATTTTCCTCACAGATGGAACAAGGCAACAGGTTCTGAGGTACCAGCAAAAAATCATAAATTATCACCCTCCCACTTGTCTGTGTGAAAACACACCGAGCAGCCTCAGAGGAGTTCTGTCGTCTGGCTTCGCTGTCGACGTCAACAGGAGAAGATGATGGCCAAATACCCCCAGACAGTCTCTCACCTCAGTGTGGGGACACATTGCTGTACACCTGTAAACAGTAGATGGCGCCAGATATTACATGTTGAGTTGTCAGTTAACAGTTCAATGCAGATTTGTACGATTTATATTATGGGAGGCAATGAGGCTGTAAAAGCTATAGGGCAAAGTCTGTACTAACTACTGCTTTACTTAACTACTGTATGCAAAGGTCATGATACCTGACAAGGAGTGCACACTGCAAACTTAAATGTCTTACATCACACAAAACTTATGAACAAACTGTAGTTACAGTTAAAATGTTGTTATTTAGTAGACAAAGTGTTTATTTTAAACTTCTGCAAAATACAAAATTCCCAGTCAAAAAATAAAGAAAAAGGTATAAAATAGTAAAACATTTTTTTTAATCTAGCTGTAAAGACATTTCAGAAATGTTAACCTTATGATTTGTACCGTGATATACTCGTCTACCTAAAGGAAAACATGTGACTAATAGGCTTTTGCATTGTGCAGAGCGTGTCCTTATTAGTTTGCAGGTGTTATCTTGTTGACTGCTATTCCTTAAGAGATCAAATCAGGTAATACAGGCAGAGGCCAGGACCACACCCTGCCCTCACCTACTGACGGTAACCTGCTTTTCAGTGACAAACTAATATTAAACACATGTTCACACGGTTAGATTTTTGTTTGAAGGCGCCATTGAAAATTGGCGGACAAGTGCAATATTTCCCTCCGTAACGTCCCTCACTTGTACAACTAAACTACTACACACAAAACCCCGTCTTAAGGTGAGAAAGGGTGTTATAGAATAATAATAATAATAATAATAATAATAATAATAATAATAATAATATATGATGATCATATATTTTACATAAAGTAAACGGATTTGGCATTTACTTAATTGAAAATGAGTTACAGATGCTGTAGGCCTGTTTATAAATTGTTTAGTAGATAACCAGCTGTCAGTCGATCTTGAATTCTATCGATCACATTGATCAAATTGATTTTACACATTTTACTAATATCCTTGTATGTTATTTGTCAGTGAGAGAACGAGGTCTTAAGCACGTTAGGCACGTACAGATTGACTCGTGACGTCCCGAGCCGCCAGGAAGTGATTGTGACCGGCCCAAAAAAAATAAATAAATCGATAAATAAATAAATAAATTTTGGGGGGGCGGGTCCAGCTTTCATATCCCCGCGTGTCATTGGTTTAAATCATAGGTGTGTCAGGGGAGTGTGTGCGCCGTGTCGCCGTCCGCCTTTACGTTACTTCCTGTAGAGGAAGAACTGAGGTTTGACAGCACAAACGGAGGCGACACGTTAAATTTTTAACAGAGCAGCTCGGGAACCGAGTGTCTGCGCGTCCCGGAGCCACAACACCTCCCTCCGTCCCCTCCTCCCTCCGTGAACAGACAGCCGTCCATCCCGGTGTCAGCTGGGAGAAATGCTTCGGATTTTCGCCTCTGAGGTAATTCATAAGCTTTATTTCAAAGCGTGCTGTTATGTAAGTGCGATTACAAACCACACTTTTCTATTTGTTGCTAACTTTTACTGTGCAGGATTAAGAAGAAGTGTCGATCTACGAGAAAGCACAAGTGAGCTTTGCTTTTTCAAAACACTTTTACTGACTGCCCACGTTTATTCCTGCATTAATCAGAATGCGTCTCAGTATCTAATGAAGCCCTTATTGACACTGACCACAACTTGAATTTGTCGTCACACACATCCACGTGGTGCTAAAAATAGATGAGAGGAAAATATGTTTGTTGGTCATAAATTCCCCTTATAAACTCTATTAGATTTGTATTTCCTAGTCAGTGCAGCTTGTATATGGCTTGTAAAGCAGAACTTGTCCTAATCTGACTGTTGAACCCTATTTTGGGCTTTCCCTTGTGCTTGATTTTTTTTAAGGTGGCACATGGTTGACCTTGTTGTGGTCAGGTCAAATCCTGATTCATTGACAAATGAGAGTCAGCTGTTCTTTTTTTTTTTCCTTAATAGGCAAAGTCTTGGGTCTTAAACCAAACTGTGATAATTCGAACATCCTCATCCCAAGCTCCTTTTGAATATACAGTTTGGATTGTTATCCTCACTGTCATCTGTTAACATGCTTTGCTGAGGACAGATCCATGCTGCTCCTGTTTCCTCTTTCCTTGTGACCCTAAACATAGAGCCCTCCCTCGGAGTTCCTCTGGGATTTAAAACACAATGTCCTTTGAGGTGATGGGGAAACATGGGCGGGGCCAAGGTCATCCATGAAAGAGGAAATAAAGTCATAACAACCCAATTAGGTGGTTCTTGTTGACCCATTTTAAATTGACACAGAGACCCAGAAAAGATATACCACATCGGAGAACCTTAAGTTACAGACCAGGTGGGTTCATCAAAAAGTGTGATCATTAACTAATGCACATGATAAGCTAAGGAGTCAAATTAAGACTGCAACTATCATTTTTAGATTCATCCATGGATTGTTTTGCTAGTAGAACTTTTTGGTATTTTTTTACCTAAAAACACAACTAAAACCGGGATCAAAATATATTCTAAATATATAATAATATTTTTATAGAACTAATTTATGAATTGACTAGGTGTTGCAGTCAGTCATGAAGGAGCGCAAATGTGGACACAAAACTAGACCGTCTGAACCAGATTTGGAAACTGGTTCTACGTTTGTGTTGTGATCAGATAATACACATCAGCATTTTTACAATTGGTATCTAAAAGACATCCATGGTCAGAGTTACATGAGAAAAGATGGCTTAGTTTTAGGGTGACACCAGTGAGGTGCTAATGCTATGTATTTTGTTGCAGATAAACACAGGTTTGTTTAATCTAACCTTTGATTTGTCTAATCAGTTTGTTAAAGGGGTCATTAGCATGGAAACAGCTTGAAAGACCGGTTAGACAACATTTAGTCAGCAGCTCTCCCAGTTTGTACGATCTCTACGATACACGATGTATGATGTAGGTCCAGGCCAAAATGTTTCCACACACACACATGCACACTCGCAGATTCCCTTCTTGCACAACTCTTGTGTGCTGTCAGGACCTGTCCTCCAAAGTGCTGCAACCAAGACTAGATAAACAAGAACAAGCGTGCTTTAATCAATCACTGTCTGCCCAAACAAACCAAGAGATGACAAAGAGCATGTTTTCCACCACAATGGACAGATAAAGACAACATATTGCTCAATTGTTCAACCTGTTCAACCATTTAGTTCAGCCAACACACTTAATATCCAGTTAGAGTTGCACAATCGTGAATTAGCTAATGTTTCTTGCATGCTCAGCTTACAGATGTATGCAGCTGTGTAAACTGAGATTTTGCATCGAGCTCTGGGATGGTCCCACAGCTGAATCTCTCCGTAGATCAGATCTGAGAAATGTTAGTGATTCCTGTCTGGATGTTGTGATAACTTAATAGCTGATAAAACTTATTTTAATAAAATAACAGCGGAGTTTCCCTTTTATATAAAAGCCATTTCTGCTGTTATACTACCACTGTTAAGGTTTTACTGATAGTATGCTTTGTAAAGTTGTTGTCTGACAAGCCAGTTAACCACAACAGTCTATGAAACAACAACTGTAACATTTGCTTCCATTAATTGCAGTGTCGGAGAGAGTGTTTTGAACATTGACCATGGTGCTTTGATGTTGTGTGATGGCTCTAACAGATGTCCTTTGCCCTGCTGGGAGCAGCTGGGAGCTCCACCAAACTCTCTCCCACACATACAGAAGACAAATATCTGCTCTGAGAGGACACAGAAAGACCTAAAAGCACCTAAAAGCTATCAATTCAATGTAAACACTAGGTTTCTGTGTCCTCATTGAGTCTTTTTAAAGTCTCTGGAGGATCAAAACTTGCTGATTGTGTACTTTGGCTGGATAGACTGGAATTGAATCTGTGAGTTGGGGGTGGTTGTAATAATGTGCCATTGTTGACTTTGTGTGCATGGCTCACTTATCAAACAATCACCTTCATTATATGAACTTATCTCTGTTGTAGCCTGTCCTGAACTACCCTGAACTCGGAGCTCTGAACTCAAATGCTGGCTTAATGTAAATGAAAGATCAAAATAGTGGGAGAAAACTTTCATTATTAGCTACTTAGTGTCAGCATTGTTTTACAACAGGCTATTAACCAGAGTTCTGTCTAATCCAACTCACTGAATTCTGGAGAAATGTTGGTTTGAAAAAGGTGGATAAATGGCACATTTTTGTTCTACTTCAGCCTTAAATAATCTCTCAGAAGTTTGCACTCAATCTTAAAAACTAACATGAGGGTTTTGCAGGGCTAAGCCTTTTGAAAATCCAAACCAATCCAGTGCCTGCCTCGGGACTCATCCCAGCTCTCTCTTGTCTTCTTATCACAGTGTGGTGAGTGAGGGGCTATTCCTCCCAGGTTCAGTTACATCTCCACCATGGCAGGGGATCTCTTCAGTCCTCCGTCCCCACTTGGGGATTCCCTGCTGGAAAGTCCACTGTGTGGAGACCTGATGGAGGACCTTCGTGAAATCTCCCGCTCCATAGGAGACGACACGCTGGGATTTGATTTCCCAGAGTACCCGAGCACTGGCTCTCGACCTGAGAGCCCCATCTCGCTTGGTGAGTAGTCAAGTGGATGAAAGAAGATTCCTGCCTGCTTTGCACAATAAAACTCCTGCTTTTCTTGTGTTTCTACTGTTATTGTCTAGACAAGACAGTTTCTCTTAGTTTATTTTTTTTCCTTTAGTCCCTTTTCTCCTAATGGGGGAGTTATAAGAAACAGACCATAAGTCAGCCTTCTAAAATAAAAAGATGTTATATTTCAAATGAGACAAAGAGAAGAATTTTGTGAGCACCAAAATTTTGCTGTGAGATTTTTTTGAAACATGTCAGGGTTTATTTTTATCTCATTCATGAACTGCTGTATACTGGTAATTTACAACCTCTGACTCCATTATTCCATATGTAGATGCACTAAAGAGGCTTATGTAAAACACTGAGTCTGATAACAGCAGATTAGATATTCCTTTTTGCCTTTGTGTTTACTGCATGATGTGTACATGAAACTCCTGAGTCACACTTGACCAAATGACCCATGCCTTTAATAATGTTTCAGGAGATGAAGTCTGCAGGAGACACTTAACAAATACCCACAGGAGGAAAGGGCAGTGGCCTGTTTGTTTTCACAGGAATCTTCAGTGTGTGATGTGAAATATTGTTTCTATCAAGGAAAAAAGAGGAGACTTCCTGGTCTCGAACACAATACCTTGTTTGAGATCTTTGTGATTTGTTTGTTAGTTGTTTAGTATTGTTGGTTGAAAAACAGGAGATTAATGCCATGTTCCTGTATGTGGTTGTTTAATTTTCTTTCTTTGTTTTACAGTTATTTAAAAAAAAAAAACATTGGTCTTCCTATAGACAGTCTTACTGTACGACATAGTGCTATAATTTACCTAATAATAATATTTTCTTGTCCATTTTATACTGCTGAATTTTTTTTTGGTACACTATTCTTCTTGCAAGCTGAAATTGAATTATTAAATAATCAAAGTAAACAAATATAACCTGTGCCAAAATCCCACAGTCTCCCTTCTTCCCTTCATTGTCAGTTTCACAAAAATATTCATGTCTTTTGACCCGTAAGTTCAATTTTACCTCTAAAGCTCTTTATGAACATGTTATATCTTGTTTATTAAACCCTGGCAAAATAAGCAGTTGGCTAATAAATGGTTAGCATTTGCTAAGCTATATGTTTGTCTGTTGACAAACACATGAAGTTACAAGAAGTTACCTTCTTTAATTTTTGTTAGTTTGTTCATTTGTTTGAAGCTTTTGCTGCTAAGGCAAGCTAACTGTCTGCTGGCTGGAGCTAGCTTCATTAGTTGTTTAGTGAACCTTTACAAAACAAGCAGTTAGCTAACAAATAGCTGGCTACTGAGTGTAGATAACTTCTTGAGTAAGTGACACAGAGTGAGTGACTCTTGGCAAATTAGCAAACAGGCTTATTTCCCAAAATGTCAAACCGCTCTTTAAAGTATTATCAGTTGCTTAGTAATGACACATGTTATCTACCCTTCTACATTTAAAAATATAATGCAAACACTCCATTAAGATTGTGTGTAAAGAGTTTTCAGTTTGTTTTGTGTGGTTGTGTGCTGTAGACACTTTGACCCCAGCCTCCAGCCCGTCGTCAGGGGTGTGTGGAGCAGCGCCGAGCCCCAAGGAGAACTTTGGCCCCCTCAACCTCGAGTGCCGGGTGTGTTCAGACAAGGCCTCAGGCTTTCACTATGGGGTGCATGCCTGTGAGGGCTGCAAGGTGAGACATGCTGGACTAACACAGGCACATCACAGCCAGTTAGAATACATAGTGTATGCATGAATCTACATACTGTACATATCAACATAAGAACAAACATAAAGGCCATAAAACAGATATAAATAAAAACATAAAGACGGAGACAAGTCACACCAGACTGATGTGGTGCAAAGGTGAATGAGTGAAATCGTATCAAAGGTAAAATACACCACACAAACACAGACGCTTGTGAGTATACCTGCACATACATGCCAGCATAAAAACACACACACGCGCACAGCAAAAATCAAACAAAGCTCGCAGAGGCACCTGACCTAGAGGCCAGTGGAAAAATTCTGAGACACACAGCCGGGTCATGTGAGGTGGGGGACATAGTGGCCGGGGTTGACTCGTCACCTTTCCCCTGCTTGGCACACAGCCCAACTGAGTGACGTTAATACACACACTTGTACACACATAAAGCTGCTGCTGCTCCTGCTGCTGCAGCACGGAGCCATACACAATGCTAAATATTACCTTCTTGTGGAGTGGGATTTATTTGCAGAGAATTTTTTTATTCTTTTAGGTGTGCCATTGTTGTAAATAGATCTGAAATATCTATTTAGAAAAAATAGATCTGTAGATCTGAATTCATCAAGCTCTGCAGGACACTTATGTGCAGAAATTCCTGGGATTTTTGAGATTTTAGGGATAAAAAACTCGGAAAAGAGTGACACTGAGAACATTTTGTATTTGAGAGCCCTGAGCTGAGTGAGGAGTTCTTTATGTGTGTGTTAAATCCATTAAGGATCATCACTGCATTGTTTGTCAAATCATGTGAGCTTTTCGTAGTCTCATACCTCTCTAAGCCCACGGCTGCAGGTTGTTGCAGCTAATCCGAGCCTTTGTTTGCTATTTTTGCACGACTGTTGAACTTGTGACCTTGCCCACCTCAAAGTTTTCTGCCTTCAGCCACAACTTCTCTTTTTCCCTTTTATGCAACAACAACTACATGATGATTAAGAGTTTTTTCAGTTGCAAGTGATCTCACCTTTCTATTTCTTTCATGATCACTCTGTTTTACCAAGGAGAGAGTCTGCTGTTTTACTTCTCTTGATTGGCCCTTAAGTTAACTTTGATCTTTAGGGGACAGAGGAAACAGACACAGGCAGGATGCAAGCATTTCACAATTCCTCTTTCTCTTTCCAAGTTTTGCAGAATGTCCCCATCAGTTGCATAATGCACTTTTGCAGCTAAACTGGCCATGTTCCTGCAGGGCTCTGGTTCTCGACCCACATCTCATTCATCACAATCAACACAAATAATACTCATGTCGACTGCTTTTGTGTCAGGCCGCTGCCCCCCTACAGCAGGGACACGATGACTGAACTGTGGCCTGCTGCATATGTTAGAGGTGCGTTTTGACCTCACTCCGTTCCTGAATGCACCAACTGCTGATATCGTGCCATCATGGAAAAGTCTGGCTTGTGATATGTAGCAGTCACAGTTCATGGTTTCCGTGCTGGACGGGCTCTGCATATCATTTTCAACACCTCTCTTTAAGAGAGGGCCGCTTCATAGTGGGAATGTGAATGGAATGTGCTGTGATGCTGTGGTGCGAGGGCTTAAGTCTGTGGTGATTATGGCATGATATGTGTACAGGACGCTTAGAGCAGCAGGAGGACAGTCAGTACAGTCAGAGAAACCTTCACTGACAGAGAGGTTAACAGAGCACCTTCACCTTCATAACTTCTCCGTTTGAATGAGTTTGCCACACAGAGATGCGTCAATTGAAACTTCTCCTTATGTTTCACTGAAAGACATTTGCCCTTAAGGATGCATTGCACAATATACGTCTTTGCTTACGTCTTTAGACTTGTTACTCACCTCTTACAGCTATATATCATGGCAAATTACTGGCCTCTGGTTGTGTCTGCTCACCCAAACACAGGCATGCAAAGACATGCATGCCTATAAACACACGCATCTGTTTTTTTCCTTCTTGTGCAGCTCTGTTGTTTTGTAATGCATTGCTGATGACTATCATATGTCACCAAACTATATGCCCCAACCCTTCACATTTTTCCCCTCAATGTTTTCATGAAGATTACAGCTAGCTCTTCCCACAAAGCTATATTTTGTGGTTAAAAAATTACAAGAAAAGGGATGTGTGACACATAATAACCCTTAAAAGCAATGTGTCTTAAACATAAAGGAAGACGAGACGTTCTACAAGATGATGGCTGATGTGTCATGTGACCACGTGGCTCCAGATGTGTTGCCAGAAAGTTCAGATCTCCTTGACAGTGAGAAATGAGGAACATCCTGACTGAAATTTCAGTTATATACATTGTTGTGCGTGAGCGCATGTCAAAGGATCGTTAAGTTCTGGCACATGTGTGACATCTGTTAGCATGTGCCAGCCCACTGCACTGCATCTCAGTGTGGGCTGGAGGATGTCTTGTCCAATCAGGGTTCTTCAGTAAGGTCAGATGTTAAAACATATTTCTCTTAGAATAAAGATGTAATTCCATTGTAGAATATATGAAACATGAACGTAGCCTTTGTGATGTCAACTTTAGGTGTTAGAAAGCCATCGGGTGCCATAAGAATGATGTATTTCTTTGAGGGGCAACTTGAATGTTAGCATCAACAAAAACCAAAAGGATTTTTGATTGCAGAAAATAAGCTTTGTGGTGAACAAAAGTTAAGTCTTGTTTACAGTCATTAAGTAGAGGAATACACAGCCTTGTTGCTCCTGCTTTAAAAAAAAAGTTTAAGTAAAATTTAAGTAAAAAAAGAGTTTAAGTAAATATTACCATGTTCCCTGAATAGTATGATGACAGTTACATTTTCAGCAAAGCATAAAAGTGTCCAGTCTATCTAAATCAGAACTGAATACTCAGTGAACCAGATGGAAAGAGAAGCCAAGAGCTTTGTTAAATAAGGCTTAAACATGAGGTCAAACACGTGTTTGATTGCATGATTGGGCTGGCTCAGATAAAAAATCTGTGGTGTGTGCCGAATAAATGAAATCTCCTTGCAGTGTGATGTAGGAAAACATTTATCCTCCAGCATGTTTAATGGCAGGTGGTGTTTCTATGTGCAAAATTGATTTTTTTGGTTAAAAATTTAAACAAGGGGCGCCAGGGAGAAACGTGGCAAGGGTGGGTAATTTTTGACCTGGAAGGCAAGGGTACAGATTTTAAAGATATCAAGAGGGTTAACTGACCCGACTGATAAGCTTTTCTGTGCTATTTGTGTACTCAAACAGACTATTTTCATATGATCTTAAAATGAGTTTCCAGAGGATGTTGATAAAGTATCTTTCTGTTTCTACCAGGGATTTTTCAGGAGGACCGTCAGGCTAAAGCTGGAGTATGATAAGTGTGAACGCAACTGCAAAATCAAAAAGAAGAACCGCAACAAGTGCCAGTACTGCCGATTCCACAAGTGCCTCTCTGTGGGAATGTCCCACAACGGTAAGGCCTGAAACCTCCAAAAATGTTTAAAGCTAACCTGTTAGACTTGCTAAATAACAAACACAGGGGACAATATATGTCTTTCAGAGGATATTTGTAAATGTAGCTGAACAGTTGTACGGGCACAGAAGAGTCAGCAAGTGGAAAACCAGGATCACCAGTCATGCAACAATGTCTAGCTAATTTTAACTAACATTAGCCCCAGTTAGCTTCTGGTCACGCCAGACCAAGTTAGGTTGTAGCAGCAAAAACCCCAGACTATACAGAATAAACAAAGAATATATGTTATTTTTAATTTAACTTTGAATTGATTTCTAAGAGATTAAAAAATGTGTTACTTTATCTTCAAAACAGTCTATAGTTTACAGTGTGTATTAGTGATAGCTGTGATCATACCATACAACTACAAATCACCATAGACACAAACATAAAGAAATGAAAGAACTTGCAAGTAAGCATAAGCAGTCGCATGAAACTCACAACATCCTCAGTTGACATCATGATATGCGTTCTTTACAACAACAGCACGATTCATTCTGTGATATGGCTCCAGTTAAATGTGCTGTACATTTACTGGGTTTTTATGGAACAATGTCTTGCCGGAGCTGGCCTGACATTGAGAAAACACAGGCCCATATAGCTCCACATCTGGCTTGTCATGTGCACTGACTGCTGAGGGGTCACCGGGTTTGTTTCGATGGCCTCCCACTGCAGACAGAGCAGTGTAAGAAACCTGAGAGGAAGACGACATGTCGTCCTGAGAAGAGAAGAAAAAATGTTGAATGTGGGTGAATGTTTGTGTGTCTGCACACACGCATGTTTGCAGGACACGTCTGATGTCTCTTCATGTAGTTTATTGTTTTAAAATAGGAAACCTACCATTTGAAAACTTCTAGCTGCTATTGATAAATGTTTCTATGCACCAGCCATCCGTTTTGGTCGGATGCCTCAGGCGGAGAAGCTAAAGCTAAAAGCAGAAAGCAAGATGGTGGAGAAAGTGGTGGCGAGCCCCATGCTGGCCGACCACAAGATTCTGGTCAGGCAGATCCACGAAGCCTACATGAAGAACTTCAACATGAACAAGGCGAAAGCTCGGCTCATACTCACCGGAAGGACCAACAAGCCGGTAAAGAAGAGTAATAGGGCAAAGGACAAAAGTTTGACAATATTTTTTATTGTTTATCCCAACCCACTAACATCCTCTTTGTCTTTTCCCATCAGCCTTTCATCATCCACGATATGGAGACGTTTCAGCTGGCAGAGAGGACGTTAGTCGCCCACATGGTAAACGGTGACACTCTGGAGCCTGAAAGTGGTCTTCAAGCAGGGGAGATAGTTCCGGCTTTGGAGTGTGGGGGGCTCCAGCAGAGGGAGGCTGAAGCCAGGATCTTCAACTGCTGCCAGAGTACCTCTGTGGAGACGGTCACAGAGCTGACGGAGTTCGCAAAGGCGGTGCCCGGTTTTCAGAACCTGGATCTGAATGATCAGGTGGGTTTTGGGATTTGTGTCTTGCAATTTGAATGTGTGTAAAGAAGGTGTGTTTTTGGTACATTTTAGTCATGCTGTGGCCTTTCTACTTGCCTATTTAGGTGACTCTCTTAAAGTACGGAGTTCACGAAGCCCTCTTCACCCTCTTGGCCTCCTGCATGAACAAAGACGGTGTCCTGGTGGCACGGGATGGAGTCTTCATCACTCGGGAGTTCCTCAAAAGCCTCCGGCGGCCATATGGTGGCATGATGGAGCCCAAATTCCAGTTTGCCGCACGCTTCAACTCCCTGGAGCTGGACGACAGTGACCTGGCCCTTTTTGTGGCTGCCATCATCTGCTGTGGGGGTAACTGACATTGTGTAAAAAGTTATTTTTAATATCACTCAAAAGTGCACAAGAAATTGAATCCTCCTTCCTCACATCCTCCTTCTTTCTCCCTCTGATCCCTTCCCTCCAGATCGCCCAGGCCTGGTGGACGTGCCTCTAGTGGAGCAGCTGCAGGAAAGCATCGTTCAGGTACTACGGCTCCACCTGCTGGCCAACCACCCGGACAACAACTTCCTCTTTCCCAGACTGCTGCAGAAACTGGCTGACCTCCGAGAGCTGGTCACGGAGCATGCTCAGTTTGTGCAGGAAATCAAAACAACAGAGGACACTTTGCTGCACCCTCTACTGCAAGAGATATACAGGGACATGTACTGAGAACATGATCATAAACAGGGACACGTGTTAAAACAACACCAAACATGAATTCATACTGATACTATCTATGTACTGTAAGTAGCTTATTGTGCAGCTTCCGTGAGTGCACTGCTGTGCTCTGCAGAGGCTGCATTCAGACCATGTGACTTTCTACTGGAACAAAACAAACAGAATGGGGTGAAAGGCAGCTCTTGTGGGGAACAGACTTTTTTAACATACACCATAGATGTGTAGAGATATTTGTTTAAAAGCATTTGAACTTAAAGCAAACAACTGCCATGTATTGGGTCCTGGAAGCCAGCTTTTATTCAACAGTCACAAGAGCTAAATAACAGCTAATTAGGCTAATCAGCTATGCACAATTGCATAGCATTTAAAATGGGCTTACAGATAATGAAGATACCTGCACACAATTGCGGCTGTCAAGCATGCACTACTATTAATTGTGCCTGTGAATTTTGCCTAATTGTAGCAAAAGCAGACAAGTTAGAGAAGTTATAACGTTTTTAGTATTAAATACATCACTGCCAGACATATTGCTAATGTTTTGGATATTTTTAGCATGAAATATGTTCTTTGAAAAAGTTAATTTGCAGTTGGTTAATATAACTTTCTTTTTTTTTTCATTTTGTACAGTACAAGTGCCTTATTGATCACTTTGACTATTTTGAGATGAGTGGTTGAAGTAACAACTGCATCAGTATTTGCTAAGTGCCTTTATTTCTTAGTGCCTGAGCTCATTAATGCTCTCTTTAGACCACACACCATGTCCTCAGTAGAGCAGCTTTTTAAAACTATTATGTTTAGACCAGGAAGGGCAAATCATAAATCAGGTAACATAAGTGCAATTTAAGAGGGCAGTGAGCTAAAATGAGCCTTACTTCTACTGTATTTAATCCTTTATCTCAGTGCTAAAAACAAACACAACATTAAAGCTCACCTGACCTATTTTTTTCCTCCGATAAGTGTTACAGGGGACTAAATGTTTTGTACAATCCTTCCATCAACACAGGTTGTTTTTAGTTAAAAACTGCATATGGCCAGTATTGAATATTTTGACCACAAACACATCGGTCTGTTAAGCTGGGTTATGTTTTATTTTGTAAATAAAACAGGAATGTGGTGACCACAATGAAAGGGTGTGTGTATGTGCAGGCAGTAAAACAGGCCTCAAAAAGAGAAGCTGATTGCCTCATACACTGCACTGAGACATCACCCCCCAATGTAGTATAATCACTTCTTGTCATTACAAAACAGTTTATATTTTTAACCATGTACAGTGCCATGTACAAGTGCATCTGCTGTTTCAGGAAAAAAAATCATGTCATGTAGTTGTCTAAAATAAAGTAATATATTCAACTAAGTTTTATTTGCAATGCCTTTTTACCTGCCTTATGATAATAGGGATTTTAACTGCGGACCTTTTGTAGCAGAATTAGCACAAGTGGAACGGATAATGTTAATGCCAGCTTTGTTCCACTGAGGTGTCCCAGTAAGGCTTCAATGTTATTAATTTCACCTGTGCTTTTCTTAAATCACAGGTTAATGTTTCTGCTGCAAAAGTGTTCCGTGTTATGTTGTTTATGAACCAATATCATTATTTGCATTGTTTCACTAAATTTTCTCATAATTTTAATACAAATACGCATCAACACACATCTATTGGAAGCCTATTAATACTTAGGTGAAATATTAAGTGTCGACTATTTTTTTATCCACAATTTAAAAAAAAAACAGATGACAAAATTATGATATCTCTCGAAATATTAATTTACACAACTGATAATTGAGTATAATACACTCACTGTATTATGCGTACACTTTATCCTTAGCACTGGCCGCCGTCCTGCTCCCCCAGGCCAGTAGGTGGCGGTAAAACTTCACAAAACACCACAGCTGAATTGGTGAAACCAGGAACTAACTTTTCTTGTCCAAAATCTTTTTGAATGATGGAGCACACCACAAGTGAGCCCCCTCAAAAAACATTTACTTGTCAGTTGTGTGAATTAAGTAGCCCTTTTACTTACTACGGCCAGAAACCACCAAACACCAGAGCCATTGTGTAAGTGGACATTGAGGAAATGCTCCTTTTAGCATTACGGAGCTAGCTATGCTAACCGTAAAGCTAATGTTGTTAGCTGCTGCGCCAATGTCTAGAACGCTATTTGTTTGTCAAATTGAAAGCAGTATCTAACTTCCTCTGTTCCCTTTCTATTAACCACTTTTATCTAAGTTAAGATGTAAGTTATTCAGCATGTGTCTGCCCTTCTTCGACCAGGTTGCTTGAGGAGTGTTATGTGACCAGAGACCCCTTCACTCCGGACAAGGAAAAGTTTCTAGTTCTGGGCTCCAGCTGCAGCCTGTGCGGCATGAGAGTCTGTGTTGGATCGGTAAGATGTCTTATAATTCTATTGCAACGGTCTGTGTTTCTGCCACGGACCGAAGATGTGATCATTTAATTCAGTTAAAAAAATCATAAATGCCTGGTGCACAAATGTGGGCATGCTCTTCCAGGGACAGCAGCTCTCCTAAGAGTGTGTGAGTGAGTGTATTACATTTACTAGAGGCAAAAAGCAGCTGTTAGAATCTTAAACCCAAATACTTTGAGGCAGAGAAAGAGTAATTTAGGAAAATGATGATTACAAAAAACTGTATTGAAAGCAAAACAAAATTTGGCTTTCGTGACATTTTTCCACTTGGCATAAACTGACCTCAGATCACTGATGACAAAACAAGCATCTGTGATGTTTCCTCAGATGACTTTGTCATCATGTGGCAAGATTATCTGCTGAGTGAGCTTCATGACTGTATTGCCCTTAAAATCAATTAATCAGCTTAACAAATAGACTTTAAAAAAAAAAAACAGCATAACAAGGCATGTGTGGGGCTGATGTGAACTTTTTTTTTGCCAGGACTGCAGTCTTTTCTACACCAAGAGGTTCTGCATGCAGTGTGTGAACAAGCACCTGGACCAGTTCCCCCATCAGATTCAGGCTGAACTGGCCAAGAAGAAGCAGAGCTCCAAGGGTGCTGTCTCATGAAATCTGACAATCTGGTCCAAAAACCTGCTCACTAACAGGAGCCAAATGACTAAATGAACCTATGAGGAGTCCTAAATGTGTCAGGGAGGCTTTACAAGCCTTCTTTAATCACCCTTATAATGGATTAACTGCAAAAACCACTACACCAAAAATCCAAACATCCTGTAATTTATTAGCACAACTCTGTGTTATTGTGGTGTGAAATGGGTAATTAAGACCACACTTTAAAAAAAAGCTGTCTATGTGACCAGCAAAGTTAAGCTGCTGAATTAGCCCACAGGGTGTTATTTGTTTATTTTTCATATGTTTCTATAGAGTTTTATAGAAGCAAGCAATGGGTGAGACAAGTGTTGCAGGAGCCCAGCGGGATTGTGGTTGCAGGGTCAGAATCAGACCGGCCAGTTTGCATCAGTGAAAATCTGATGTCATGCACTTTATGTGCATAGTTTCCATGCAGTTGCTCAAAATATTTAGATTAAAAAGAGAAAAGCAGAGTAGCAAACATTTTGAACAACATTAAAATTACTCCAGTTAAATTTGCCACCTGTTTTCACAAGCTGTGCAGCTTGATTACTCACTGTGTACAGCTTAAAATTAGGTATGGAAATAGAAGCATTTCCCAAGATCAGTTGCTAGGCAGATTACCTGATTAAACCAGATTCGTGTTTCCACTGGCCTTGCAACACAAAGAAATTATTAAGTCATACAATTTCTCCTTGTGTGGAATGAATTATACATGTTGCACAATGCTGCAATGTGCCTTTCTTATTATTTTTCGGCCACATATGATAACAGTGACGTTTATATGGCTCATTCTCTAACTTAAGACGTGTTTATGTTGATGGAGTCACCTCTTTTTTGATAGTGTTAAACTATTAGCATATTACTTTCTGCATCCATTGTGAAAGGGTGCACTGTTGACTTCTGTGGAGTCAAAGGAAAATGTTTTTCTATGTTTTATTAAACAAAAAAAGGAGAAGAGAGAACCCTGTCTGTTGTTTTACGGCTGTTTGATCATGGATCATAATTAATGTGTAACTAACACATCTGTTACGATGGCATCATCCCACTGAGCTACATTTAGCAGTGTTTTTCTCTCAAGCTAGCAGAAGGAGCCCTAATATTTTCAGCTGAAGAGAGAAAAACCCAAGTACTACCCTTGAAGCACTGGTCATGCATGTGTGACCAAAACAAAATGTTCTCTTGCCTCATTTTCCAATTGCCCGTTGAATCAGTTTGATCAAAATCTGTTTTCATCTCAGGGATCACTCAGTGCAAGAGGGGGAACAGTTTGCAGCGGCAAAAACACATTATGGATTAAGTGTGATCCCGGCGATAACATGGATATAACACATGGCATTTGCTGTATTCATCACAAGATGTTTGACTCGTTTCAAGGATTAATTGAAACAGTATGGCCTTAAAGGGAGGCCCAGTGATCTTTACTGGCTAATGCTGCAGTGGAATGCAGAGCAAAATTTGCCGTAGAGTTGAAGTTGGGACACTGATAACTCCTATGCACAAGGAATGCCTACTATTGCTGATGCATTCACTCAGTCCCTGCAGGAATCCCATGCAGCTCTGTCCAGAAAATAAAATTTTATAACTAAGGTTTAAACATTAGCAGCAAAATAAAGTCCAAATTCTTGAGTCAGGAATTTTTAAGATGCAAACTGAGAAGGCTGCGGAGGGAAATGGTGTGGATTTCAAGGTCCTGTTTTTTTTGTTTTTAAAGTTGCACTGCTTTCTGTTTCCTTGGTGTTAAAATTCCAAGCACACACAAGCAATTACAACCAGTGGAGCACACAAACTACCCATGTGGCACCAGTCTGACAGCGATAGGCACCGTGCCAACGATGACGGAAGGTTTTTCTTCTCCGGAGCTGATGTCATTGTTAGCCAGGAGGCAGATTTGTTTCTTTTTTTCGTTGTTTTCCTGCATAAAATCTCATTTAAGTGTCCCGTCACCCTTCAATAACCTTAAACCAATTACTGAATAGATTTACACTGATTGAATCAAGTGTGCCTAAGCAGTTTATGTGACAGCAAATCTGATCAAGCAGTGATATCTGTCTCCATTCATACCATCACTTGATGATTGATTCCTGTGATAGTATTACCAGCCTGGAGGCTTCTGACTGCAAACTCCTGCAGGGAGAGGAATCTCTTTCCAATGTTTTTTTTCTAATAATGCAGGTCATATTACAGTGCATGAACACAGAATACAAATGACAGATAATGAGATCAAATGATATCTTTGACCTTTGGGGGTTCAGTTAAATGTTTAATCTAATGCCTGCTGTGACCAATCAGGTGCAAATGGAAAGATAAAACATGATCACGCACTCCTCTACAATTATCTTCATTTTGCTCTTTCTTATGCCTTTAACTAATCAAACACACGAATTAGGTCATATTCATGTGTAGAGTTAATCCAATCCAGCTCTGTGTTGTTATTGCCCCTGTTCGACTTTAAGAGAGCTCAATGGGCGGTCCTAAAGTGCAGACCAATGAATTCGCCTTCCCTGTTTAAATAGTCCTTGATGTCAACTTTTCTTCTTCACTCCTAGCACTCTGTAACGCCATGTTGGCTGTTATGACTTGACTTGTTGTTTTCATCTGCCTTACTACGCATTTTGACAGGAGTGGCTTTCTTAAACCCCCCTGTGCCTGTGGAGACGCTTTATTCCATTTTTGCGCGTACCCGTTTTGGATGATACGCGCGGAGTATGCATGCATCATTCCTGTGATTTGCATTTGAAAGGAATACTACTTGGAAGTCGAAGTTTGAACGGTTTTGGTTGTTGTTTGTGTAGTTCTTTTGCCTTGTCATATGTGCAACAAAATGTCAGATGTTCGCCTTTCTAATGCGAGCCCAACATTGGAGAGGGTGGATGCGCGACAGCCGGACAACGTTAGACCTCCGGTCAGCAGAAACCTTTTCGGCTCACCTGACAGAGAGGAGTTACGGAGGTATTTCGACGCTGCGATGCAGGAAGATGTGCAGGATTTTATGGATGAGTACGATTTCGACCCCATCAACGAGAGACCGCTCCCTTCGCGCAGATATCACTGGCAGCAGATCAGCGACGCAGCGGAGTTTTATCTCAGACCGCCTCACGGGAGCCAGCGGCCCCAGCGAGGTGCGGATCACAACGGGCAGGATGCCGAGGGGAGCGGCGAGAGGCGGCCGGATCGCCAACCAGAGAGAGACGGCTCGAGGAAAAGACGCTCAGTTGCTTCAGGTGACTAACCTTAACTTATTAAGGGGGTGTTAGGCATTTTTTTTGGCTGTGCCGTGCGTCTGTGCGGTGCCACTGTGCCGCAATGCAGGGGCGCGCAGTAACAGTTGTGTCCGGGGTTCAACCGCAGGCTACGATCGGTTGATCTCCCAGTGTTTGCAGACACCGAGGGGGAAGCAAGCAGAAAATTTCTTTGCAGGACTTAAAGTGATTTTTATCTTTTTTTAGAGCTTTTGTGAGGATGACAACGTATTACATATTTGCCTATGCAGCCAAACTCGCGTTTATTACACTGTAATTTGCATATTTTCACATCTCATGTTATCGGTAGTGAAATTTCTCAGCAGCCTGCCGAGGATGTCAGGTGCCTTTTAAAGT
This sequence comes from Acanthurus lineatus, assembly GCA_029814665.1. NCBI lineage: Eukaryota > Metazoa > Chordata > Actinopteri > Acanthuriformes > Acanthuridae > Acanthurus > Acanthurus lineatus. The sequence continues at coordinate 7,199,568 of JAPZDV010000015.1, forward strand.
GGGCAAGCTGCTCCGCTCACAAACACTCCTCACAACTTTTTTTCTGCATGTATTTTTTTTTTATTGTTTTTATCTACTAGGTCCCTGCTCCAACGAGTGTCAGAGTAAAAGATCGCATACCGACGAAGAAGATGATGATGAAGACAAGTCGAACGATTCAGCGAGTCAGACGGTGAAAGCCGCGGAGGAGAGGAGGCCGGGGCCGGAGAACGTTGCGGAGGTCCAGTGAGACACAGCGCCAGGTTAGAAATCATTACCTTACTATTCGACTTCTATATGATTTTGACTCCTAGCAGATTTCAAGGCGTATAAACGCTTAAGATGGGCTTTTCTTTTGGATGCCAGCAGAGTCTGGTGTACTTGTTTATCATCAGCATCAGCAACGCATTCATAACAGCTGTAAACACACACACTCTTTCCTGTACACAGCACTTGGACGTCATCAGCCCCTCAAACTCGCATGTTGTTTTTTTTTAATCTTCCTCAGCTTTTCATGCTATGACTGTTCAGCCTGTGCATGTGTTAGTGTCTGCACGAGGGATATCAAGCATGAGCAACTGCTTTTTCAATTGCACCATTCAACAGCCCGTTTCCTCTTTTATGTCCCACAGAGCGAGGGAGACCTGTTGCTGGTGGACACTGTAGCCTTTCTCATCGTCTGACAGATGGAGGAAAAAATATATTTTTTTAAAAAAAGCAGCCTTTTCCTGAAGAAGAGAGGAGGGAAGGCTGCACAAGCACTGAATATGTACACTATCAAGTTTTGGCACTCATTACAAGTAAATTGCCTCAGAAGCAGCAGACAATGTAGCAGTGTGCAAATGGATTTTTGCTCATTTTTTTATCTACTACCTATGTTTCAGATGTAGCACATAAAAAAAGCATATTATGCTTTTCATACCTTTTTCTAAATGTATTTTAATAAGTGTGAATTTGACTCGGGAAGTTGCAGTGCAATTTTCAACAGAGAAATATTATTTTGTTAAAGTGGTCATATTGTATCATTATTCAGGTAATTGATGTAAGTTAAAAATGCAGATTTCAAAAGTCAGGGTTATGTAGAAACAAAATGTCTTTTTTTTCCTTTTTCTGTGGCTTAATTGTCCCCGGTGGTATGTATATTATCTTGTTTTTGAAGGCCCAGATGGCCACACTGTAAGTTGAGGGTCCATCTTACTGGGAACAGCCACGGCAGATAAAGTTTACATGCAAATAATGTCTCCTTATTTCCCATTTTTATTTTATTTTGTTCTAATTTTTTTTAGGGATTTTTTTTTTTTTTTGCCAAAGTTTGTGCCTTTTGTTCTGAGGGTGAGGGGTGGGGTGGGGTGGGAGGGTGGCTAAAGTGCTGAGCAATATCCAACCAAATTTTAACAGTATTTGCTAATAATCCTAAGAATTAGCTTTTATTTTGAAAATTGGGTAAGTTAATATTTTAGTGGCTTTTTGTAGGTCACATACCCTGCCCCTTGTAATAAGTGGTGTAGTCCTGATTAACATAGATAAAATATGTTACAATCACTGGGCTACTTATGCAAAATATGTGAATCAAAGATTTGTGGTGTGGAATTCATGTGGAACATGTAATTGCACTATTGTTAATTTTTTTTTTCGAGGGCAGAAAAAACAAAGTAACACTGCCTCATTTGGTGTAAAATTTTGAAGTGTACCTGTGTGCATTTTTTTTTTTTTGAAAAAAACTGAAAAATTATACTAACTTATTTATGTTGAGCTTTTTTGTTGTTGGTGTATGTATAGCTTCCCAAAGCAACATTTTGTAAATATATATTTTCATTATTGTTTTTAAGATGAATAAACTGTTGCAAAACTGAGCCTAATAATCAATTTTATATACTGTGTTTTGTGTTTTTTTCTTTTCTGCGATCAGCAGTTTGATTGATTTATAAAAGCTAATGCTGGTTTAATTAAGGCATGTGCTCACTATTTTGATTGCACAGTACACAAAATACTTCTCCTTTGACAAACACTTCAGGTTCAAAGTGATCCACCCATGTAAACTGGCAGTCTGATCACAGTGGTTACAAAGTCTTACACAAAGACCTGGTGGAGGTACAACCAGGTTGTTAAAAAGGTTTAATGTATTCTTCAGTCTGAGGAATGACAGCAGTGACAGGAGTAACTATGTCTTAATTTATCAACAGTTTAAATCCTAATTAATAGCCTTATGAAGAAACTGCCATGCCCTGTAATAAGCTTTTAATGACCTTTTGATATACATTTTCAAAAATAAAATGCTGTAAGCTAGTTTTTATAGGAGCTGAATACCAAAGAATCTCTATTACAGTGTCATTTGCCAATACAAACTTTATTTACTATTCAGTTACAGCTGTAGTAGTAAATTTGGTGCAATAAAGTGATATAACGTGCGTGGTTGGACTAAAAACCAGCACACCGTGTCCATCTTGCGTGCAGATACAGCACCAGAGTGCAGGCTGCGACTGTGCTGGATCGTCTCAGCCGAGCTCTGCCTCTTTAGTTGAAAACAACAAGGGAAGGTCCTGAGTAAAAGAGGGAAAAAAAGTTTTGGGTTATTGACTTTCCCTGGCTCCAATCACAGCAGAGAGAAGAAAAGCAGACCACTTAACAGCCAGCCAGTCAGAGAGCTGTGGGAGGGAGCCCAGGACAGCACAGGCTGTTCTTTTCATAAAACACACACCACCCAATTAGTTTCATTGGCTACCTCTTTCCTGTTGATACCAGTGTGTAGGAGTCAAATACAGAGTGGGCGAGAAGGAGAGCTATTCCTATAATATGTCACACTGGCTGTGAATGTGTCTGCAGTAATTACTAGTGAGCTCATGGCCTTTTTGTAAACTTTAAGAAGGATTGCAACACATTTTAACACATTGGTGTTCTTCTTTTTGACAGTATACATTTGTAGCTTTTTAACATGAGAAAAATAACAGCCAATTGTTAATGTGTATATACCTGACAAATGCTGTCTTGGAAAGTAGTGCAGATATTTAATGTCACAGAAAATCCATAATTTTGGATATTTTCACTTCCACAGTTTTCAGTCCTGGTTGTTTGTGTGTCCAAACTTGGTGGTGTGTCAGATTTCAGTCAAATTGGTTGGAAACAAATCATCATTGCTTATTTGTGCTGATCTGGACACACAGCCCAGTGTTGAGCCAAAGCTTGTAACAGACCCACTGATCCAGCAGAGCCGTGGTTCTCAGCCTTTTTCTGGCATGCCTTACTTTAGAAAGCAAAAAAAAAAGTTCACACCCCTCCATCCCACAATTTTATTAATCATTAACAATAAAAACAAAGGCAACAAATAAAAAAAGTCGATTTTTAGTAAAATAAAGGTCATCAAGAGCAATAAGCAAGCTTTCCTACCAAGTATTTAACTCTGTAAAGCAGTTGCTGGTTGAAACACATGTTCAGTATTGTCAAACAGTTGCAGTTTGATCAGGTTCAGGCACCTCAACTACTTGGTTATGTTTTGACACAAAACTACTTTGTTAGCTATAGGAAAAAGTCATCGACTCTTGCACTCACAAGCACTTACACACCAGTCCTCTCACTAAAACACCAATTTGTGAACCAATGCTCTACCCCAACATTGCCTCTCCTGGGATTTTTGAACTCTATCTAGTTTGTTAGGGGGAGTTGTTGCTATAATTGTCCGATATTGTCTAAAATCATTAAATGTGAGTTCAGTGAAAGCCTGGTGCATTGCACACAAATACAAAGAGGGTTCCCCAACTTTAGAAAATAATGCCAACAGGTCCTGCCTAGCTTCTGTATGAGAAGCTAGCTCTGATGTAACTTTCATTACAACTATAGCGACTTACTCTAACCCAAACCCTCATTTTAAAAAACCCTAACCAAGTAGATTCATAAATTTCAACGAGCAGAATTTTCCGAGTTGTTGTAGTAGCCAATTAAATAAAGTAGTGCCATTAAAAAATAATTTTGTACTTTTAGGATTTATTTTATTTATTGTATTTTTCCTTTTATTTTAGGTTCTACTAATAGAACACAGAAGAAGTGCTCTACAAATAAAATACACCAAAAATGTTTATATGGAAATCAAAGGCAGGGTTTATACATATACATTTAAATGAAAGGAAATATTGATGTATTTGAGGTTTCAGTTATATGAAAAGTGCAACTTTAATATTAGTCTTCAATAAGAGCATGCTAGGTAAGTTCAAATTTATGCTGATGATATTGTAATCTATGTACAAAGTAGAACTGAAACTAACAAAGCTTCTGATTAACAACATACATAATTTTAGAATGATTAATTGTTGTGTGAACATATTTTTGAAAGTGTTTAACTAATTCTTGAAATATGTTGAAATTTGCAAAACTTTTCTTTTTTTTTTGACAGTAATGATAAAAAAAAAAAGTCAATTTCAGCAGGAACAATTTTGTTGCACAAGAAGCTACATATCAACCAGAGTGGCCTGCATGCACAGTAATCATTTCTCACATAATCTATTGTTTAACAAGCTGTGGCAGGGTAAACACACTACACTGCAGCCAGTTCAAGCTGGGGAAACCTGATATTAAACCCCAACCCCTGAAACATGCAAATGTCTTGTTCAAAAAAAAAACAGGCATAACTGCTATGTAGGCTATTTAAAATTAAACTGTACATGTAGAATCACATCATTGTGTCAATATAAATGATGTTTTTAATATTTTATTTTATTAAAGGATTAAAACCAGTCTTTTGGCCTACTCCAAATTACCAGCATTCATACCCTGCTAACCAAGCAAACAAAAAGGTGCATCTTTTTTTCTCACACCAGTTTAGAATTACATACACAAGATGCCACAAAGGCTAAATCAACATATTGTGTCCCTTTCTTTTTTCTTAAAGCCCATCACTTTATTAAAAAGATTAAAAAAATTAACATTGATCAGATTTTTTTGGACATTAAGTTGGCATTTGTATTTCAAATATTGAGTTGCAGTCGTTTAAATGAAAGTTTTCCTTTCTTTTTTCAGGTTTCCAGCTACAGTAGAATGATGAAAAAACCTGGAGCCAAAGCAGCCTGACAAAGCCAAAACAGCTAAGTGCTCCTTCTTGACTATAATAAACTAACATAGAGGAGTACAGAACATAAAGTTAGTTAAAGTATATTTATGAATTCTGTAACACAGTGAAACTTAACTTGACCATGAAGTCAAGCTTCTCAGATTAGGATCTGAGTGAATCTGATGGAGCCTTAAAAACATTCAGATGGTTACAATCACACTGTCTTCCTTGGTATCCATGTAAAGTCATATGTGGTAGGAACACTGTGGTATGAAAACACATTTTCAAAACAACTGTTCACCCACATAGGAGTGCTCACCTGTCAAGACCTCTACTGTGTTCTCATAGAACTGTATGGGTGTGTTTCCTTAATTAATTTGCCTGGTAGCGAGGGGGATGGGCTACACCTTTGTCAGTGAAGTTTGGTGTCCTTATGAGACTCTTGACTTTAACTTGAGCAGAGGTCTAATTAGCTAGAACTCACATCACCTGAGTGGATGTGCAGAGTCTTTAAAAAGGGACATCATTCACTTTGTTTGGCACTGTCAGTCCATTGTACGCCTGCTGTGACACCCTAGGGATTCTTGTCAAGATACATGAATCTCAAGCATTAAAACACTCAAATTCTTGAAGGGATTTAAGAGGTTTCACAGACAGAGTAAGAATGCTGATCTTGATTTAAAGCAGGAGAAACCTTTCAGAGAGAAAAAACTAGAGAAGTTTTTCGAACTTGAGGAGAGAAAGAGGTAAACATTTAACCTCAAGGTGGTGCAGGAAGAGATGCAGAAGCTCTTACAGCATTTCATGATGCAGATATGACATCACCACTTAAAAGAATTTCAGAGAGCTGTGCCAGGCATGACCTCAAAACCACTGCCGATACAGTACAGGGTGTGGGTGTCTCTGTGTGTTTAGGTGTGTGTTACCCCAGACTGACCCTGTTCATCATTATACTATAGCTCGATGAGGAAAAGACACCCACGCATTCATACACACAAAGCCGCAGCCTTATGTCGACTTATACCAGCCTCGTCTATGTTAAAACATGTATGAGGAGTTTGATCAGTTCCTGTGCACACCGGTTCACTGTGAGCCTTCCTGAGTTTGCTTCCAAGTCTGGATAAACACTTCCATATTTCCAGCGTTAAATTCTCGGGCCCCTAATTGTTGCTGCAGATAACGAGATGAGAAATGGGTCATAAAAGTCTGACATCTTGGAGCTGATGCTATGAATAGATATTCAGCAGAGGACCTACAAAGTATGAGCTCATAACTTGGCAAACTCTGTTGGGGAAGAAAGGAGTGTTTTTTTTGTTTTTGCGAATGTCTTGTTTTATTCTGGAAATACAACTTCCCCATCTGTTTTGTGTTCTTATTAATTTGTCTGATTTTTTTTTTTTTTTTACTTCATTTAAATTTTTTTTACAAGGGCAGGGCTGCTTTATTTTTCCGCTTCACTCTGCCTCATGGTCATGTGCTCTTGGCAGTGGTGAGACTGGCAGAGATGGAGTGGAGAGAGTTTGGAGGGAAGAAAGAAAAGAAGGAAGTATGAAAGGAAAAAAGAAGGAAAGAGGCAGAGAAGGATAGAGTCAAAGGGAGGAAAGAGAAGACAGGCTTTCTGGCTGTGTCTTGCGTCAGACCAGCCAAATCACGTCCAGTGCAGGAAGTAAACAAACTAATCTGCCAATGTGAAGTTTTTACACATTTTGGTTCGCTCTGGACCGAGTGACTCATGCAGCCTGGCTGTGTGGCCTCAGATGCTGGCTGGTCTGCAGCTACAGCACTGGAGTGTTTAGTTTGCTTTACAGCAGGGGTCACCAAGATGGTGCAGGCCTGTTGTGTTCTCTACTATTGCATACAAACAACCTTTGATGAAGAGGAGAGAAGAAAATGACTGCTGCCTTCTCAAAAATAAAAATTCTATAAGTTTTAAGTGTAGATAATGGTTGAATTTCAAAAAAACAGCACAAAACTTGACTTCAGGATGACAAATTTAAGTTTTTCAGCTCTGTTTGATTTGGCGACACCTGTGGTTGATGGTGGTAACAGCAAATGTGGTTTAATTTGACAGAAATAGTGATGAGCAAGTAGCGTTTCTGTTTACAGTGCAGCCTAACAAACTCATGGTGTTTTTAATAAAGAAAGCACTCAAAAAATAACTGTAACCAAAAACAGATTTCATGATGTTCATGAAGCAAGTTGGTTCCACACAAGTGCATGAGAAAGTAAAACACTGGTGACACTAAATTTTAAACTGAATGACATTAAACCATGGTCATTGTTAACCTTTGTGATAAATACATCATGTTTCTGTTTCTTTTTCCCAATAAAAACCACCCTTGTGTTTATCATATATTTTTGATATGAAGCAGCGGCATAATGATAATTTGCATTATCAATACCTTAATAAAGGTCAGATATGGCATGAAGGAAGTGAGCAGTAAACAGAGTGGCTGGTATCAATGAGATAAAAATTATGCTGAATCACATACATGTATCATTTCCTGGGAACCCTTCATGCATGTGAAGGCAATCTGAAATCAATGTGCCACCAACAATCAAAATTACTTTTTATTTTCTAGTTCCAGCTTCTTGCTTACTCGGACATATATCATAGTAAACTGTATATTGTTGGATTTTGGACTGTTGGGGAGACAGATGTGGTTCAGTTATGTAAAAACAATATTTTCACATTTTAATTGCAGTATTTTAAAGATTAGATAAGTTATGTTTTTCCAGAATGAATCATGTTTTGTTGTCACTGTTCTCTGGACTCAAAGCCACCTGAGTGCTGTCTAAAGTTTAAAGATCTACACACACATGAACACACTATTGTAGCCCCTTATTCCATCCCATTATGGGTCACATGTCTTTGATTTCTTTCATATGGCCCGGAGGGTCCGATGACGTGTGTCTGAGAAGAGGGAGCAGCTCAGTTGAAATAAGGCAACAATCATCTGCTGAGGTGACTCGTGCTCTTGCCAATAACCCGGGGTCATGTCTATAACATACATCAAGGTTTGAGCAGCTGAGAGAAGACACGCAAGCCTCAGCCAGAAAGCCCCCAACCAAGTTTGTGTGTCTGAATGTGTGTGTGTGCTGAGGCAGTAATAGGGTGAGAGTGAATTTTCCACTAATCATTATAAAATTTGACATCTTTATACCGTGGTGCATCATAATGTTTAGTCTGCATGTCCAAAGAAAGAAAAAAGAAAGGTTATTCACTGATCTCCATACTTGCTGCTTATTCTTTGACACAAGATAAGAGAGTTGGCACTGATATGGATTAGTGTCCGGAAACTATGACGTTATATTTGACATGATAATCAATGCTGCTAAGATGCTTTTAAGGGGGGATATTTAGTCATCCATCTGTCAGTGTTTAGCTTCAATAATACATATAACAAGAGTGTGAAAACTTAAAGGTCAACATCTTTGAAATGAAAGCTGGCTGTGATGATCTCTGAACACTTGACCTCTAAACTGGGGTTTTTGGCAGTGAGTAATGTTTGACCCGAGGACAGACGTGTGGCTACAGGAAGTATCAGCACTCACAGGTCAGGGTGAGGGCAAAACACAGTCCTCTAATGTTCATGATTGTTGGCTGTGATCTGGTGGGTTTGGGTCATGACCCTCTGCAGGGGCAAACGTAAAAAAGGCTTAATCCTTACATAAAGGCTGCAGGCGGATTGTTTTCTTCTGAAAGAGGGTAAAGGGAAGGTCACAAATCATGTGACCAGTGTGGTATTTTTATTGAGTCATATATCAGGACATATGAACAGAATGCTTCTGTCTTTTCACAAGAAATTAATTTTCCACTCATTTCAAATCTCTTATGTTTCATATTACTACCACTATTTTCCCATCTATGCCATACGTTTTTACACTGATATCCTAACTTTCTGCTAGCCTGTAATTTCACTTCAGGATGGTATGAAAATCAAGTTTCTGCAATTTAAAACTCACTTGAGACAGGAAATTCATTACAATCTGCACCCAGCTTTCATTTCTAGCCAAGGTTATCTTATTGTTGCTTAATAATGCAGTTGGAAGCAGAAACTACTTTGAAACCTTGTCATGTTTGACTTTCCAACCTTCCAGGCATCAGTTGAGGAGGAGTCGAGTACTGAAAAACATTTAAGTCATAAATTATGTTGTCATTAGAGGAGGAACAATGAGCTTATAGTCTACAGTCATGCTAGCTGCTTTGAGAGGCTCCACTAAGACACAATTGTGCTTAGCTTCCTGCTAAAGTCAGCATATGTTCACAATGACTAAGCTAATATACTGATGTTCAGCAGGTTTAATGTGTCCCATGTTTACCATCTTTGTTTAGCATTCTAGCCAGCCAACATTTGCTAATTATTAAACACAGCACAGCTGAGGTTGATAAGACAGTCAGTTTTATTTGGACCAATCTAGATTTTAAGCTAATGATGGTGTTAAATGCAAAGTTAAGGGAAGGCAAGCTATTACAGGTCATACAGAAGACAACATGAATGTCTGCATTGTTACAGGCACACCACTGCAAAGTGTGGTTAATTTAATCTAATTACAAAGGTATGGAATTACTTAAATTTGCTATATTAAAGCAAATGCATGCTTTGGAAAGGATTTTTCAGTAAATAAATGTATGCATTTCTAAATTTTTATTAAACTAATTAGTTCTTAAATGTTTGAGCATCTCGCCCAAGGTCATTTTCAGTGACCATGGGGCACTTTAGCCTTAAGTTAAGCCTCCCATGAAGAACTTCCTCTGACTGCACCCTTATTGAGACTCCTTTACAAGACTAAAAGACCATGACCACAACCACAGCCCCCTCCTCCACTTTCCTGAGACACACTGCGGTAAATAAAAAAACCTGCAGGCAGGACATGTTTTAAAATTAAGTTGTCCTGCAGCACCAACTCAGCAGCACACGCTACAGAATGACATTCAGCATGTGACTGTCATCACATCTTCTGCTAAGGTGCAATAAGGTCGAAAGCTAAGGCTGCTTTTGAGAACTTCTGTGCTGAATGTCAAGAACTCATGTGACTGAGAAAGTGTGAATCAGCAAGTCAGCGCTGGGAGAGATGTTGCGGCTTAGTGGGGGCATGATATAGGAGATGACATCACCTCATGCACTGGGATACTTTTCTTTTCCCCCTCCATTTTTTTCCCTTTGTTGTCTCATATCTTTCCTATACACATGCACAAGCAGATAAGAAAGCATGGAAGATTTGTAGCTTAATTTCTGTCTGATTTTCTTTCTATTCACACCGACATACTGAGGTTTTTGCAAGGGCAGATTGGGTACACGGCTGTAACTTTGGGGTGGGGGTTGTGCTGAATCTGAACTTTCTTTCCCTCCAGAGAGTTGACCTCTTTCAGAGACGACCAACATGCCCTGCAGTTGACACCAGTGTGTGTTATGACTGTGGGTAAAAGTGTATGACCTTTAGTGACCGACAAATCTACTAAAACCCCAGTGGTAAAAGGCCATGAAGTCATAGCAACAGCTCAAAAATACCCCCTTTTTGTATTTCTGCTTCATAACTGCTTTTGTCTTTATCGTGATACATCTTCATTATATATAATTTGAACATTTGAAGGCACAAAAAGGCCCCAAATTAGTTTATATACCATCTTGTATATCTCTTCTGTGAGGCGCTGCTACCATAGCAGTGGCTTGAGCTAAATGCTAATGTCAGCATCATACTAATATGCTCAAGGTGGACATCTCAAAAAAAAAAAAAAACAGGCCATAACTCAAACAATATATTAGTGATAAGCCACTTAACCAGTTTTCTGGCTTTTTTTCCCTGTTTCCTTGCTACTCCCTTGAACTTCCTTGAAATTGACCAAGAATACTTGGAGGAGTGGATACACAGGCAAAAAACACAACCCACACTCAAGCCAGGGAGCTGCCCAGTGCAACCACAACCACAGTTGGGAGTCCAGTTCAGCGAAAGGCAGGCGCATCCCGTTCACCAGCCCACGTTTATCCTGACTGTCTCAGTTTACCCAGAGAGATGAGTTACAGATGTTAAAAGCCCACATGTGCAGTTTCAGCTCCATGCCGCTGTTTATTTGTATCAGCATTTTGCTTTGAGGGACAATGAGCATTAGTCATTGTGACTGGTTTGCTTAGTCCAAATTAGGTATTGTTTGTTATTCTCCTGATGTGTTATTTAGCACGGCAGAAGGTGAAATGAAGGTGCCGGAGATGTGTCTTTTTTTGACTTTATTTGGTATCATTAAATGTGAATAGAGTGTTGGCTAAAGCATGCATTTGCTGTTGCAACAGCTTGAGCACAACCTTTGCAACCATTTAGTGCATGCAGGTTATTAGCTTATGGTTGTCCACTGTGTGCTATAGGTAGGAGATGCATGGCAACAAGTTGAGAGATGGACAGACACATGCAATGAAGGTTTTTGTCGAGGTTGGAGGTGTGGGAGACAAACTGAAAAAAAGAAATATGACAGACACAATTTCTGTGGTATCAGGGTCACTCATGGCCCACACATACCCCTGCACTTTCACATTTACGCTTTTGCACTCACATACACACACACACACACACACACATACACACACATGCTTTACAGCCATGCTACCCACACACTTTCACTCTTAAAGCAGCTCTTTTATCTGGTTAGTAGTTTGAGACTAACATTTTGAACCGCCAAAACATGCAAAGGGGACATCCGACGAGTTCTGGCATCGATTAGATCAAACAAGGGCAAAACCTGCACCCACGCTGTGCAGTGGTGTGCCTCTATGTATGTGCATGTGTCTGTGTGTGTGTGTGTGTGTGTGTGTGTGTGTGTGTGTGTGTTTGTGTCTGTCTGTGCGTGTGTGTGAGAGAAGGAGGGACAGAGGAGGAAACAGTAAGAAACAGAAAACAACATGTCTGTCTCCTGTGAAAACCGCGAGTCAAATGTCACATCCAGTGCATCACCGAGGAGAGGAAAACCACTGAACTCAGTTCTTTTTCTCACAAATAAACAAGTGAATTTCACCCTTTTAAAATATGTCACAGAAGTTAAAGAGTATTCAGAGTAACTTCATAAAGGTTTTCAACCCAGGTAAACAAAAGATATTTTAGATTTGGGTGCTATCTTGCAGAAAACCAAAAAAACAAACATGGTTTTTTTTTGGTAAAAATTGTATAATATTATGTGACTAGTCAGGGGAAGCATATCAGCATGGTGATCACCAGTTGCAAATCTCCCCTCTGGACATTAACCATCTGTCTACACAATCCACACTGAAATCAACAAGACACACCTGTGTGCATTTGGGTCAGATCCAAAAGCATGGCCTCCTTTTTTTATGACTGATGATGCATTTAGTCTGTGATAAGCTGTAATATGGCTGTATGGTCGATTATTAACTGTAATTAAGCTTGAAGATCTCATGTTAGCAAACGTACTCAGGGATCATTTCAAGTGCACTGGCACAAAGGGCAGTCTACTATACACAATCAACAAGCAGATGGACAGATAGTTAAGTTCAAAGTTCAGATAAAAATATTTACATGGTATTTAATAGACAGAATTGGTTTATAGATAAAGTTTTCCTTTTTTAGTTCTTCTAATCTTGAATTAGGCTTCAATAAAAAATCAGAATCACTTTTTGGTTTGTTTGTGATTAATTTTCTCAGGATTAGATATTATATAGAAAAAAACAATACAAGCCTGTGAGTGAAACACCATGTGTTCTCAATTATCTCACTGTTTCTGCAGTATTCACACATTCTGCATCAAAGTAGCACATCTGTGTAATGTTGACTTATGCTACAATTTATTACACATCTGCTTTTCTTTCTATTTTCAGCTGCAAAGGTTTAAACAAAGCTGCAGCCCCCCTTGGCTGAAAAATGAAGCCAGTGCAAAGTGACATAAGCTGCAGTTCATTAAATGGCCACTTGAGGCTGGCGACAAAACACTAAAATGTCCAACTGTACAGCTGAAATTATCATGTTTTCATCCTGGTATAACAACTGTAGGAGGATTTCTATAGATCTCACATGTGTAATTTTTAAAGCCTAAAGTTAAGCATTATTAAGGGCATGGCCACTTTCGATGACAGCTAGCTGTTTGCTAGGTGTTGCCTTAGCTAATTTTAGCTAGCTGTTTGCTAGGTGTTGCCTTAGCTAATTTTAATCACTAAACTTGACCTCTTGGCCCTGTTTGTGGTGCTAGAGACTTATGGGGAACTTTTAATGCAAATATTGGATAAATTGACAAGCGAGTATTTGACCATCCAATAAGACTGTGCTTCAGTTTTTTCCAGTGTGTAACATTCTTGTATTATGATATTAATATGTTTACACGAATCAGTAGTCACTGTTGTGTGCCCCCACAATACTTGTTAGTTTATTAGCTAGCTAATTAGCAAATAAATAAATACGCTTCAGTTACGTTAGATGCCCAGCTGAGCTAACAATGCTAACAGGTGCATTTGTTAGACTTACTAATTGAACCAGGAGAGACTATAACTGGTCAGACCTCCCCAGTTTGGCTTGTGGCAAGACCCACCCCTTCTCAGCGTCTGAGTGGCTGTACTGTTACAGCTGTTCCTGGTATCTACTAAATATACTTAGCTATGATTCTAACCAGCTCTATGAACAAAACATGCTTAGCTATGGCAGCTTTTGTTTTTAGCTCCCACTTAACTCAAAAAAGTAAGCTAGAATCTGTGGTGATCGCTAGTTAGCCAGCTGACCAGTCGGACAAAAAAGCTTATGACAGAAACATTTTTGTAGGTCTCTTTGTTGCCACTAAATTCCATTTGTCATTAGTCTTGGAGATCTTAGTAAAAAACGGTTTTGCCTACAGGCTAGGTTGGTAAAACTTAAAATTGTGCTCCTGCTTCCACTATTTTGCCAGTTAACCACACATAATAAAATAGGACCACTGACTGATCTATTTATCTATCTGCCAAAGAGATTGGTAGACAAATTCACAATCCACAGCAAAAATTTACCAAGAGTATGACTGGTGGCTGTTGTTAATTTCCCAACCTGTCCGTCACCCAGGCCATTTTTGCAACTGAGTGAATTCTGAGCTTCCTCTATGGCTCCAAAGAGGCCTATAAAATAGCCATAATTGTTATGTAGATGAGCGATGAGGTTATGTCCTCGTGTGTTTAAATATATCTTTATATGAGAGCATGTAGATAATGAGCAGTTATTATGATAGGGGCTGTCTTAGATTGCAAACTGAGTCACGTCCCAAGGGCTCTGCGCTGCAACATAAACACAGACACAGACACACACATGCACACACAAACAGAAACACATACACACGCACACACTCTCACAGTGCTGGCAGTTTTCTCTGTGGCCAACAGATGGATAGAGGGAAGGAAAAAGAAAGCAAGGAGAGCTAACAGAGAGCAGATAGCTAAAACCACAGCTTTTCACTGACCTGACAGAGTGAGGGAGATAAATGGAAAGGAGTTAAAAAACAGTAAGAGAAGGCAGAGAAAGAAATAGAGAAATTCTACCACCCAACTACAGTAATGTCTTGGCATTCACAGACAACTTCTGCCATTACTAGAGAAGGAGAGGTGGGCTTGGCAGTAACAGCCTCTAAATCAAACACATGAGCTACAGTGAGAGGAAACCACCGCAAGGAAACCATGAATTTGATTTTGACGTTATCGGTGTCAGTTCTCCTATCTTGTGTTCCACTACTGGAGTTTCTGCGCTTCGTGCAGTAATCACACATTTGCACGCTTTTCTGGAGTCTGATAAAACCATGAAGCCTTCATTATCATTTTCACCACCACAGAGTGCACACACACAGACACACATACGCACACGCACAGACACACACAAGCACATGCACACACACCACACACACACACACCACACACATACAGATTTACACAGCAGCCGCACCCCTCTGCACAAAAACTTAGACCAAGCTGATACCACAGAGTACACTCTGAACTCCCAACACATTTGTAATTGTACTAAAAGTCCTTTACTGAACAAATTATCATAGTTTCTTGCAGTGTTTATGTCTTACTGAGCCCTCTGCCTTTGCATATCAAGTTTTACTGTATTTTGTCTTTACACTAGAGAGGCTCAGCTTTGCAAAGTTTGTTGCATAACTGGATGTTCACAAAAATTTAAAGGCTAGCATTCAACAAAAAAGGCATTGTAAAGCTGCACTAATCCATTTTTTTAATAATTGCCTTCCAGCAAAGCAAATTAATGAGTGTAAAATCAAAATGGTTGCTTTTTATAATAAACACATGGAGAAATATCTTAAAACTTTGCTGCAGTTAGCATTTTCCAGTTTACTCTTAATGCTCTCATCAACCTAGTTCCCGCCCTCAACTGGTAGCTGGTACAAAAACTCAAATAAACTCACCGTGCATTTCCTGTTTAGCACCAAACAATAGACAGTGCAATTTAAGACTAGCAGCTAAAGAGCCAGATATTTCACTTAGGAGTTGGTGGAGACCCAAACTGCGATAACAGACAAAGTAATATTAGATTTAATATTGTCAGGTAGCCAGAAACATGACTTTCAAAAAAGCTAATGTAGCTCTCTGTCTGCTGGATTAATAAGCAGGTAACTTTTAGCTAACATGTAAAATATAACAAGTTAGGCTAAGTCAGTGTTGGGTTTTGTTGTTTTGTTGTTTTTTTTGTTGCACTGCAACCCAGTGGCCAAAACTAATCAGTTAATGGAGGTTTAAAGATATGAAGCATATGTCTCAGTGAGCACTTTTTTTCCCATCTTGTCCTTCACAATATATGCAAAATGCTGTATGCACAAGGATAACACAATAGACAACTGCTGGAGAGGTGGGGGATGCAAATGAGCAATGCACATTAACAACCTTGTTACATTTTTTTGGGGGGAAATCTTCCCATATTTGAAATAACAACGTGGAATAGCTTACAATAGAAGAATTTTTAGGCCAAAATGAACTTATGAGGGTCAGTGGAGAATCAAAAGAAGTTAATAATGTAATTGTCTATAATGAGAAAAGTTTAATCTTTTAATAAGCCCTATGTGCAGTGCTTGGCTGCTTTAAAAAAGCTTTAGTAGTTCAGTGGTGAATGTGAACAGGCTAACAAAGTAGGTTCAAAATATTTAGATATTTTACTTTGCAAGTGTTTCATGAGGAAGAAAAAGGTCTCAGTAAATTTGTTATACACAATGACTGTTTGTTCTCTACAAGGTATACAAATGTTCTTTTGTGGTTAATAAGTTTACTATTTCCCAATTATGCTTCTCTTTTAAAAAAAAAACTAATACATGTATTTTTTTACTGAAGCAAAGCACAAAAACATAAACATTCCAAGATGTAGGATGCAGGAACACGGATGCCTTCAGGGAACTGATGGTCAGTCATTCGGGACTTTGCTCATTAAACCACCTTTTCATCATGTTATTAGCCCAGAGGGAGGCCATTTTCTCATCTAGGTCAATCTGTAAAGGCAGGGAGTGGTTTTATCACTACTCTCTCTAATGTCCAGTGTTGTTAAAAAACCTATCCACCTCTGGGCGTATTGCCAGTCCACTTCAAAGGCAGCGGAGTAGCACAAGGTCAGCGGTCAAACTGTTTGTCTTCCTCCCATCAGGAGTGCAGTCAGTGGGCCATGGAGTAGGTAGATGGAGAGAGAGATGGGTGTGGAGCTTATCAGGGCTATTCATGTTTGGTTAAAGGAAAAACTCAGTCCAAACTTTGACAAACTTTGTTTTTTTTAGACTTAATAGTATAGGATAGGACAGCAATGATCGCATCTCTGTGAACTAGAGGGTTTGTGTGATAGATATACTTTCCGTGTCTATTAGATGTCTCGTAACCTGTGTGGGCATGCAAAGACTCTCAGAGACACACAACAGTTTTTTTGAATGATATAAAGTGGCTAAAAGACTAAATATTGTATTTTTATTTGAGGGGACAAAAACTATAAGGATAATTATAAACATAAACAGAATACTTATAAAACGCAAAAGTCATTAGATTTACTATTTAATTTATACAGTTTGACAGCAATATTATTTTATTATTAAACCTGCAATAACAGCTTTCATTGGCCACTGTTCTAAATATACAATATTAAAGGTGTCTAGTGGAATTTTTGACCTGTAGAGGCACTATAGAGCTAAAAACTTAAAACAATATCAAAGAGATGCTGTAAAGCTCTATTAAGTTGAGAGGAACTGCAAAAAAACCCTGATTATAATGAATATACTGGTTATAGCACCATTAAGTAAAAAATACCAAGATAGTTGACAACAGTTGATGTCATTATTTCATTTTAACCGTAACCTGACCTTATCCTCTTAATGTGTTTATGTTCCATATGTAGTTTATATTCAACAGTTTTGTATATACAAGATCACTTTGGGGACCATATTGGGCTAAGCTAAATGCATAAAATAGGGGATGGGAACACAAACAAGTCATCCATCCTAAGCTGACAATAATATTCATCCAGGGTCAAACAAGGAAAAATGACAAACAACAGATGGAACCTGCCGCGCACAACATGAACAAACACTGAATAAACATGAAATGCCTTTATTTTTGGAGCTTACAACTCAAACAAAACAAAAACTGGGCTGTTAGTCAGCCTGTGATGACATTTACACCCAAATCATCATGTTAGCCTAATCATCATTTTGAAAAAAAAAAAAAAGTAAAACAGTCATTTAAACTAATTTACCACTTGTTGATGATAGACAAACAGACCGTTCAACGCTCTGTATTTCATAAAGTCAAGAGACGACTGATGAGCTCCAGATAATGTTTCAACCCCAAAACTGACACCCTAACATTTCTGGAAGTGAACCCCTCATATGCTCCAACCACCGTGCCATAAGTCATCTGCTGGTAGGAAATTGTGGAGAGTATTGGGGCCCAAATTCATTCCTTGTCAAAACAGGACATACTACAGCGGCCATTAAATTGG
Organism: Acanthurus lineatus; assembly: GCA_029814665.1. Taxonomy (NCBI): domain Eukaryota; kingdom Metazoa; phylum Chordata; class Actinopteri; order Acanthuriformes; family Acanthuridae; genus Acanthurus; species Acanthurus lineatus. The sequence goes on from JAPZDV010000015.1 coordinate 7,217,518, forward strand.
AAGGAATGTCGTCTCGTAATTTCTCTTCTCTGTCTCTCTTGGCCTCCACCTCTCTCGTTTGCTTTTGGAAAGGCAAAATGAAAGACAGGCGCTGGTTCGCGTGCTCGGGGTCTCACCGCACTGAACCCTGAGGGCGAGAGTGTGTGAGTGTGTGAGTGAGTGAATGTTGGGTGATGGAGGGCATTCGGAGGGGGGACAGGGAGCAGATTTCACAGGCAAGACACATCAAAGAGTGACGACATGGTCGATTATTTGTTTTCTTCCATTACATTTTTTTCTCTCGCTTCATCTTTGTCTATCTACCTTTTTCCCTCTCTGTTTTTTTGGGCAACTGTAAAGTCCACTAATCTAATTAGGGCCTGCTGAAAGAGATCAAGTTGAGCCCCATGCGGAGAGAGTGAGCTAGAAAATAATTTTTTTTATTTCTTTTGGACTGTAGTGTGGAAACCAGCAGGGATCTTTTGCTGCTATTGCTTCTCTTCTCACCTCTTGTCTCTGCAGCCTGACAGCTGCTCAGGCACGATGTAGCTTGGAGGCTCTCTGAGGACAAGATTTTTATCTCTGACAGCTGTCTGAAGCGGGAGATCTCTCTGGGTCTCCTACATGGGTGTCATAAAAGTCATCTAAGGTAAGGCAACAAGTAAAAACAAGTGATAGGATCCAATTGTACACTACTACAGAAAATCAAAAAAATGGATGGGGGTTTTACAGTGGATTTTACACAGGGAGACACGTGAGGTATTGGATTTGCTGCCAAAGATTATAGAAACATCAGAGTATTTTCCATACTGAGCAGCCACTTATGGCTGATTATTAATGGACACATTTCTTTCACTCACATACTCACATGTACAATATGTTCAACAGTCTTATCGTACACATTCCAAGTCATCATGACGTGACAGAAAACACACAGATGACCTAAACTGGCATTCAAAGGTAGGAGTACTCAACCTGTTTGTTCCCAGCGTGATGTTAAAGCTGATAATGTAGAACACTATGACATCTTGCCGCTGCAGTTTTGCAGCGGCGGCAGTAAGGTTTTGTTTGGGTTGTGGTATAATGATGTGTGAGATTTTACTACAATGAGGGTGCGGCTGTGCTTTAACATCACCGCACAAGCACGCACACGCACACGCTTACATGCATGCACACGGTGCTATTCGGCCGGTCTAGTCATGAAATGTGGAACTTGATGTTACGGATCCTGTTTTGCCCTCTTCTTCCCTTTGTGCCGCAGCTGGTGACTAAGGAAATGATGAGTAAAAAATAAAAAATTTCACAATAATTGCAAAATGAATAAAAACGCCCCTGGAATTAAAACTAAGACAGAAGTCACTGGTTCAAATTATAACTTGTAATACTCTTGCACCAAAGTAGTCTCAAGTAACCTCTAGTAACCTCTAAAGTATATTAGATTTGATTGAGTGTAAATCCAAATTATTATGGGGCTTTGATTGCATTAAAAATACTGTATCTTGATAACTTTGTCCAAAAACATGTTTTCTAAATATTGTGTCACATACTGCATTTTAAGTGCATCAGTGTGTCATTTATTCAGTTTATTAAACCTGCTAATGTATCATGGCAGATCAAGTATCATTAACTTTATTTCAAAGCTTTTATTTTTGATATGTGGAATAAAGAACCAAGATATTAATGACTTAAAATGAGAGCGAACATGTGCACAAGTACACAAAGGGAACTGATTTACTACAGGCACTAGCAACTAGCAACCAAACTGGTCCAACCAACAACTGAACTGGAGCCAAATTATTTCCCTTCCAAGCTGCTGGGTGGAGACGCAGGTGCAGAGGGTGCTGGCAAGCAGCCCTTTCTGCTCTGCAGGCAGGGGGCATTTCCTGACATTGCCTGTCCGGGAGGGTAAACCACTACTGGAATCCATGCCAGTGTTTTTCCTTGCATTCCTTTAGAAGATGTGAAAATGAATGTCAAGTCAGAGCAGAGAGGCAGTAATGAAAAACAGTGCTTCTGAGTTCTTTTACTATAGCCTGACTTGATGCAGAGGAGATTCAATGAATCTATGAAAATAAGAGAGCTGCATCCACCCTGCAGCCAGGAGTCTGAGGTGTGTATGGTAAAGTATGTATAGTGCATTTATCAGTAAGTAGGCGTGCCTGTGTACCTAAGGACACAATATTTGCTCATTTGTAAATGTATGAAATCATATGTGTATATAGGTGTGTGCTTAAGGCTTGTTAAACCGCCGTGACCCTGAATATGTAAGATAAACATATACATTATACCTGTGTGTGCAGGCTTAAGTCGTAAAATTCACAGTAATAACCATAAATCACGCCACGCAGGTGTTGATTAAATCTGTATTAAAGTCATTAAACATCTGTGTTTAACTGCTGGTAGCAATATTTCTCTGTCAGCAGAGATATCCCAGATTACCTAATTGTCTATCTGTCTATTTTTATGAGTTTATTGGTCCGCCATGATAATGCTTCCCAGCTTGCAGCAGGTATATGGTGAATTTAGTACAGAGGAACAACAGAAATAATGGTTTTATGATTGTTCCTGGTGTCATCGTTGAAAAGAACTTCCCTTTAGTCAGTGGTTCCCAAACTTTCTCTGCTGGGCCCCCCTTTGGTACGTAAGAAAATTGCTAGGGGGGGGCGCACCCCCTACTATGGGAACCACTGCCTTTAGTGGTCATTTAAATTTTCAACTACCTTTTAAAACTATTATCCAAGTCTGCAGTTCCCATCTTCTCAAAGCAGAGCATTTTAGCATCTTTCAGCTCATTGTTTGGTTGAACATGATTATTTTGGGTCTCTTGGACTTCACCTGACAGAGTTGTCGTCATGTTAAACCAGGCTGTAGTTTTCTTAGTTAAAAAGCTTTTAAAAAATAACCCACTGTAGCTGTTTGTGCAGCACTAAACTGCAGCAGAGAAAAATATGCAACTCAAGATGAGATGGTGGAGACCAAACCAAAGCTAAAAAGAGAGAATACTGATCAGAAACATGACAACAAATAAAGGCTAAAGCTATATGTGTCTACTAAATTAGTGAATAAGAAGCTTTTTGTTTGCATTTTTCGCCCAAACAACTTTGTAAGGTGTTAATATTTGATGTTGCAATTATAGCTCCCTCGTCCTGCTTTAATTTTTCATTGATTTCTCATTTTATGTTTTGAAAACATTGTGGTTAAGCTCTTGTTAAGTTTAGGCACAAAACTTGGTTAGTCTTCAGGGAAAAGTTTCTGTCTTGGCTTGAAATACTCAGTTTTGTCGCCACATAGACGACTGCAAAATGTCCGGACCGCCACTAAAATTAGACACTGTTTTGTCAGTTGAAACGGGAAGCGAATGGTGGTCTCCAGCAGTGGTCTGCTGCTTGGCAGCTGTCTCCATGAGCTGTCACGCCACCACAATTCACTCCTCCTCCTAATGAGAAAATTAGCTTGTATACATATAATCTGAACTACATCCTGTTCCACATATTGTTTAAATATTGAAATGAAACGTAAGAATAAAACTTACAAATGTAACATATCCGTGGTTTGCAGGAACTTGCCAGCAGTTTTAAACCATTTATTCACAAGTTTTTTTTGCGTGTAATGTTCTAGTTTGTGCTTTATTTACACAAAACACCACTAGTAACAGTACTGCAGAAACTCAAAATGAATTTAGTGTGGCAAAACACAGAAATGATCAAATTTCAGCATATAAAAATCCATGCAGTGGCTTTTGTATAAACATATCCTCACCTACAATTTATAAAACACAGTAATAGGTGTTAGCTTAACTCTTCTTGGCTCACTGTTTGCATTATAGGCCCCACTGCAATACACAGGCCAAGATAAGATTACTCCCTCATTCTCTCTGTCCGTCCTCTCTCTCTCCACTGCACTTTGCTCTTCCTTCCTCCCCCCTCTCTCTCTCTACACCTCATACAACTGCCTCCATCCAATGTAATCCCCCCTACCCTACTTCCATAACCTGCATAGCACTCCTACACTCCCTGCCTGTCCTACCTTGTCATCATGAGCACCATACCTCATCATAGTTGTCCTTATCTCTCTCTTTCTGCTCTTACTCTCTCGTCACACCTCCTTTATCTCCCTCAGTTGGGTTCATACAGGGTTAATGCGTCATCGGGAACCACTGGTTCCATTTAAGGAACACAACAACTTGGGTATCTTGTGTAGAATAATGGTGTGTTAGTATATTTTACAATGAAGCTCAGTTAATACTTTTTTGCTCCAAAAACTTAGATTATGATAGAAGAAGACTGGAAGCTCATTTTCTTCAAGATGTCTGGCCATCAAAAATAATTCAAATTCATATTTCTTTTACTCTACAAATAATATATTAAAAACAAAAATTGCTACCTGATAACTTAGTTGCTGCCTTGTAACATAAATGTGTAATATCTACAGTAACTCTGACAGACTGTGGTGGAATCTGCAAAAATAGAATAAATGTTAGGAATTAACAAGGTCACCTTGATTATAGTCGATGATTTGTCCTCCAGCATGTCCCTGGTCTCATGTGAGGGTTATGGTAACATGAAGGATCACTGAGTGAATTAAAAAAGAAAAAAAAAAAGGAAGAGAAATTTTTTTTCTTTGTTTTTTAACCATCTGTCAGCATGCCATGGAAACCATTTTTTGTTGTTTTAGTAGCCATAGAAAGGTTTGTTTGGTGAACACAGATGACTCAGCAGCAGGGGCTCCTTTTTATCATGTGCACACACAACAATGCAGCAACAACAGTGAGAGACATTAAAGTGTAATTCTAACCTCAAATTCTGCTAGAATATTTTAAAAAATGCAGCAGATGACTGCACAGGAAAAACACTGTAGGGGGGCGTGGCTTTGTGGCTACCTGGTATGTGACGCGGGAGGTAAGGAGACATCGAATGGGTGACTCACTGACAGACAGACCTCTGCACAGCGAAACAACAAAGAACAGCTGCTGTCAGACTTTCTGTGTCTGGAAACGCAAAAAAAATCTGCTGGAGCTTTGACAGTCACTAAGCATAAGCATATAAAACAGCTGATGATGTGATTTGCCGTATCCAACCCATTTATAAACACATTAATCATATCAATATTAACACCAGCACTGAGGCTTTTCAACACAGCACTGTCACATATTTGAGTTCACAGCTCAAAAGCCAGATTTAAGTTTGACGTACGTCTTTAGAGATACAATAGATCCAGTGAGTCATAAACACTGATGCCACTGTCCAAAACCAGTAAGTTTAGAGTGAGTTGCTTTCAAGATTTAAAGTGCTGACAAAAAATGATTAAGCTTTTATTCAGACAATATATGTTGGCTGCACATTCATCCTACTCCTTTATTGCGACATTCAAGGCTGCATAGTTTCACTGAAAATCTACAGAATCTAATGGTTTTCATTAAAAACTGCTGTCTTGCAGCTTGTTAGATTTTTTTGTGATTTTCCTGCTCTTTCCATAACAAATGCAAGTCATTTAGAGCCGGGGCAGTTTAAAAAGTTTTAGAGGTCACAGATAGATAAGGGGTGAGACTTTAAAATGGTCTTGAAATGACATGTTTTGAGTTTTAGATGGCCTTACAGATTATGTCATGAAACCAGCCCATTAACACTGAAAGCAACCATTGCTAGTGAGGGTTTCCAGACAATATGGAGTTAGTAAAGTCTTGAGAGGAACAGGGAGAGAGACAATGGAACATTTCTATAATGGCTTTGCAGATAAAGAAGTGCCAATGTTTAATATGTCTCCCAGTCGAGGAGGATCAGCTTATTTTATTTACCCATGAACCAAAGACTGCAGTGGTGAACAGAATTTAAAGATAAAAGAGGCAGAGGCAGCAGCTTGTGCATAAATGAGTTTCACATAATCCGAAACCAAAAGGAACAATTCTCACAGCACTGTTGTTTCTAATTCAGTACAAAAAGGTCGCACTTGATTAAAATTTGCCCATAAGATGATTTTGCTACAAAATAACCACTGCCTCAGATGACAAGACAACATGTTCATAATCTATAACCGTCTTGCTAATAAAAGCAGTTAGAGTGTGGATATGCAAATGTTATTTATGCAGATAATGAAAAAAAGACTGTATTCTATGCAAATTATCTAGTTGCATTACAAACAGGTAATGCAAATTAAGCCCTTTGGTAAACTAGCGACCCCACCAAGTTTCACCCAGTGTTAGCTAAAATCAGCTCTTGCTCCCTGAGACCTTTTTTGCAACAGCTTCAGCTCGACTTTGTGTTTAGTGCCAGTTAGCAAATGCCAGCATGATATAATGCAAAGCTAAGATGGTTAACATTGTAAAATGTATTATTATTATTGATATCATTGTTAGCATTGTTGACATTAGCATTTAGCATAAGCCCTGCTGTAGCTAACAGCCTTGCAGAACTGCTAGCTTGACTGAAGAATTTTCTGTTTTTTCAAAAGAGACACGCTTGTTTGTGACAGAAAGGACAAATGAACACAATTATCTATTCTGCAAAGGGATGGCACATATCTGATGTCACATTTTCCTTGAACAAATCAACAAAGAATTCTTCAAGATAATTTTGAATAGTGTCCTTCACAGTTTACTGGTAAACTGAAAACAATGGCAGCCTTGGAGTCTGCAAACCAGCCTGAGACATATTATTTTCACTGGAAAGAGGTCAGCACAAATGTAGACTATAGGCGATTTGAAGTTTATAGGCTAAAACATGCAAAACAGCCCACATAGTAACTAAAGCAACACACTGTGACTCTCATTCTGTGTCCGGAGCTACAGTTGATCTTTACTCAGCAAGATCTTTTCTGCCCTACAGGGGAAGCTGACTTTATGAGTACAAATCAGCAGGAGACCATCCATTCCTCAGACAAACTCGATAGCTGGGCTTTGCCAAAACGGCCAAAAAAAGGGCAAACTCTAGAATAATTTTAAGTGCTCATGACTCCAGGATAAGTCGGCCGACAAATTTATCCCTCATTAATGATAATAATACCCTTCTCGGGCTATTTTCAGCCAACGGTGGTTGCCATCAGATACATTTTTAGCCTGTTTAAATGCTCTGTGCTTTTTTCCAGCTCTTAGTTTCTGAGGGAAAATAGATGCTGGTGGAGAGACCTCAGACCGCAGCATGGGACTACGTCAGGCCCATTAAAACGCCAGAAGTTCACTAAGTATAGGGAGCGCTCCTCACGTCGCACGCCGTTCCTCTTTCTCTCTCCTCTCCTCTCTCTCTTCCTGAGTGAGTATGTGTGTGTGGTGGTTATGAAGTCGAGGTTTATTTGGCAAGTCCACAGGAGGCCGAGAGTTTATTGTGATGATGTAAATTGACTGTCATTCGGTTGGTAGACCATCCCTCCACTTCTCCCAAACTATCTATTTTGTGGTCTGCATTTAGCCATGCTAGCTGTCCTGCTTCTGCATCACCGCTGTGCTACGAGTTCATTTCAGACACAGGACGGCTGAAGTCACTTTTACTACATACAGCACATTTACAAGGATTGATGCAGAATGAATGGGACAAAAACAAACTCCCAATAAAAAGTCATGTTACATCTCTTAAAATCTAGAGGCATCAAAAAAAAACAAACAAGAAAATCCTCAATGGACTATATGTGTTACAAAATGTGCATACTGGTTTTGGAGAAATATGTGTACTCGTATTTCTTAATATAGGCTGTGAAGACAGAAAAACAGACATAAAAATAAGCATTTCGAGCCATAGTTTTTCCTCACCATGACTCAATGTGCCTCATTATTTCTGCTACATATATATAGATGTTTTACACAAGCCACAAGGACAAAAATAAAGAGGGAAAAAAGTTGCCATTTTGACCCACACCCTTTTTACATAGTGGACAGTAAAGGGACACAAGGAGGAGGATTCCCTGACCCCACCACCATGCACTGCACAGTAGTAGGTGGCAAGTGAGTCAGTTTTACCACCAATTTTAGTATTAATTTCACAGCCATTCATCGTGGTGGAGTGTTGTGTTTGTGCAGTCACACAAACTGTCAGGACATGAAGTCCACACTGTCCTAAACTATAAAACAGACAGCAATACTCAAGAAATCATGATTGAATGTGTTTTTTTCCTTTGAGGAGACAGTTTATTGCCATTTCTTTGACAAAAACACAACCATGTGTGGTGTCGAAGCGAGAACTGTGTGACACTCAAAAGGCTCTTTTCCTCAGTTATTCACTGGCAGGAGCTTTTGCCCCCATTGTCTTCGGCTCCTCCACCGCTGGCATCGGGATCGTGACTGTGGTTGTACTTGATCTTGACCAACCCTTTTTCTGTTATGTGACACATCGTTGCATTTTCTTTGTTTTTGGGTGGGTGTGGCAAAACTGTTGAAAAAACTGGTTCAAGAAATCTGTTTTCTCCATCATTTTCAACACACTGATTCATTAAGGGTTTGCCGTTCTTTTGAACAAACTGGTCTTAAAAGCTGAAATCTGACTTTTCATACACTTGTACTCTATGTTAATGGGATATAACTTTAATGATGTGTCTACTTCAGCTAAAATAATCAAGTACAAAAAATATATTGCTAAATATTTTATATTAAAAAGCCAGTCTGGAAACTTTACCATGTTAAATGTAATGTATTTTACTCATTTTCTGATTTCTAGCAAATGTTATAACTGTTTTTGAACACTATAGTAATGTGATTTTTTGCATGTAAATTTACATCCTGTAGATGTTTAATTAGGTTAGAAATCAAGCAATTCAGTGTTGACTGCATTTTCAGTGCTGCTTAACAAGCTTTATGCTGTACAGACAAGTTAGAGCCCTTTTCTCATTCCACAGGTGAAGTGTTATTAAATTTTATGGTTCACTACATCCCCCTTATAATTATTTTTCAGTTTTACCAAACTCCTTTACATCATCCTACCACCCAATATTGATTACAAGACTACTTCCACTTTTGTTTAGGGGAATTACATATTTTTATTGAATGAAGTTAAAAGCCAAATTACCTTGACTCACACTCACATTACCATAGCAGCATATCAAAAAATCCCCAAAACATTTACATCCTCCACATGACTTGTTTATCACGCAAGGATTGATACCAAAGGAAATGAAAGGAAAACTAACTTTGCTGACTGACAGCTGCAATTGGACGAAGAGTAAACAGCCACTTTGCATGTTTTCTGTGTCCAAGAGGTGTGACGACCTGTTTCTGGCAACGACAGGCAGAGCCATCAGCTGATGTTACACACCCTCTGACATTCCTCTGGGAGGGTCACACCTTTTGGATTCCCCCCAGCTCTGAACAGGTTTCATTTCTGCAAGTATGACTTGGCCACTGAACCAGTTTTGGTTTTGCTCGTGGAATTTGAGTATTTTTCTAACTGGTTCATGCCATTTGTGCACATCACTTTGCACTGTATATAACCTGATTCTGTCAAAACACAACACACAGATCCACACTGAGTACAGTTCTTGGAGGTCTGACTGAGTTCACAGCTTATATACTATAGTACGTATAGTCTACTTGTAAGGACATGCATTGTGAGTAATGGTCAAAGGTTACCTTAGAGCGTGAGGCATTTGCATATTGTCACAACAAGCTAGTAACACGAGGAGGGTGAACTTTGCTCAAATTACCCTTTGGCTACAATTCTTGGTCCGGTGCAGTATGAACAGGATTAACCTAGACAAGTTCTTACAATAAATCTCTGCCTCTTAGTCATAATGCTGACGCTGTTGCCAAAGGACTTTCCCTTTCAAAGTTATTGATGACATATCCTGAGGTGTGGATGCGTACCACTTGAGTTGTTGGAAAATGTTTCTGTTTATAGAGATGATTATCAACTTTATTCTGACACTGATTATAAGAAAATCAATGGTGGGACTGATACCTAACACATCCTAACACATCCCAAGGTCAAAATTTAGGTACCAAAACTTCTTAAAAAGGTATAGAAGAAGATCAGGTTTGGGTGTGTGTTGACTTTTGTTTTACATGAAACACAAACAATAGGTTCCAGGGTAAAAGTCCATATTTTTTTTGTTTTTGTTACTTGTGGTCACCACCTAAAAATCAACATAAACATAGCTTAAATTGCACAGACAACCTATATGACTGTTTTTTTAGGGGGGAGGACCATTGACTGTATAAAGATGGTTGATTCCTGTGCACACACATTGTGATGGCACAGCTTTTTTAATGTGATAATTGCTGTCAGAGAAAAGTGTTTTCATAAGGGCTGGGCCTGGGGACTTGTCTAGATGAAAGCCCCTGATATCTTGAGAGGGAGTGAAAATGATGGGCATCAAAGGAAATGAAAGGAAAAAAACAAATGCCAAGTTGACAGGGCCAACGTGACAGACAAGAACTGCTGCATGGCGTTTGTAACCGATGATGCATTGTGGAGTGATGGCTATTGTTCATTTTTTCAGCCATGCCCTTCATTAGCTGTGACACACCCACTACCGTCCACACCGTTCGCATGCCAGCAGCTGTAAACAGGCGTCATTCCTTCAGATTCACTTCAGTTGCCATCATAAAAGGTGTCAGTAAGGTTGATTTCTGTGCTGCTTCAACCACCTAAACTCGTGTGCAGATCCTTATAACATCAGGAAGACAGAAACAGTCTGAAGTGACCCATAATCCGCAGGAATGACTTTCATATTAAATGATTCAGTACTTCATGGCCTACAAAACCAAAATTTAAGGCCAGTGTAGAAAGTATATTGGCCTTTTTTGAAGAGAAACAGAAAGCACTGGTTTGGTGGTGGGAATAGGTGCTTAGCATGTCTGCCTTTCATGTGGTAGACCAGACTTTGTATTCCACCACAAACAAGTAAATAATTCTTTTCTTTTTCTTTTTTTTCTCTTTTTGTCTTACATTAAAACTTGTCTGATCTATTTTTTTGCCACTTAAAAATAAACTGTAAGACCAAATTCAGCACTGACAAATTATTGGATATGGTATTCGTGTTTGCACACAGTTTATATTTACACATCCAGCAGAGACAAAGAAAATACTAGCTGTGCTTTGAAGACGTGTTATTTAAATACTCAAATGCTCTGCTGTGTACACCAGCTAGTAGCAAACTTTGTTTCTCTTTCATTTGGTGCAGGGGAGGTAGCCTTTAATCAGGTTATCAGCGTTTGGGTTGCTGTTACGAAGTAATCTCCAGAGTCAGGTGATGGATTTGTTAGTATAAAAAAAGAATGGTATTTTCTACACATGGCTAAAAATATTGTCATTACAAGTAGTCTGATGTTTTATACAGCCGTCCACTGTGGGTTTGTCTGTCAGTACAGTTGTAGCCTGCAAACACAATGAACAAACACAAGGTACAAACAAAGGTACATTATGCTGTACAGTCATGGAAGCTGGAGAACAATCATTGTTGCAAAACTAAGAAAACAACTATTTCTTTATACTGTAACCAGCTATTGTGTTTTATTCATAACATACAGCAAGTGATGTAATATAGAGATCTCTCTCTGTCATTCTGTCATTCTCTTTAGCTTTGGTAAGTGTGTGTTTTTTAACATTTCTCACCACTGAAAACTACTGTATTTAAATGTAACATTTAAACATTAAATGGCGTGCAGGTTTAACGAGTTGTGCCGGTCATGGTGGTGAGATTCTTTTGTGTGCAGCGTACGTTGGTTAAGTTTAATAACGAAACTCATCACGGTTAACAATTATTTTACAACAATGGAGATGACAGAGGGTGAGGTCCTGCCTTACCTTACACTACTTTCATTAAACTTTCCGGCTTAAAACTGAGGAGAACTTGTGTACTCAGGTTGTTTTGTTGCTATAGTAAGTTACTCTGATGTCTTATGATGAGCAAAGTGTCTGCAGGCTTTTATGTATTTATGTATTTTATGTATTCATAAACAAAAGCTTCTTCTTTTCTCTCAAGTTTTTAATCTTAGTGATATTTAATGGTTACAAAACAGAGTAATTCATTCATTTTATCCCATTATCTCACCCAACCAAGCCCCTGTAGTAATATTCAATATTGTGGTGGATTCTGTTTATTCAAGCTACAGGAACCCAAAACCCGACAGCGTGACAGTCAGAGGACATTAACTTTTATTCAGCTCAGCCTTTTTGATCGAGGCTGCTTTGATGGCCACCGAGTTCCTTCCAACTGCACTTTGTTGCATGCTGCTAAAAATAACAGTAGTCTGGGGAGAAAAACATCATATACAGTATACACCTTATACGGTCCAGGCTGCTGGGGCCTTTATGGTTGCATATAAAAATAAACAAGCGTGCTGTCATCACAGAGGCTGTTATATTCTAAAGCCAGGCAATTAAAAATGTGCTGATAGTAGCAGGGCAGCAGCCGAGGGCTGAGGCGATGCCAGGCCTCCATATGTGAGAGGGGAAGAATGAACTCACAGCTGAGGTCACGGGAGAGAACAGCACACGAGGGGTACATTTGGTGGATGGCATTGTGTGGTTTGTGCGCGCCGGTGTTTGTGTGCAGTGGATGTGCACTGTGTGCGCGTATATTGACTTTATTTGTCAGTATGTAAATGCTTCATACTGTTTACTTACTTTGTGTGTTAAAGGGGTGTGTGTGTGTGTGTGTGTGTGTGTGTGTGTGTGTGTCCGCGTCCACGAATGTTAGCAGTACACCAATTACTGTAAAAAAGACTCCCATTATGGTAAAGATTATAGGGTAAGTTCAATGGTTGCACCGTGACAGCTTAATAGGGTGTGAGCAGGGCTGCATTGTTTGGTTTCTACCAGAGTTACTCAATCAGAATGAATGGCGTCTCACACACTCGTACACACGCAAACATGCAGGCTTGTTTGAGATGTGGCGTGTGAGCAGGCTTATGTGCTCAATCACTCACCAGCGCTGATGACAGGTTGTACACACATGCAGGCTCAGAGCCCCTCACAAACTCTACGAATATGCAGCAGCCATTCCCAGGAGAGCGAGTTCACACTTCACACTCTGTATTCTGCAGCCAGGGTGGCCCGCACCACTGCCCAGCACCTGCCCCACTTTGCATTTAGGTAAACAAAAAGAGGAAATTCTATAAAAACTTATATGGGCTTTGCGTTGCTTTCCAGCTGTTTTGAAGCTAAAATTAGTTTGGGAAATGCTGCACATGAAGTTTTGGTACAACTGATTTGCAGTGCAGGTCTCTTGAAGAGGTGTTTCATGCTGCAAAATGCACAAACATGGAGTTATGTGTGTTTACACTGTAATCAAAGCTAAAAAAAGCGCACTGTGCACATTTCCACTACGGGTTATTTTCTCTCACATTATCCCCGGGGAGCCCCATAAATAAACACTCGTGTTTTATCTGCATATAAATTTGAAAACTAATCATTTGGTGTTTATTTTTTTATTTGTGTATGGCGTGAAGTGCAACTTTTTTTCCTGACCTGTGCCTCTTTGGTTGTGCATTGCACTTCAGTCTGTCAAGACATGTCTGTTAAGATAACTACTATGGTGCTGATCATATATTTTTTTAATGTTTTGATAAAATATCTACAATGATTAAAAATTGAATTTTGGAAATTATAGACATGTAATGGCATGAAGAGACTACTTTTTTTGAGAATGCTAGTGTTGTTTAGTTTAGCAGTTGGTCCACTATTTTCATCCAAAGAGAGATATCTCAATAACTACCAAATAAATTAACATACGAAGTTCCCCAAAGGATTATTTCTAATGACTTTGATCATTCTTTTTGGTTAGGAAATCTCTTAATAACTGCTTAATGAACTGCAATAAATGTCAGTATAGGCATTCATCATCCCCAGAGGATGATTTGTAAATACACTGATACTCCGACCTATTATCCAGCGCCATCCTCATGTCAGCATTTGTGTTCATCCAATATTCACAGTGGTGCTTTGTATTAACTGATAATGAGCAAAATGTTTCTAGCTCACAAATTCAGTTAAACTGGCAAGCATTTTGTATTAGCATGTTAGCATTGTGAAGGTGTTAGCATGCTGGTGGTGGTGTTAGGGCCTTAACACACGAAAAAACATCAAAGAACTAGTGGTAGCAAAAACTGACTGTTGTGTTGTCTCATGTAGCATGTGTCTTAGCCCAAAAGCTGCACTTGAACATATCACACAACCAAAGGGTCAAAAAAGCATGTAAGACATCTACCTGCATAAGAGACAACTCTCTGGACCAGCATGGAGGATGTCTGCATTTGTCATCTAAAAAGGAAATCAAAGAAGTGGAAATCCAGACATGCAAACCGTTGTTTTAATATAAAGCAGCTTTTTCTTATCACTTTCACACCACTGTCACCCACCGACAGACAATATTGTAATGTTCCTTTAACTGCCTCTTATAAATAGTTGCGAATGAAACTGGTGTTGTCATCTGTTGTTCTTTATGGTTTCTGGGAGAAGAAAGGAGGAGGTGGAGGAAAAAAACAGGGAGAAACCACACTTGGGTGGAATCATGGATACTACAGCAAAAAGCTGAAGGGGCTTTCCTGAACCTGCATCGAGAGCTGGAGTTAAATGAAACCTCCGCTTTTAAAAAACTTAGCTGGGCTGTTTCCTGTTCAGTACCACATGGTGAACAAACTTATTAGTCCAGTCATCCACAGGCAGAACACAGACTACCAGGAATGTATTTCAGTTGTCACACTGCTGTTTAGTTACGTGTGCTGTTTTTTTAAACCTTTTTAATTCCAAATTTGAAGTAGGACATTGTTGTTGCTGTTAGATGTGATCATATTTAATTTAATGCAACCTCAAAATTACCAAGTTAAAAAAAGATTTTAAAAACCTCTACAAAATGGTGCTCTCTTTTTTGATTTTTTTTATTTTATCAATGCACAACCTTGTCATTTGGAACTGCAAATATAATTATTAAATGGATCATTATATTTCTGCGTCACTGCTAATGAAAAACATCACAAAACTTAATCCGTCCAAAAAAACGGATGGAAAAGAAAAACAAATTGACTTTGACAGCTTATTTGCTCTGCTGTACATTTGCATATATAACTCCACACCTGCAGGATGCGGAGAACACTACTGGAGGGAGCTGATATGATTGGCTGTGACTGTCACCAGCCTCTCAACACACCCATTAAAAATTTGTATAACAATAAATTCATTTCTCATTACACCTCTTTTACACCCTATGGGATTCAGCGTTGTACTGTGAACACTGTCCTCAGCCGAACTTTGTTCCCTGTGTCATTATTTTCAAATAAGCTCACTTCAGTAAACCTCAGAACAAGATATACCTGTTGTGAAAATGTAGCATTGTTCTACAGTTACACAAGTTATGGTGATATTACATTATATTACATACGATTAGCATCATTTGAAATGTCCTGTAAATGTTAATTCTTTGTACATATTTTATAAAATGTAGCTTTGTAGAATTAGAAAACTAACCTATGGACTATATAAATCTATAATGTGGGCTTATCACATTTAGAAATATTTTAAAAATGGTGCATATATGTACAAAAATAGTTTCCTGTACATTCATACAACACAAAAAAATACAAATGTTCAAAGAATATCACAAAGAAAATATTGAAAAATCTACATCATCCTCTGCAAAAGTATCAGAAACTTTTAACCTTACTTGCAAGAACACAGCTAAAATAAATTCACACACAGACACACACGAGCAAGTCATAAGTCTGCTGTCTGTAGCCTGCAGCATTCAGCCGAAGACAAGGAGTAAACTCTCACAAACACAGAGCAGCAGACCGAAAAAAATACAACCAAACAGGGACGTGGTGTGTCTGAGTCCGGCAGTCTGAGTAAGCAAGAGTCCTGTTTGATAAATGATGTCACCGAAACTCAGCTTGAAGAAGGCAAACACTGCTGTCGAGCCGAGTTGTGAGTACGCACACACACATAAAAACACACACGGATCAGGACTGTCTTTGCCTCAGATGCTTCGGCGAGATTGTCGGGTGAAGAAAACACTCCACTTCCATGCTCATTTGTCTTCATGTTTTTTTAAATATTCATTATATCTTGAAGCTTCATGTAATTCTACCATATGATTAAGCTCGGTCCTTCCTGGAACTTGATAGGCAGGTTGCAACAGTGGTTTGTTTGGCACAAAATAAGGAAGAACTGGGCAGTTAGTAAGAGCTACAGAGGAGAGAGCCGTACCTACAGATACTTTAATACTATAATCTAGATGTACCAAGAGCTTTGGTGCCATTTAGTTATTGGATTCAAAAGTAAATAAACAGGGATTAGAAGGCATAGTGAAGAAGGGAGGAGTTTTTCACATGTTGTTGCTTTGTTGCTCGACAATAGAGGCGCCTTAGAAGAAGGGATATTCATTTTGCACGTGAGTGTTGATTATAGTTAAGGATTAATAAGTTCTGAAAAGCAGAATCAACAATGATTGATCCTACTGACACGTTTTGTTCGTGACCAATGTGTCTTGAAGTCATCCGAGTAACAGACTGTCCTGCTATTCGCTTTCTACCTGTCTGGCTGCTCTGTGTCACCCGTCTCCACCCTCTGCACTCTGCCAGCTCAGCCGGGTCAGTCAACCTGCCAGCACCCACACCTGTTCAACCTCCAATCAAACTCACCTGGTTGTTATCTGCTCATCACCCAGTCAGTGTAAATACTCTGACCTGATAACCAGTGCCTGACATTTTATTGTGCATGTGATTTATTGAAACGGTGTCTCTTGCCAAATTACAAAAGAATCGGTTTCGTTTCAGTGGAAGAGGCCTTTAAGACACCAAATGCGTATCAATCTACAACTGAAACTGGCCCTCAGCAAATTCTTGTTTGACTGTTGGTTGCTTAAAACTAAAGTGCCTGTTTTAGGAAATTAATGAGCCCCTTTTTGAACTGAAAGAACATTTTTGGGACTTCCTTTTAATGACTTAAAAGTGCAGCAGGAATCAGTGTACTTGGGTCTGCATGCAATTCTGAAGTACTGGTATACACACTAATGCAGTGTTCATTTTAGTCTTTTCACTGCATTTCTGACAATAAAGAAAACATGGAACAAAATCTGCTTTATCATTTAAGAAAGCCAACTATCCTATCCTCAAGCTACAGAGCATACAGCTCCATCAAAACTGCAGCATTTACGTAATTCCTTCTTTTTTTTTTTACATCTGCACCTCAAGCTAAATAAGGTCATGCTCACAACCAGCCTGCATATTTCATCCAAAAGCTAGACATTTGCAAAACTAATTACCTCTCTCTCAGAACACACAAAGGGACAGAGAGACGTAGAGACCTGACCGCACTTAATGTGGTTCTTTGCAGAATACATTTACCTGAAGCCATCTCAAGGTTTCCAAATGAGCCGAGTAACTGATCCTGCCAGCCAGCTGGTGCTGACGGTCTGTGGGTTTAGACGTGATGAGGGGAGGAAAGGGGATGAGAAGACGAGGATGAAGAGTGTAGGGAACATATTGAGGTGGTTACACTTAATGCTGAGGTAATTCTGACCCTCAGCATCTGAGTAGCTGCCAATCATTCACTTTCTAGCTTGTATTTATATAGTTTTTTTTAAGTGTTTTTACATTTAACAGATACATTTCAGGACATATTAAAACTGCACTCTCGTCTCATAAAAAGGAAGAAGAGATGGATGGAAATAATAGCTTTTTTTCTTACATTAAATAGTGATAATAAATTCATTCACCAGCGTGACTGACATCTTACTCTTGTATGTTAAACAACTTTAATTGCCGTGCAAGTGATGAAAAACTTTTCTCTCTCAATCCCGCCTTTCATCGTCTTTTCCCCTATATGCCTGCTTTGACTTCAACACACCCTCTCCCTCCTCCCCCCCTCTCTGTCGTGCCTAGGCCCGTCTCTGTTTTATGTGCCCGTGGAGAGGGGTGTACGTCTCGCTGTCTATGTCTTTACCATGTCTGAACCGCAGGCAGCACACGCGACTTCCACTCGTCCATTAATGCCTCCGGATCAGGAACAGGTGGTTAATATAATTCCATTTTAAGGCTTTTCCAGTGCCGGCTGCACGCTCTTTATGCAGGCCTAAAGCGGAAAAAAATATATATATTGTGTAACATGTGAAGATGGCGTGAGCAAACATTTTAGGTAGAGAATAATAAAAGGCTATTATAGGATTAAGCATGTTAGAAGGAGCTTCTTGGTTTTTACAGTTTAAAAAACTACACATACAAGGGTGTATTGCACACCCACAGAGTCTGCGTCATGGCTGCATGACATGAATCCATCAAGCACATGAATCTTGTTTGACAAGACAGTAAAATTATTTTAATCTGTCTTTATAAGACATAATTAAGATAACAAGAGCTGAATCAGTTTCATTTGCATGGTGGTGATGTTATGTCAGGGTTCAAGTTTAAATATGCACTGACAAACACAGTGCTTTTCATAGCCACCACACCCAGCTGTTAAAAAAAGGGTCATATGCAATGACTGTAAATAAGCAGCAACAGGTGAACGATAAATTCCCCATTAATCACTGCACAGGAATGCTGGAGTCACATGAGCGTGCCTGTAGACGGAGTGTATTTGTTTATTGTTATGGTGATGGTAAAGCTGATGCTAAAGGGCAAATGCTGGAACACTTAAGGGATCTTATCACACTAGACTCATATTTTAGTCAATGCTACTGTCAACTAGAGGATATAATAAAGTAGATAAAGCAGCTGGATGTCTCTGAAAGAGGAAGCATTGGTAAACTTAGTAATAATACAAGGTAGAAAGAAGCAACTAAAAAACAAAAGTGAAAATATTCATTATCATTATTACAGCTGAGGAGCTTCTGTCAGTGTCATTTCATTGTATGTTAAAACATTAGATTGCTTATGCATGAATACAAAAAACCCAGTAAAATATCAAAAAATAACTTTGCGATATATATGTATTTTTTGAGTTGTGTACTTACATTGTCCCAAATGTTTCCAACAATGGTCAAACTCTGAGAAATCCTTAACATGCCAAAATTAACTGTTTAAAAAAATCCTAAATATTGTAGAAGGTAATGGTGCGTTTCATTCTGTTGCCTGTTGCTAACCAATCAGAGAGTGACGATGAAAGTCAGCAAACGCGACTAAATTTAACGTGAATGAAACCTCGTCCATGAACAGTCCTTTTCTGAATCAATCAAGTTGATCTTCATCTGCAATGGTAGCTGTTTATGAATGAAATAAACAAATCCCATAATCCATCGCTTCTTCATGTCATCAAATTATGTTTCTTGTTTTCATTGTTTTGAAGAGAGACCTCTAGTGGCAGAAATGATACACATATGATGCTTTTGAATATTGTAACTAATCTTGGCTGACCTGATTTTCAAGTGTAATAGGAAGTTTGAACTGGAAATTTTTGCTGCCCTTTTTTTTCCGTTCTTGTGCAACTGGCTCGTCATGACTTTAGCAATACATCCGCCAATCCTTGTGGTCATGCACAATGAGTGCACACCTGGGTAAACAGGTACGTTAACAGACAGGCAGGTAGGCCTTCCAGTCATTTATTTCAGGTCAAAAAATGATTGAATGAATTATTCCTGGCCTTTTTTGTCAGAGCATTTGATTCATTTATTGCTGTCAGAATGTAAAGAGAATCTAAACAACTATTACGATTACTGTATGTACATGGTTAGGTACTTTGTTATTTTTCCATCTGTTCATTTATAGCACTTATAGACTTTCAGTGGTGATTAACTGACAAAAACAGACACAACTTAGCTGCTGTAATTCAAAACAGTGATAATAAAAGGCCTTCGAAAAGCCTTCCTACTTTGTTGTTGTATTTTGAGATCGACGCTCAACATACTTCATGTTTCATTGTAACAGTCTTGCCTGACTAGTCGACTGGGTGTGTCCCGATGGGTGGGGCCTTTTAGTTCCACAAAATAGTCCAAACTGTCCTCGTTCATTTTTAGAAGGCGGATATGCAGCAACTGGAAAAATAATGACTGAGATCCAGACACTGATTAACGAACTTATGAAAAATCCTGCATATGTTGTAGTCATTTGTAGGGAGGAGTAAAAATCTTAGTGAATAGTCCTTTAAAATGCTGTGATCACATCGACTGACATACTGCGCTTATTGTTGCACAAAAAAAAAACTGTTGCAAGTTCACTTATACATTACATTTAAACTAAACATTCAACTCTACGTTTGTTGGCTGAACAGACTTCTTTTATATTAAATGTAATATGATTGATAAATTCATTACATCAAGTCAAA
This sequence comes from Acanthurus lineatus, assembly GCA_029814665.1. Lineage (NCBI taxonomy): Eukaryota > Metazoa > Chordata > Actinopteri > Acanthuriformes > Acanthuridae > Acanthurus > Acanthurus lineatus. The sequence continues at coordinate 7,237,671 of JAPZDV010000015.1, forward strand.
ATAAAATATTTCAGTGTGATCAGTTATTTCAATTTTTTATGATGATTCATGTTTTATTTTATGTCAGCGGGTGTTTGAGAAGAAACTTCAGTTTTCAAAAGAAAGAAAGAAGAGTGATGGAAGATTACAGCTTAAATGAGTCATGTAGTGATTCAGTAATTAACCTAGTAGACCTGTTTATGAGTCTACCAGTTCATCACAGGGGCACTCTGGGAGGTCAGTGCTGATGGCTGATTGAATCAGTGGAAGTCAATGGAAATGTCTGATGTCTGGATGTCCGCAGAGGCAATAATGAGCTGTATGAGATCTGTACATTGAAGGCTTAACATGGAAAAGACATCAGACCTGGGTCACCTGTGGGTGAGGAAAATTAGAGGAATTGTTTTTCTTTCCTACGCGAGCCCATGTTGGCTCAAGGCAACCTTCAAGGCGAGTGAAGTAATGCCAATTATAGTACAATGAAGCTGATGTAATAACCAATAGAGTTTAACTGCTTTATTAAAAATGAGGGAAAACATCTTTTCTTTGTTTTACAATTTGAACAAAAAAAATAAAGCTCAGCTGGTCAATTTGCTATCAAAAGAGGCCGCATTCCCCCTTTGTTTTCACAATATTTAGATGATTTGTCTTCACTTCATCTCACATTTTTTCAATTATTACTGTATGACCATGCCTTGACCTCTCGGATGGGACAGAGAGAAATGAGACCGACAGCAGATCCAAGCGGTGAAGTGATAGCGATGGAAATGTGAGGGGAACCAGTAAAAAGGGGCCTGTGCTTTAGTTGGAGGCCGACCAAGACTCTAAGCAGCGAAAACAGGGCCGAGGGAGCCGCTGCAAAGACAGTTGGAATATTATCCACACAGGACATGTACGCTGAGGCTGATTTATAACAGCAATGTAAAGCTTGGCAAGCGTTATTTTTCAATAAGAATCAAGACTTGCTTGCTGGATTGCAGTAGAGTGTTTGACATTTTCTGGCGCAAGTTTTGCAAGAAAGTCATTAGGGGGACTTTAAAAGCCATTTTCAATGTCATTTTTTTCAACATTGATTATATGATGGTCAAATCATCACATTTGCAGAAAGTGTGACTTGTGCTCCTTCTTTTTAATATGGTTTTCAAGACACAGATGGAATCAAAACAGATGCTGCTGGCAGAGCATGAAATTTCACAGCCAAACATGCAACATAAAATCGCCCCAGCACATAATAAATACAAGTATAAGAGACCATAAAGACTGTTTTTACGGAGGCATAGGTCACAGATCATGGTCATTCATGCAGCGGAAAATATGATATGTATCATCTTATCAATACATTATTTATGTGTCAGTTATGCATACAAGAGGAACACACTGAAACTCTCTGAACTCACAGGATTTGAGGATTTTTGATGTTCACATGCACAAAATTCACACCAAGACTTACGGTAAACGGTAGAGATGTGAGTGTCACTGTGCAAAAGTGTTAACCAGAAATAACACAACAAAATAATGCAATAATAAAACCATATTTTGGGTTTTGTTTGTGTTTTTATATGTGCGGTTGGATAATTAGTTATAGTGTGAGTTTCATCATTCAAAATTTAGGGACACAACTTAGCCAGGCTAAAAATTTGTTAGAGGCCTTTTTCTCAATTTTTTATTGAAAAATTTAATAGTTTAATTAGAATATTGAGTTAATTATATAGTATGTGTCAGACCTTCCTTGGTGGGGTCTCTTAAGTTAATCACTTAATTTTATACACCTTCGTAGTTTCAATGCTAGTCAGGAAACTATTCATTGACCTTTATACACAGAATCCAACCAAACTCCATTCAAATTCCTGAAACTTTTACTTTGTCAATTGTCTTTCCCATTTTCTCTCTGTTGTTTCTATCAGTTGACAGGTTATGAAATAATTCCACATAAGCTTCAGTCCTGTCTTTATCTTATATAATCTGTTCTTACATGATAGAACAAGTCCCTGCTTCTACCCATGATCCTTTGTATGTTATTGAACAACAACTTCTGATTCATGACCTTGTGGCTTACCGTTCTTCTTTATTTCAAAATTTTGGCACAGATAAATGAAATGACTCTGATGTCCTTTGCCAAAGAAATTACTGAAACTTAAATCAGGGACAGATGCATTTAGATTCATGGCCACATTTCAGAAGGTTCCTCTGAAGAGCCCCAGAGAATATAAGAAATATAGATGTGTAGACCCATAACAGCACTTTATGTTAGATGCTGCTTTGCCTGATCGCTCTCCTCCTCCAAAAGGTACAACAAATGCTTTACCTTGGAAAACTAAATGATGTAACTGAATCACCAGACTCCTTTTAAAGTGAGAAAGGCCAACTGGTATAATCAAATCAAGTCCCTGGTTGGGTAAAGTAATTGGCCACATAGAATAATGTGTGCAGCTTATGAGCCAAATCAGTGACTAACAGCTGATGAGTGGAAATATCAATAGCATAACTGCAGGGTCCAGTGCTGCTTGTTTCTGCCCTCTTCCTCCTTTCTTTACTCCGCTTGCCCCCCCTCGTCCCTAAATCCCTCCTCACCTCCCTTCCTGCTTTTCCCGCCAAATGAAATTTTCTCAACTTGGTTTCACAGACATGCTCTCTCTCCTTCTCCCTCTCCTGACTCCTTTCCCTTTATCTTTCGCTCTCCCTCTTCGTCCGACAAATAAAGTGGTCTCACGTGAGCTCTTCTTCCACCACGTCTGCAGAGAGGACACCGCCCTGTCTGGCCTCTGTGGCGACCTGAGGTGCACCGTGATTGGCTGAGGGGGAGAAACTGCAGCGGAGAGGAACCGCGAGTGGCTGACAGGCATAGCGAGACAACAACACAGGGCGGCCTGCCAGCTGTCCCAGAGGGGTGAGGACTGGAGACGGAGAACACGTACTGAGTGCCTGGCTGGCTGCTGGACAAGTCCGTGTGAAGGGTTTTACTGCAACACACTGTACATCTGTTTTGCATGCACACTGTCACCACATGTTGAATACTTACAAAGTGCAGATGATTATATCCTTTAAAATTCAAGTGTTTTATTCTTGACAGTCCACCTAAATATCGCACAGTAACATTAATTCCAGCAGTCATTTTGTAAGGGAAGATGTTGCTGTTTCTTAAACAGATATCAGATATCTGAGTGATGAAATGACTGGACACTTCAGCAGATGACAGATGCTTGAAACACCTCATGGAAAAACTAACTAAATCACAGTTTTTGTCAGTTATAAAAGAGGTCTGGCGGTCGGTGCCAAAATGTGAGTTTTCAAAGAAACATGAGACAGCAAAGCTCTATTTTTGCCTCTTGTTGACATCTCAAGTAATCTGTTCCCAAAGTGCAGCTGCAACCAATCAAAAAGCTGCAAAATGATTTAATATGGCATGAGTAAAAAGGCTTGGGTTAGAACAAAGACGAACAGTGGTTACAAACTGAAACCTAACCAACAGGACCTTCGTGAACATTAAATGCTGCCTGATAGACTGAGCAGCTCCCTCACTGCTGACTGATTAAGTCTCTAATTAACTGTCTAATTGCTCTGCTGAATGACTAACTGTCAGTGTGACTGGTGGGTGGTGAGAGCAGTGGGTGATGTGCTGAGCTGTGGCACGCTCGCTCGTGCAGGTGCACTGTGGGGGACTTGCATTATTGCACTGGTAATTCAGTGGTTAAGTCTCTAAAGATCATTTCTGCAATTCAAACTGCAGCAAACAAAACTGTATCTTATGCTGCAATTAGTGTTTTAAAAATAAATGAAGCGGATGAGGGGAAACATTTATGTCTTTGCACTGTTTTTAAATGAGCATATGCATGAAAGGCTAAGCAAATGATCAAATTTTGCTTTACTTTGCTTAAAACACACCAACTGAAAATTTACCTAAGAAGGGTAGTAGCTGCTAATTCCTCAGAAACCATGCTTAACTCCTGTTAGTCATATTAGTGCAGATTATGGAGCACATAAATTTATTATTGAGTCATGTTTTGGCTAATATTTCGATATAAAGCTGCAAAAAAAAAAAAAGATCTTCCTCTAGGATTTAAAAAGTTGCATTAACACAGCTAAAAAAGTTGTATAATCCAGGTTTGGGTCCCTGATAGAGAAACAGGAAGATAAAACATACAGCAAGAAAACAGATATTCCCTCCAAGGATTTTTGCAGACATCCCAGTGTCTCAGCCACTCTCTCCCTGCCACACCCTAAATCTTCCTCTTCTCCTCTCTTCGACTTACAATAAGCGTTTAGCTTTATGTGTCTGAACCTGCTATGATGGAGCAGCTTTGCCTCTGTCATTGCAGAAATGTCTGTGTTTGTCATGCAAACAGTCTTCATTGACTGTATCATAATCTAGACCAATAAAAGTGTTTTATTTAGCTGCGATGTAGGCCAAGCTGTTAAACAGGCGAACCAGATGACTGGGATTAAAACCCTAAGTTGACAAACATCTGCCCTTTTTAAATGACTTGGAGCAGATTAAAACACAAGTAAGAGAAAGTATTAAAATTACTTTACACTCAGAGTCAGAGGCACTTCCTCTTTCCCAGCCCACTCTCGCCAAAGCGTCGATTTGAGGTTTTTTACCATCTCATCACTTGATCAGTTATGACTTTGTAAAACAAACACCTTCATTACAGTGTTTCAAAACCATGTCTGGGTTTGACGTGTGTTAACCATTGAATTAGAGAGGACTTAAAGATGGATTTTATTTCTGTCCGTGTGTGTGTGTGTGTGTGTGTGTGTGTGTGAAACGTCTGGTTATGTCATGTTGCTTTTATTACAAGAAGAAAAAGTGAACTTGAGGAAACACACTATAACAATTTGGGGAACAATTCAAAAATAGCTGAACATCATTAAATCATAATTTTTTTTAAGGTTATTTGTCTCTGTTGTTCATTTTTGCAATTTGTGTCACTTTATTCAAGCTGTTTTTGTGTTTTTGGCTTGAGAAAGGTTAGAAAAAAGGTCACTTCTCTTTAAATTTTATAAATGGTGAGTATCACTCTTACACTACGGTGCTTCGGCATGTGAAGATCAAAAAATTGACAGGCCTGCTGAGCCTAGTTACGGTTGCTAAGCTATGATTGGACAATCCCTGTCTGGAGGAAGAGTCTAGTCAACGCTTTTTTTTTTTTTTCGCAACAGAGAGGTTTACCTTTAAGTCAAGTCAAGCTGCTTTAGGTAAGAAACCACTAAAAGCATCACAGCCCACATGCATCAACAAGTTCAGTCAAAGTGTGTTAGGGCGCCATGCATCATCACACATGACCTTTGCTCACAAACTTCCTGCATTTTTTTGGACTTCAAAAAAAACCCCCCCGCGGAGGAGTCATTGTGTCTCCAAAGCTGTCTGTCCGCCACCAGGATATGATGCATGATGATGTCACCAGATCCCCAAAAAACAAAGTTCAAAAACTGAACAATCCTGCTGCAGGAATGCAAAGAACGCTTTATGTCAGCCGTTTTCGGCCCTGTGGGGTTATCAGGCAGCTGTTAGTTACTGACCAAAGCCTTAACAACGAAACAGAAAAACATCCATCCATCTGACAGCGGCGTGTCTCTTTCAAAAGAGCGGTGGGGTCAAAGAGTGTGTCGGGGTCAGGTGTGATGTACATGACAAACAGCGTTTACAGACAATAGGAGGATCTGTAGGAATGAAAGCAGATGAAAGTGAGTGTTTTTGACACGGATCATACATCATGCAGCTCAATACTCTGCTCTCATGTAACTTGCGGTTTGTGTTACTTTGTTTGATGATGTAAAACGTCAAAGCAGGAAAGACTGGGTCTAACTTTTAAAGGTTTATAGGTAACATTAGAGGAAAACAGGCACAAAGTCGGGATTCAAGCTGTAAATTTTCATCTTGACAATCACCTAATACTTCTGATCCCGCTGATGTGACTGTGTGGACAGAAAACAGATTAACACACAATTTACTCATGCAGTACTTCATGGAAATGTTGTGTCATGGATAATGCTTCTGCTATCAAAAACAAGAAAAGGCAGAGGGACTAACGCGCCGTTTCCACAACTCCTTGCATGACTCACAAGCAAATGTGAGGCTCACTGATGTCCTCTTCCTCCTTCTTCTTCTCTTTGTTCTAATTTTAAAAGTCTGACACTGTCAAATAAATAACCTCTCCTTGGGGTTTCAAATTAGTCAGCAAAGCCTTTCATCACACGCCGATGTGTCAGTGGGTTCAGGCGTCTGTAATTCGATCGGAGCTCAGAGAGAGAGCGCAATTCTGGCCTTTGACCCCACGGCCAGGCTCTGCATCCTCTCATCTCTCGTAAGATGTGATGCAAAGCAACAGAGTTTAAGCGCTGCCAGGCCTCCCGGACATCTGAGCGCAGTTGCCGCTGTCCCTGGTGGGCTCCCCAGGGACAGTCAAGTCCAAAAATATGTGACTTGACTAGAGTTGGAGATAGTTTTTTTCATTCTGTCTGTTTTTTCCTCCATAAGTCTGTCTTTTATAGTAGAAAGAAACATGTTTATGATTAAACTCTTGGCCACAAACTCTTTTTTCTCACTTTACTTCCCTGTCACCTCAACCCCCCTCAACAGTATCTCTCTCTGACTTACATATTTTTAATATTACAGGACAACAGTAGATTTGCACTAATCCCAACATCCAGATATCCACTGCTGCTGCACAACGAGGCCTGGCGTGACATTTGAACTTAGCTCCAAAAAAGTGCAGACTGAAAAAAATGGAGAAATGGCAGCTCCTCAAAAGTGTTGCTAAAGCATCTTGATCGCCCCCTGGTGTCTGACTGCAGCACTGGCCATAAAAATAAATTATAATCTTTGTCTATTTGGTTTAAATTAGTTCTTTCTTTTTAAAAAAAGGCTTGCTTGATAGCTAACGTTAAGATGCCACTGAGTTATTTGGGTGTCTGAATAATGTCCGTAGAGTAAAATAGTAGCACTGCATCATGGTAATTTTGCTTCATTTTTTTCACCGCGAGGGGAACTAGAAACACATCATCTGTCTTTATTTAAATTCATCATGCAGGACCCTACAATTCCCATAATGCAATGTAACTGCATATTCTCTTGCAACCAATCCATCTGGTAAAGACAAAGACTTTTCAAAAAATCCAAAACTATGTGTCACAGACTTCCCGCTAAAAACGTTAAAAACCCATTCTGAAAAAAAAAGAAACCAAACCTGATGGTAAGTTGTTTTATGATGAAGGAAAAATATATTTGAATATAAACATATTTTTTCTTTGTTTACAAGGAATCTTGATTTTTGAAGTGCTGTTGATGGACACTATTGTTCCCAAATTTAATGCACACCAGAAAGGGGGGAAAAAAAAGAAACCACTCCATCTGGAAATAATTAAAACAAATTGTGGACAGTGGTGAGACAGCTCCGGGAAGATCTCGGAAAACAAAAAAAAAAAAACCCAGTATTTTCCTAATTCAAAATTGGCAGTAATGCTGCAAAGCTGCAGCTTGATCGATGTCTGTCAGCACGTCTTGTATCATTTCCTGATTGTACAAAACAGCACAGTGCTCTTATTTCATGCATGTTAATTGCAAAACCATTATGGGAAGAAATTTTGCACATTGTGTAGATTTAAAATGTTTTCCGGACACACCGTTTGCACACAAATGTGCATGAACAGGATGCACACACATAGACTCATGATCAAAGACCGGCATTAATCAGTTACATGCAGGACAGGGACAGTAAGGAGAGTTTAAACACAGCTGGGACAGATTTACGCAGCACATAACCTCTGCTGCACTGATAATCAACTGAAACCTTGACATTTAAAATTTGTTGTTCACAAGCGCCTGTCTGCGGCCTGCTGACCTTAAAAACCATTTTAATGAAAACTAAACCACATAAACACTCATCCACAAATACCTAAACATAAATGTAAGTAGAGCAAAAATACACTTAACACCTAAATGTCAAGATAACTCCACACAGTGTTAATATTTGTTAATTTTAGCACTTGTTTGCATCTTCATCGGGTTGTGTTGCAGTGACAGAAGGGCGTTGGTGTATGATACACAGAGTGATAGACTGGTGATAACTGCTGTCTGGTGTAGCAAACCACACAGGGCTGTGAAACCACTGCTGAGGTCTGAATAATGAGGAACTATAACTGTCAAGTTCAGACCCCCGACACACAAACACACAGAGCAAAAACCTTGAAACCCCAACCAACCAGCCTAGAGGATGCAGAAGATTGCATTGGTTGGTTTTAGGTAGAATCCCTGCTGGCAAAATGTAGATTTAATAAATGATAATGATGTGAACTGTTTTAAAACTAGTTTGCACAGTTAATGACTGCTGGAAAAGTTGGATAACAGAAGCTAAAAAAGAGTCAGATAAGTGTGGAGTGATTGCATCATTCAGCTTGTCCCAACTAGCCTTTTTACATCACCCGCAGACACCTGATCAATACTAAACACACACACACACACTCCGTACACACACATCCTGCACGCAAGCCAGTACAGTCATGACTCACATGCTCAGGTCTGTTATTAAAAGTGTACATGATAGACATGTGGTGAAAGAAATGGTAGGAGCGTGAATAGAAGAAGAAGGAGGATGTCGAGGTCAATGGGTTCCTCCACGCTCCACTCGCTGGTCATACCACAGAATCACTTCTAGCTTCTCCTCCCCTTTCTGTCTCTTCCCAACAGACACGCAGCCTTACCACACACTAACGGTCTGAGTCAGAGAGTGGGCCGCTTATGAAATCCAGGTTTGCCACATCGCCCCCTCTCTCAGTCAGATAAAAAGAGACATAAGTCAGCTCTGTCTTTCAGCACTCATCCCATCTGAAGCACCGAGCCCATTCGCTGCCATTATATCAGTCCCTGCAAGATGAAAACCAGACACAGGTGATGTGTGTGTGTGTGTGTATCTGTACTTGTGTGCAGGCCTGCATGCTTGCGGCCTACTTGTTGATACACGGACCATTTAATTTTCATGGTTCGGCTTGGTCACAACAAGCTGGTTGAATGACTTGAAGCGTATGGCAGATGTTCAAAAGCAATATGGATTGACCTATATTATAAACATAAATTTGGCAAGACATGTTACCACTCAGATCAAATGTTAAACCAGGGTTTTATGGCAGGAGAGATCATATTTGGTTTTGCTTAAAGGGAAAAAAAAATACTACTCTGCAATCCAAATGTTTTGCACAGAGACGTGCAAGTAAAGTGGCACGCTGGGATATATCAGAGAGCAAAATCCAAAGCTTGAAGGAACATAGGGCTGCTTTATACAAATAAAATAAACCAACCACACAATTAGAGTCAAGCTTTAAGGATTTGCTTTCAGTTAAATAAACACAGAGGAGTAACAGAGCAATGTAGTGGGCATAATGACACACAATTAGTTTCTTCAAAGTTTACATTTTGGTGTAGTAAAAGTTTCCCATCATTGTGAACATTTGCTTTTTTTCCACGAGAGAACCAAGCTGAAGCCTGAAACTTGCAGCTGTGGTGCAAAGACATTGTTACCAAATGAGTTGAACATAACAGCAATAATTATAAAAAAAAGACTGCAGTGGTCATGAACTCCCATACAAAAGATAATGCCTATAATTAACATATATGTATAAGCTCTAGTTAAACATATACATGGCTGACAGTTAACAGATGTGGTTATGTTTCACACTAAAATCATATTTTACATTTATTTAATAATGTACGGTTGCAGGACATAAACAGGAGAGAATAAATACATAAACTTCACCTTGTTGTTGACAAGTAAGACATATATACATCATTAATTCCTGTCAATAAAGCCCATATTTTCCAGCGGTTTAGCTGTGGTAAATGTGTGTGCAGTACTGACACATCCTTGCCACTTCTGAGTCACACTGTTCAAAAACTGCAGTTAATACGAAGTGCACTCTACACACACAACATCCAGTATGACCTCAAAGAAAGTCAAACTAAAAAAAAGATAGTGCTGATCAATTTCAGCTACTGCAAATGTGCATGCATGTCTGGACTGTGTGAGTGTTTACATCATGAATGCAAAGAATGCATGCAAATGTACAAAAATTTCAACTATGTTTATCTGATTAAGAATGCATTTTAGGACTCAGCTGCAAAATACATTACATCAGCCTATTTATTTCCCAAAGTTTCTCTTTATTGTCTTCTACCAAGTTGTGTGTGTTGCAGCCCTAGATGAGAAACCTGTTTAATTTAGTTCCAGGCAGAAATGATCAGATAAAAGCAATAAAACTGAGGTTTGCATCCTTTATTTCTGGTTTCTTGTATTGTTTTGTGATGCTGAGAATAAAGCCTTTGCCTGCTGTTGTACAGGCTGTTAGTTACAGCATGGTTTCACTCTACAAAATCAACATTACAACAAACTGTGAAATCAAATGACCTTTTCCCTTGTATGAACTCACTGTCCCAACAAGAAGTGGCTCCAAACTCACTTCCAGTTAACTGACCGAAATTATTCAGAAGAACAGAACAAGAAAAGTTATTGACACAAGATGCCTCGGGCTAAAAGACAGACAGATGGCACAAAGTGCAGCAAACTAACAACCAACAGTCACTCTAACTTTCTCTGTCTGTCTTTCCTTAAATTTTACAAAGCTTCACAAACCAAAAAGATAATGAAAACTTGACAGTTTAAATGAAAGGACACTGCAACTGTGACTTAAAGCCTTTTGTCTGAAGGACCCTAATTAATACAAAGGTGCCTCACATTAGGGCTGATTGTTTATTACCATCATGGGGTATAAAAGAGGTCTGGCACTCAGAGCGGTGTGTGTGCTTTTAAAGTGGCATGCAGCAGCTAACAGAGCTAAAATTTTGCTGTTTTTGCAAGATTGAAAATTGTAACCAAAAAATTTTTAAAAGATTCCTTCCACTTAAAGAAGTTTTTTTTTTAAGTTAATGTCGCTTAAAATATTAGTGCTTGACTAAACTAATATGCATTTGTGCAGTTTGTTACTTGAGATGTTTTCATATTCCACTACTAAAGGGAGAGATATCTGTCCATTTCCTTAAAATATGAGATTCAAACAAAAACCAAGCTAGATTCGGTACGTCACAAATTCAAAAGCTGATCACAAGCAAAGAAACCTGAAACTTCTGGCACAGAACAGACATGTCAGCACAGAGAGCAAAAGTTTGCTTTAGCACAATTGCTAACACTGTGTGAGCCACTGCCAGTTTTAAGCTAACATGCTAATAAACAACGCAAACAAGTAAAAGATGCTAACTACACTTTACATTTCGATACATCTGCGAGTCAAAGATTTTAGTGAATAATAGACTTCTCTGGGTCTGACTGAGGCTTACATATGGCTGACTGAATAGCAGGTATTGTTGTTTTACCATTAAACCTAGCAAGAGCAGCACCAAGCCTGTAACTCAGACATCCAGAGTTTTTACAAAGAGGGAGAGAGATAGTTACTATGATTCCATCCCTTTTCAGAGATTTTTACAACTGTTCACTTGGGGAAAACAAAGTTTAACGTTTTTTTTTTAGCATAGCAGAGTATTTATATGTATACTCCAAATGTGTCTGGAGAGTAACTTTAACAAGTAACAAGCAGAGAAAAATAGCATATGAAATTATGACAGCATAGGCTTGTCAAACAGCTTTAATAAAAAGACACTACAGTCACAGCAGATACAAAATAAACAAACGGGACAGGTTAGGCTTCATGTCATATATGTAGGTTTTGACAAGTGCTACTTATTGACTGCCAGCCACTGTAGCAGTGCTTACAAAAGAGATACTTAAAGTCCTTTCACAGTACTTTCAGTACTTCCTCTACCCTGTATCTAATGTAACCCAAAAAATAACTGATGGGCGTTTATTTCTGAAGAAGCTTTAAACTATAACTCGTGTGCTAAAGAAAAACCAAAACAGTAACATGACTCTGAGGTCTCAGTTCCAGGAAAAGCAGCACTTCTTAAGTTCAAGTCCTGAGGAAATATTGAATAATGGAAGAGGCAAATGGTGTTTGTCTCTTTGAAACCCTCTCTTTTTCCCAAGAAACCACTTCCCAATCTCCCATTTCCTTATAGAGATGTAGTCACGATTGGCAGGGACAGCCTGACGTGCTTCCCCTCATTCTGAAAGGTTTACCGACTGAGGGATAGTGTGGATAACAAGGCTTGCCTAGCACCACCCAGTCACATCAAAACTACATCCAGTCCAACTGAATGCATGCATGCACTATCCTTTTTTTTCTCTTTTCTTTTTCTTTTTTTTACAGAAAGAAAAGCAAGAAAACAAGGATCCTCTATCGCTGTCTCCCAGCCAGTAATTTTCCTTCAGGGCACCCGTGGGAGCCATACATTTTCACATATGGGAAACCGAGTCTGGATTTTATGGGGTGAATTGTTTTGGGATTCTGTGAGAAGAGAAGGAGTAAAAATTTAACTGTCTGTGGCAAGACAGAGAGAGTGAGAGAAAGAGAGAGAGAGGGATGTTTTGATCCTGCAATTTGTCTGTTGTGACATGAAAAACAGGTCCACATTGACAGTTATGGGCTGTCTTTTTAATACACATTAAGATATAAAACTGTTAGGAAAGAGAGTCATCCATACTTTGATGTGAGTTTCCTGGAGATTCTCAGGAACACTTTTCCAAGGAGTGTCCCACCCAAACATAACTCCTGCTCTGCACACAGTCACACACACGGACACACACACAGACACACAGACAAATAGGAGGGGTGGCCCTTTTTAATTCAGTGTTGCACTATGACTAAGGTTAGGTTCAGTTCAGGCCTTCTGTTTGCAGAGACAACACGTGTTGACACACATGTCTCTTAATCTTCTGAGTTTGATGCAATCTTTGCACACTGATTTCAGCAAGATAAATAGACCGGATCTGATGGCAGAAACAACCCATGAAAACATAATTTCAATCCTCACCATGAGTACATATGCATAAAAAAAGAATATAAAAACGATCAAAAAAGATTCTTCGCATTTATGAGAGTTTTTTGAGTAGACGATGGGCTACTTTTCCTCAAATAGTAAAAGGGGCCTTTTAGTTGACCTCAGTGGTTGTACAAAAGGCAGACAAACTTGAATACACTGCCCCCTAGTGGGCAGCCAAGTAGAGGTTAAAACACAGAGAATGTCTGAGAGAGATAAAGTTTGCAAGGCCCTGCACACCTTTGGCATGCTCACGCTATTTTGAATGATTTAGACATTTTTTTGTAAAATGTATTTTTGTATGATAATTGTTGGAAAGAGAGATGGAACAAGAGTATTATTGCCAAACAAGTGCTATGACAAATAGAGAACTCACACTTGGCTGTTTCCACCATTAGGGCAAATTACACCTTTACCATTCTTATATATCTGAGGAATCTTGCAACATCTGTATCTCCAGCCCACCTTCCACCTGAACACCCTCAATTATCATCAGCTGACATACCTGAAAAAAGTTTTGGCGATGTTCTAAATTGCAAAAATTCCCTAAAAAGTTACTGACTAAAATGTGGCAAGAGTCAGTGTGCAGTTTTGTCTGAAAAATGCATTTTTAATGAAGTGGCACAGTTTAGTGAGACACCTCAGTCAGATGGAGATATGACACACACTGTCAAAACAGCCCATCTCAATTGCATTCAGTAAACCAACACCCATGAAGCAGACCACCACCAGAAGAGTAACATTTGCATCCAGATGCTATGAACCTCTTTTAAACTAGTTAGCTGGCATGAAAATCTGCCTTGGTGGACAGGTTCTCACATGTCACATGGTAAAGACAGCAGTTCCACGCTGTTTCACCTCTACATCTACAGTTTAAATGTCTGCTCAATCACACTGGGTCATGGGAAGTGAAAATGCACATCCTGGCATTTCAACCAGCTGCACCTGTTTAATTAAGGCAAACCAAATCACAGGATTTTTCTCTCTTTAAGTCCAGGGGGATCTAGAAGTAGAAAATGGCATCCAGTTGAGGTGATAGGAAGCGGAGTCATTACAGGATAAGAGAACTGACCTAAAAAAGAACTTCCTTGTCAGAACTTTTATATTGTTGAGTCAACGGCATCAGTCATCAACTCTTTCAGCACCTTGCAGGTTATATCATTTTTTTTCCCATTGGACTGTTAAAACTGGGCTTTTCCTTTTAAAAACTGCTAAGGAAGTTCCCTTAGTGTAAGCTTCTATTAAATGTGTCATTCTTCCCCAATAAAACCGCACCCTCGTCTGGGAGGATAGCGTCTCCCACTTCCTGCTCACGTTCCTACTTCCAGACTGTTTGATTAAAATCAAAAATCAGTTGTCCTTCCTTTAATACTACTTTTGCTTATGTAAATTCTAACATTTAAAAGATTTATGACTTTCTTTTGGCTGTGTAATTTACTCATGTATTGTAGTTTATTTTTACACTCCTTTGGTCTCTTTTAAGGGAGACAGCTAATCTCAATGGGATCCAGCAAGGTTAAATGAAATAAAGTTCTACTCCCACGTTCCTTCCACTCCTCCCTCCTTCCCCTCCACCCTGAACAACCTGTAAACCTCTGATTTATTGTTATTACAGCTGAGCTAAATCAAAGAGTGGCAGGGGCATAGACAGGAAAGGCAGTAAGGAGGGAAAGGACTGACGTGGCCCAAGGCTACGATCCGCAGACAGTACATGGACTTTTAAACGAAGTGGGCCAATATGGCATTTTAATGTGTCTGTTGCAGCTACCTCCATTTCCTCATGCGGGCCACTTGTCCTGTGGTAGGAAATAAAACTCATTTCCAAAGGTTCAAAGGCAAAGTTGGTATGTGCTATGATAGGGATCCCTGCATGGGTTTGATTAGGAGAAAATAATAAGTGGTCATATAGAAATAATCAGATAAAAGAAGAAAAAACTAAGGTGTTTTGATGAGGATTCACCAAACTTCTGAAGATTCCAGATCTATTTCATGATTATGCCAAAACTCCTCTAAATTTCTTTATTTTATTCCTCTATTTTTTCATCTTCTGCTGTTTTATTTAGTTTTCTGAACTTTCCACTGCAATCATATTCCTACCTTGAAATACCAGGAAGTGTGAACTATTTCTGATAGATTTTGTCTAAAAATTACTACTCTTTTGAGCAAACATCAGGGAGTCCTGCACTGATTACATGTTCCTGAGCACTCTATGCAGCATAATCATATTTTCTGTAATTTTTTGACCAGATGAAAACCTCAGACAAGTATGACAACTCTGATGGCACAGACCTCTCCGTGCCAAAGTCACATGATTGTAGTTCAAAAGCCTGGAGAGAAGTAATTGTCCAGATGTTTTATAATTTTGACCCTCTTTCAACATGATACAGCTGTATACAGCCTTGCTGATTGACTGACTAATTCACTCAACAAAAACCTGCTGGGAATATGTTTGCAATCAAAATGTGTAATCTTTTCAATATGGTGAAGAGCAGCTCTCAGATCAGATGTTTTCTGGCCATGTCCCATAAGTTTATGGTTCACTGATGCAAAAGTTCATGAGTCAAGAACAGTTAAGAGTGTACTTTAAGTTCAAAAGGCTTGAAAAGTTTATATTTTAGTTTATGATCAGCAATAATGAGCTCTTAGTCTTCCTGATTATTCCCACACCAACAGAGTTAATCTGGTATTAAAAACAACAATACTCAAGCAAAATTACATCATTTAAAAAGGTTGGTGACATGTAATAAAAAAATTAAAAGGAGTCCCACAGAAGTCACGTGTTAAAATTCCCATGTGTGAATGATTCAATAAACTGGGGGAATGAATAATTAAACAAAGATCATTAAAATCACAAACTGACAGCAGCAACAGCTACAAAATGAGTAGCTTTGGAAAATTGAATAATTAGCATTTATTCTCAAAACAATGTTGTGCCTATAGGCTCAATAAGCTGCTAGCATGTTCCCAGGGTAGCCCAGAATGGACTAACCAAACACTGGCTCAATAAAGGGCCTTTTTTGTTCATTTTTATATTTACTCTTTTAATGTTTTGGCATTTTTAGTGGCCACTGTTGGTTCTTCGAAGGCTAGGAATATTTAGTCGGTTGCAATCTGCAACCTCACCACTATATGGCACTAAATCCTTCACACCAATGTCTAAAGTAGCTGAACAGGAACTGATGGATTTTGCTGTAAGTAAAAAGCAGTAGAATCAATGCTGATAAATAACCCACTGTCTAAAGTCTGATTTAATGTTCTAATAAGTTGTTAATGTTCTTTTAATACCTGCGTTCTTCTGTTATACCCTGTATGTCTACTAGGTTTCAATGAAGCACAAGTTATAAATCTTACTAATCATTCATAACCACACTGTCTTTCCAGTCAGGGAGAAAATTAGCACCAGCACCAGCACTTGCACTTTGTCCCCCGCGACTCGCTGTTTCCTGCTTCCTGATGCCCACAGTTTCACAGGCTTGGTTCCCACCATCCACCACTATGTTTCTCCCCCTTACTACAACTTCTCCTTCCCTCCATGCATCTGCTCCTGCTGCCCTATATCCACTTACAGCCCCCTTACACACCTAAATCCCTCTTCTCTTCTCACACCACTTTAACCCCCCTCCTCCATCACTTCTCTGCTAATGCCCCCTTTCATTTTCTCAACTCTCTGCTCTTTCTCATCACACTTCTGTCCTCCTTTCCTCTCTCTTCCCATGTTTCCCCTCCTCTGGCATTTCCCACACTGTACACTTGTCATCCCTCTGACACCATATCTACCTTCTGCCCTCCACCTCAACTGTGAAATCCACATCCAGCTGAGTTCTGCTGGGAGCCAGAGCTACCAGATGGCACCAGGCAGAACCCAAACATCTGCGTTACCCAACTAGTCCCAAACGGGGCTCCGAAGGATACACAGCTGTGTAAACAGCTTGTATGTAAAAATGCAAGCTATGCAGCCAAGCACAAGGGTCCTCACCAGGTCGCTATGAAAAGAAATATTATTAATAATGATAATAATGACAGAGGAAATACCTCAGCTTGAGACATGACTGTGTGCTTGTGTGACAATGGGGCATGGGAAAGATGACAGAGGCCTCGGGCTACACACACACACACAAACACACACATATACACAATAGCCTTTTACCATTGATGGTTTGATAAGTTGCATTTTACTGCAATTTTAGTTACATGTGAACATATTTTGGAGGATTTGTTGACGAGAGTTAGATGAGAAGATCAACACCATTCTCTGATCTGTATGTCAATAATGAGGGTACAGCCAGCCATTTAACATAGCTTAGCATCAAGATTTGATAAAGAGGAAAATAGTTAGCTTGTCTCTCCCCAAGAGAATATACTATTTGGGAAGACTCCAAGAGGTCGCTGCTCCTAAGAAACAAACATGTAATCCCTTGCTAACCGTTTTCCCTTGCTTTGGGTTCGTA
Source organism: Acanthurus lineatus (assembly GCA_029814665.1). NCBI lineage: Eukaryota > Metazoa > Chordata > Actinopteri > Acanthuriformes > Acanthuridae > Acanthurus > Acanthurus lineatus. The sequence continues at coordinate 7,255,017 of JAPZDV010000015.1, forward strand.
TGCTAAGCTAACTGACTGCTGGTTGCTAATACATATTTAGTGTACAGACATGACAGTTGTATCAAAACATATCATTTAACTCTCAGTAAAGACATAAACAACTGTAATCACTGTAATCACCTAAAATAAAAAATGAAGGCTATAAATAAAGTACACCACCATTGCATGACCTCAACATCACCACATTCTGGCATCCTGCTTCACAACACTATATTTACTTGTATTACCTCCTTGATTTAGCCACTTGTTAACAACATTGACAGTATAAAGGTTAATAGCTGCCTTTTTTAAGACATGCAAAAGCTTAAAAATTCACAAGTGAGGTATTTACTGATGCATTTTATGTTGAGAAACAAAACCTGAAAGTCTCTTAAGCTTATGTAAAACCACAGACCTTGTATCAGGCAAAAACCCTTTTCAAAAAACCCACTGAGTTTGAGATGAGATGTTAGATCTAAAGTATAACAATGCAAAGTTATTTTCAAATTTTGCACCTGCACCCTGTTAAAACAGATTTCACAGCAGTTGCATTCAGACAAAGATAATATAATATTTTTAGAAATCTTTGCATTTTTGAGCATGAAAGAAAAAGTATTTTTGCATGATAAAAGTCTGGTACTCCCCAAACTTTCTGCATCTAACTATGGCACCTTTTTGCCTTTCAGGTATGCAAAAAAGTATGATGAACGTCTGGTACTTCCCGCGATTTCTGAAGGCAACTATGCATGGTATGAAAGCCTCCAGACACACACCCCCAAAGTACCCAAAAAGTCCCCTCCTGGTGAAAGCTGAAGAGTGCACAAAGGCCAGGATACAGCACAACAATGGGGCAGCACACGGTACATGAATGACTAAGCCAAGCCAGATGAGTTTGGGCTAAACTAGGATTACCTGCATGTGGACTGTAATACAAGTAACTACTCATATACAGCCTATCAAAACTCAACAAAAGCAGGGTCTGTCTTGTGTCTGTTCAGTGGACATTTTGAAGAAAAACAGATTTAGGCTGTTCTGTGTTTGTGTGTTGAGTGGATTATAATAGCTTATCTCACAGGGAGCCGATGGTCTACAGTATTCTTTTTTGCCTCAAACTCCAAAACAACACTCAGGCCCACTTGAGAGTACTCTGACTTTGGATGAGTTTTGCCTCTGGCAGAGCTATCGGCACAAGAATCTGGCTGCCCTCCAAAGACAATATTTGTCAGAGTAGCCTTGTTTCAAACCTTTACTGTTTATTTCACTCTGCAGCCTTCACTTCTTTTTCAGAGATGGGGTCTCAGATCCAACCTTAAGATTCCAGCAAAAAGCCATTTAATGTTTTTAATCACTCTGAAAATGTTCAAAGGGTGAGTGTTTTTAATCAGCACGCACAGCTGAACAGAGGGTGAAAAAAAAAACATGTATTAATTTTCCTTTTGCATCATATGGTTCGAATAATTTCTTTCAGTATTCTTTGAGACATTGACTTGAAGAGCTTTCACTCTGCGTGTGTGTGGAGAGGGGAGATGTAAGCAATCTGGATTTAGGAACCACACTGAAGACATTAAATTCTTAGTTTTATGTCAGCTTGACAGAGAAGCTTGACAGATGGAGTAAATGTAGAAACAACAGTAGAGTCATATTTGCATTTATCAAAATCCATTGGAATTTTTTTGCAGTGGAGAAGAACAAAAGTGGTTAATAAGATCATATTGCAGTGAATTTAGACTTTAAGCATTGCTGCTGTTTGGTTAAAAAGATGTTTGAAGGGAAACTGGCTCCTGCTATGTTGATTGCTTCACTGAATGCTTAAAAAACTTCACAGACAATGCAAGAAGTCTTTTAAGTCGAGTCTTTGGGTCGAGCATCAAAAGGCGGTGTGTGATCGACCCAAATGTGCCCGGTGTTCAGAGCTGTCAGCTTCCTGCACCTGCAGGCTCGGCATATGGCAGTAGTCTGGACCTCCCGTGATAAGTCAGTCACAATATTGTGAAAAAAACAAGCTTCCCCAAGTGTGTGTGTGTGTGTGAGAGAGTGCAAGAGTGAGAGAGAGAGTGCAAAGGAAAGAAACCTTTTTTCATTTTGCTGTTCTTCAAGCTGCATTGAAACCACTTGACTGGGCTGAACACGTCATCTAAGTCTCACCACAAATCTAAAGAGAAATTTAAGCTGTTAGGTTTACATACACTGAGATTTCCTTTGAATTAAAGATTAATCATCAGGGCTATAACAGAGGGGAACATCCAGTTTTCTCTATTAGTCATCTTTACTGTGAGTCAGCTCCTAGGCTTTGCCTCTAATGGATAAAACACACCATATGACTTATTAATCTGCATCTGGATTGATTTTAAGTCACCAAGATTCAATGTCATTGATGCAAAGTGAAACTATCCATCCTCATCTTAAAGATAACCCTTTATTTTGACATTCCCATGGCACTTTTCTGTCACTGTGCTAATATCAGACATCTAATAGCAAGCAGCCAAACCAAAAAAAGGTGGATATTTATTTTTTTCTCTCAGGAATACATCAGCAGTGAGGAAATAATTCTTAATTTAGAGAAAAGATGGATTAAAAGAGAGCAATTGTCATGTGCAAACAATGTTTTCACATAATAAATTGCCCAGGAAACTTGATAAACCTGACCTTGCATCACATTAGGAACTCTGCTAAGTTAACTTGTTTTAATTGCTAAGGGAATATTAGCTTCTCTGTTTCTGTGATTTTAGGCTAAAACAAGAAAAAAGTGCTTGCAGACTAAAATTCAGCCATGGTGTTCTGTTGGTTGATGCAATGCCATAAAACAGCAATGAGTGAGAAAAAGTAATATAATGTGATTTGTTAAGCTATGAGAACAGGAAAAGTTCACAAGCCTGAAAGCTAATTTATGCGCTATGAAATATAAAAGCTGCGTCTTGTGTGCCTGAATGTGTTATACATGGGCCTAAGACATAATCTCCTACTGAACACAAGCCCCTGGGTTGAGTTAAATCAAAATATAATTGTGTAAGACCTTGTAATGTTGGGATATATAATATTATTGTCCAAAGAATGAATATAAAATCATATCATGATGAAACTTGTGATTTACACCCCTCCTTAGCAGTGGTCCATACACTGTGGATGGCAGGTAGCCTTGGCTCAGGTTCTCCTCCATAAAGCAACGGAAACCCCTTCTGTCCATTGTTTGAAAGCTCTCCTGATGGCACACCAACCAGAGCTCTCAACAGCACAGATTTGAAAATGTTCTGTGTAACTTTAATAGAAAATGAGTGCCGAGGTCTCTCTCGAATGACTTTCCAGCACATTAGTGCCAGGAAGCCGTTCATTTTAATGTCAGGGGTGTATTAGCGCTGCTATATAGTGTTTTGACTGTAACTATCCCAGCATTTACTCTAAATATACACACAGCATTCTTCTTCTGTCGAGCATATCTTTAAGGCATAGTTAAGTAATTACTGGAGATTTTAAAATAAACACATCCGGTGCACAGACTTGGTTTTGTTAACAGGAGGACGGTTACCACCCTTTCATGGTGTACATCCAGCACTGTATAACACTTGAGTCGAAGCCCGGAGAACATGACACATGAGCTCTCTCCAGAATGAGGTGGAGTGCTGCTCTGGGCTCCTGTCCTGCATCCCAGCTTAGTATCCTTCATATTTCACACTGTCTCAGTTAAAGAACTTCTCATTTTTAAGGTCCCGGTGTCCTGGTTACTCAAGCTGACTGGCATGCCTGGTATGTGACCACAGTGCTGTGCATTTAAATCTGGCCCATGTCATGACCCCCTCATTTTTTCCACTTCCTGTCCTGCTTTTAAAAGTGCAGAGGCATAATAATAATAATAAAAGAAATTTTTTGAAAAAAGATAAGCTGACCTGGCTGTAAATGAAACACAAAAATTACAGGAAAACAAAGGGGAGGAAATGCTGCATTGGATCACACAGGAGATCTTCTGTCTGTGAGGAAGCACCTGAACAAGATTATGCCAATGGGAAGTCTTTGTTAATATGCAGTGAAATCAAGAAGGAGTTGCAAACTCAGGAGCTGAAAAGGAAGCCAGTGTGGAAGTGCCAAAAAATGCAGTTCTTTAAATGGTCACACGAGGCTTGCTCCAAACACGAGTCAGTGTGCCACATATCAACTGACCTAACTTTACAGCATGAAAAACAGTAACACTTTGGTACAAAACATGTTTGTTGTTAAAGTTATTTTTCCCTGTATTAATTAATGGTTCAAGAAGTGTTTTTTTTTTTTTTTAACTGGCCCATATACATTTTCTTAAGCCTTAAAGTAATGCCTAATGGCTGCTTTAAATAAACAGAACCCATAAGCAGTCCTTAAGCATCTCACAGCCATTGGTTCCGATGTAAATCCCTCCACCCTCTCAACCAAATATGGCGTGCACTACTATTTTACGCGCGCTAAATTTAGCAAACGTAAAGTTGACCATGTTCACCATGTATGTATTGCATGTTAGCTAGCATGTATTTGCAAATCAGCATAATGTGATGGTAAGAGTCATGGGAATGAAAGGTTATGAGAGCTCCTCAAAAGTGAGCCAAACATATTTCTTGCCCCATGGTTGCTATCTTGGAGCCGAACAAAAAAATTTAAGTGTACCTCAAATGATTTTCCTCTAATGATGGTTTCTGTCAATTTCTGTAAATCCTCAACAGACTGCTGCGTGGACGAGAACTTGATGCCAACTGAACTGCCCTCACTCTGACCCAAAATGACATCACCAGAACAAAGTGACAGCACTCATATTGAGGATCATTTGGACTTATTATTGTACAGTGCAAGGACACAGAGACACATCATGAAACTTTATTTATTTCAGTGGTACCAAGTATCATTGAATTTCTTGAGACACTTAACTCAAAACCACAAATATTATCCTCATTGTGGTGCTAAGGAAAAAAACAAGGGGTCAGCAGTCATTAGGATTCATCTTTTTGGCACCACAATTGGGTGTGCAAATGTCACAGCAATCAGTCTGGTAGTTATCAAGCCTGGACCGCAGACCCATGCAGCTAGTGAGTCTAAAAATACAATAAAGGGGAACAGAAAACCTCTTGTGAATTTCACAGTCTGTCTTTATTTTATGTTTGCAAAAATAAGCCTCATGTTGTCATGTTTTGAAAAATTACTGGCCATTAGCTATAGATGGTTTAATTATATTTTTTATTTAGTGCAGTATCTCCCTGTAAAAGAGGCCCTTTTTATATAAGGTTTTATTGGTATCTGTTAAATCCATTGTTTCCTCAGTCTGTGCAGTCTGTAAATTCACTGTCTTGGTATTCAGCCTGGCATCCACTGCGCTCAGCTATCATCAAGACCAATCCCCACAGTCTGGCACCAGTCAAAGGTATTACAGTAACATCCTGTCCTCTCTTCGCAAAGAATGCTTGTTTTGGCATACATTTGGATGTGCTCTCCAGGGCCATTAGAGGATTTAACACTCTCAGTCACTGCATTATCTGCACTCATTAATGACTGTCAAAACACGGGAGGAAGGTTACAGTGCTGGACTCGGAGCAGGATACTTGACACCACTTCTAATCTTTGCCTGCTTGAAATACCAAGCAGAAGTAGTCGAACAGAGGTACAGACAGAGAGCGAGATTGTTGAAATGATGATGATTAATGGCAGTGAAGTGGTTCCTAGAGTAGTGAAATGGAGCCTGAGTTACCATGTGTTTGAGTGACTTCTTCTTACGCTAACTCTACTTTTAATATTCTTTCCTTTCTGTTCAACTGAGTTTGTTGTAATTTTTGTTAAGTTTTCACATTTGTTAAGTCACATTTAAGGGAATAAATTTACTTTCTTGGGAAGAAATAAATAAGAATATCACTCTCATACCTGTGTGCTAATAATTAAGGTATAGCTAGCAGTAGGTTGGCTTAGCTTAACAAAAAGACTTGAAGCAAAGTAAATAGCTTGGCTCTCTCCAAAGGTATTAAGATCAAATTTTAGAAAATTTTAGAAAATTACATGGGTATGATGTCTTGGCAAAAGCATAATATGTTCTGTTCTGCTTTTTAATGAAATTACTTTAACGAACTAAAGCATGTTGGGGTGTAAAGTTTGCCAAGTATCCTGGTCAAGACTCAGTGAGAACTGGACCTCCTTTTGTTTGCTCTCAAAAACTTGCTTTTCAAATGTGTTCTTGATCAGGTCAGATTAATTTAACCAGACTCCTACCTCACATGTGCTGCAGGCTTTAACAGATCCCTAGTAACTGCCTGCGATAGGTGAGAGGTTGAGCACGCCATTAGCTGAAGCAGAGTGGTTAAGAGGGTGCGTGGGGTCAACCAGCTGCTAATTCTGATGGTAATAGCATGTAGCACCCAATGGCACCTTCTAGCACAGGTTCATTTTCTGAGCCAAAGCTTTGGTTTCCAGTTAAATGTGTCTATACACACTACAAAAGCCTGTGGATTTATTTAAATCCAAGCTGAAGTTCTTTGTTTTGAGACAAACTAGCAAAGCAGATGATAGTGATTGGAGGCACACTGCATCATTCTGCAAGCTCTGTTTTCTGTTGCCTTTATAATGAGCTGATCCTGGGCCCAAACCCTCGGGAGCAGTATAATCACAGTTTAATGAGCTGAATCAGGCCTAGGACCGAGAGCTAAGGGATTTAGAGAGTTCCTGACAAGGCTAAAGGCAGTACCTGTTACCCCGAATGCTCTCATAACCGAACATCTGGATTTAATGGCAATAAAACACAATTTGTGTAACCGTTATTTATGCCTGTACTAGATCTGGCAAATCCAACTCATATTTATCAGCAAACTTGTTCCAAAAAAATTAAGGGCTAAAGTGTTCAGTTGCCCAATTTATCTCTGCAGTGGTTTTCCAACTGTTACACAAATAGAGCTCCACAGGTGGTTTGTGAATTACCCGCAGGTTGTATAGCAGTACTAATAAATTTACATAAAGAGAGATACTACAACAAAGCACATATTTTTTCATTTTTAATACTTTTTATCCACTTTTTTCTTGTGCCATGCATTCAGTGCATACATCTGCTAAACCACATGAGTGCATAATGCTAAGCCATTAAAGTTTTTTGTCATAGTGGAAAGCAGCTGATACCAACATTAGTGACCACAGCTCTGACAGATCGGATACAACCATTAAGTCATGGTCAACAGCTCTTGCTCCACAGTAAAGATCAATACAGGAAAGTACTGATTGATTAATCAGTGGTGATGAAACTGTGTGATAATGGTCAAAGAACAAACACAGTAGAGTGCAGATGGCTTGGTGACACTTTGTGACTTATAGAATTATTGACTAGTCAGATTACAATGAAAAATGATGCTAAAATGCACTGAAATGGGCACATTTTTTCTATTACAATTAGACTACAGATGTCGCCATCTTGGCCAGCTGCCTTGTCTTTGCTGTTTGTAAGTTTGTGGAAAAGAACGAATTGGTGCATGAGAATTAAAAAATGCATCAGATTTGGTGCAGATGGTGCCAAAGCAGTGACAAGCTGACAAAGTATCACAGGATGCAGATTAAAGAGGTTTTCTTGTGATGCGGAGACAATGCATCATTTTAAACAGAGTAGAAAATGCCAAAGCTGTTTTGAATTCTACTGTTCAAACTTCAGTTTGTTTTGCAGCGATTCGGTACCAGATGTCCAGCTGTTGCTTCACACTGAGATTGTTGTCGTCTTCAGTTTGACGACATGTCAGGGAAAACCTGATGGATATGTTCTCTTGCTCATATGAATATAGGGCCGCTGGGTCTTCCTTGGACCAATTCTGACATGTCTGACAAGGTCATGACACCCTAGGGGTATAAAGGCAAGTCTGCTAACTGAATCATATACTCACATAATGCCGTAGTTGAAGATTTTATTATTGCACACTTCTTGTTGGTGGAAGACCAAAAACATTTGTTTACCTTAAATAACAGTGACTAGGGGGGTATGGAAACAACAGGTCTTCAAGGTTACAAAACAGGTTAACCAGTAAGAGTGTGTTTAATTTGTTGTCACCTTCCAGTAGACCAGGAACTTCTTTGTTATAAAACCACATACAGAAACCCAAGAGGACCATAAGGCAGAGGCTGTTGGATTTGCCATCATATAAAACTTTGAGAGCTAAAATTACCTTCTCTTTTTAACACCAATGTTCAAAGACACAATAAATATCCAGCCCTCTCATTAAGGGCCAAAGTAGGTGGTTATGACCAGCTTTTCTGCTTTCATTAAAATCAGCACATAGCACTTAGCTGGAGTCAATTCAGATAAAACCATTTATACCCTTTCAACAGTAACGCATTTTACCTTAATTCATAAAAATCAGTTCCTTCTGTGCATCTGTCTCTCTTGCATACACACCCTCTAAAATGGCATGAGCTTCATAGCCAGGTCAGGATGTATTTCAGTTCCTTCTGAGTGGAAACTGACTGGAAGGAGACCCTTCCCCGGAGGCCGCTCTGTGAGCCACCAACAGCCAAAACGTATAAAAGGACAGAGTCTGTTTGTACAAATGTTACACATAGGGCCAGTCCCAGACATATTTCTGAAGACTAAGTAGACTAAATGACGGAAGATTTTTTGGAATCACAGCTTTTTTCCTCTCTGAAGGGTCCACTCAGATTCCAGGGTCTTCAGACGCCTGCTTCACTTCTCAGGAATTCATCTGCTGGCACTACCTTTTTGCATGTATATCCTTGCATTATTTCCTACTTAAGCATGTTTTTCCTGCCTGGATATTATGTATGTAAACATTCATGCATAGTCAGTTAATCAGTAATGAACATCTATGATGGCGCCAGTCATGGTTGCTATGACATTTTTGGTGCAACCAATGAATCTTTAACAACTAGACCACCCGCTCCCAGGTTTATTTGAAATTTCAACATCTAATTGATTATACAAGCTGCTGAAATGTAAACTGCATTTTTGCAGGTCGCGCCAGGTTCTGCTGTTTACTACTGTTGCTCTCTATTCACATCCTTGGTTTTTAGAAGACAGAAGACAGAAAAACTATGAGCAATCGTCTCCAGCACACTGAAGATCTAAACTAATTGATAACATGTGGATAAGGAGGTAACTTGATACGAAGCTAGTGTACAGCCCAAACACAGGCCACCTGCTGCGGTTTTGGAGAGAGCTGACTTTATCTCCCACCACAGCGGAGGCCTTTCTGGTTGAGACAGTTCATATGAGGACACACTGGCCAGGGTCCATAAGTCAATCAATCAGCTTGTTCAGTCTAAAGTCAAATGCTGAAAAGGTTTGGCAAGAGACAGAATGTTGATTTTGCAGCAGCAGAAAATGGAGAGTCCACTTCCAAGATGCAATACATTTATTATTGGGGGGAGGCACTTTGAGGGAGGATCATTAATCACTGTTTCTAAAATAAAGAGAATCCAACATGTGAAGTGTTTTGTCAATGGAGGTTTTTTCACTATTTCATTCTGTACTGTTTGGCAAGATGAAGTTTCACCTTTTTCCAATAATGGATATTTCAGTTTGGAACAAAATGTTCAAGGGTTATTGCAGCCAAATTGAACCATATGTCAGTCAAAGGATTTCATTAAATGTCTCTGGCCTGTAGGTCATTGAATGTCTTCGGTTTGCTCTTTGGCCAAATACAAACCTATGAGCTGAGTACAATAACACTGTACTTTCCTTTGCAACATTTTTTCTCTCTCTCTGGACAGTTTTGTACATATCAACTCGTAGTGCAGTGGAATATCCCGGAGAAAAATGGGCTAAAACCTCCAGACTGTCTCTCAGGCTGCCAGCTTCCACCGCACAACTGTGCTTGTCAGTCCTAGGACAGGGTACAGTCAGTGGCTTGGACAGTACACAGATAAGATAACACACAGCCCAGCCTCTTCCCCTTTCCCACATTTATCAAAACATGGTCCAGCTACCTCTTGTAAACCGTACATACAGTACAGTATGTCAGCAATGATGTGTGTCATCAGCCTAAAGTGGTAGCATCTGGATTTTTAATACACGTTGCAACCATGATAGAGTCAGAGCACAAAAATAAGTCCTGAAGTTTTTTTTTCCATGCTGCTTTAGGTCATTTGAATCAGACTGTGACTGAAAAAAGTGCTAAAATACATTTGTCTTTAATGTAAGATTACAGAATGATGAATTTTATAGAAAAGTTTAGTATTGATCTTATCCCCAAGTGGTTTCTCTCTTTTCTGAGAAGAATAAAAAACCAAACCCCTTTTTTTTCTTCAGTGCTGAGGTACCACTTGTTACACACAGGGGTTTTGAATATATAGGGTTACAGTGATGCCAAAAAGAGATAGTAAAAGATGTTCTTTTGATTAAGAAAATTATTGTTATGGCCATTATTATTTGAAAATGTTGTATAGTTTATCATTTCTGCATCTACGTGGTCACGTGGGTCTGACCTCATAATCTAACAATTTTTAAATTTGTCGTCTGTCAAGTCTTAAAGGGACCCTGCATGTGAACTGTATGAATCCACTAAAGAGTGAACAAGTACTTACATGGAGTTCAGTAGATAATCACTGTATTTATGCTGGTTATATGAAAAAAAACATGCTCAAAGCATGAGCGAAACGTGAACTGTTATGCTGTGATTTAGACAGATTTTTCACTGATTTAAAAATAGTGTAACTGTTACCTCAGATGTGTGTTTGACCAGGGGGTTCCCAAACCTTTTAATGCTAAGGCTCCTAAATAACATAGTTGCTAAGGTCCACCTTTTGCAAGATGTCTTTAAAAAGCCATACCTTACTACAACAAATATTAAAAAAACAACACGCTAAATCCATTGTTTATTTATGCTGTTTTATACTTGTGAGTTTTACTTGGCCAGAATTTTTTGAAGCTTAATTGTGTCATCGTGGCTGTTGGTACACTAGTCAGGTCAGTTTTTGGAATAATAAATTTCAGGAGCGGAGGAGCTTTGTGACAGACACAGGCTGTATCAGGTCAATACTGACAGCTTATGAGGTAGTGAATGATGTTTTAACTGGCAGGAAATTGGAAAGATGGGCAAAGCAAATAAAGATTTCCCTATGTTATAATAACTTTATATATTTTATAATAGATCACATAACGACACTAACAAGTTTTATTTTTAGCATTTTCTCTCGTCTTCACTTCAGTTTGCCCCCTTGCTGACCCCACTTTGAAAACCACAGCGCCAGACAGACAAATGAAAAACATGCCTGTCCTGCAGAGACATGCCCTCAGCATCTCTGAGTTGAAAGGTTCAGTGCATCTTGATCATCTTTGATATTTACTACACTGTTCGGCAAACTTGTGATTTTTTTTTTTATTCTACTCATTTTTACCTTAAAATATCCAACCTGACATGTTGATTTAAACTGTGCTATCGACAAAACATATGTAGTAATTACAGTCCTCTAATTTTGATGCCTTCTACTTGATGCAGAATTGCCCTCATGCACATATGTGTGTTCAGTGTTTGTGTCGGTGTGTGTTCAGTGTTTGTGTGTGTGTGTTTGAATTTCGAAGTTACTGAAGCAAGAGTTATTTGTTTTAGCTGCTCAGCAGTAGGTGAGACCTGGAATTTTATCAAAATTACACTCAAAAGTTGCACACATACATACTCATTCCTTTTCTCTCTTTCTTACACACACACAGAGAAACACACTCTTTAATACTGTACATTTTAATGTATTTGCCATGTGCTCGGGAGCTCCTTGCCAAACTTTTACTGTTCCTCCTTCTCTCTTTTCTGAACTTGTCAAATCATCTTAAGTGAATACATGCTGCATATATTTCAGTCCCTCAGTTTTACAGTAATGGATTTTCAGTATTTACAGCATCAGCCTGAATCACATCACGGAGTAGTAAAAAACCTTGTCTTTGACCTGCAATAACTGATTCAACACCATCTACAATTTGCACCGGTGGAAAAAGTTCCCCATAACCTTTTCCAGAACTTTCCAGACTCGTGTCGGTTGAAAACCTACAGGAGCACAAATCACTGTGAAGCTGGTTGAAGTGGAAAATAAAGAGAACCAAAATAAAGCAAAACCATGTTTTTTCTTCATCACAGCATGTTTTCTATTACTGTCATCCTGAGTGGAGAGCAGCCAGAGCTCGAGTATTACGGTAAAGATGCAACTTTCAGAGAAAAGCAATATACTGCATATCTTCAGAGACTTGATAGTATCTTGGCAGAAGGTACAAGAAACCTTTGGAAAGCTTATTAGGTCACTTTTACCAAAACAAGGAGGTATTTAGGTATCCAAAATACAAGGAAAATATTATTGAATTGTGACTGTGTTAACCAAAGATATTATTATCCAAAATCAGAGTAAGAAAAAGGATTTCAAATGGAAAAAAGCAAGAAATACAAATAATGAAAATCCTACACCTGAATGGGGATGTAGATCATCCTGGACACACACAGAGACGGCTCTAGAGCAAAATAAACACAGCCACCAAGAGATAAGCATTTCTAATTCCAGGGAATAAATACACAGGATGATGAATGTCTGAGTGACAGCTTGAAGACAGAGCCTATTTGTATGGGCGTACTTCTTCATGGCAACATTACTCAAGGACAGCGTGCACAGTTGTCAGGCAATTTTCCCTCTCTGCAAATAGCACCACTCTCTCAACACACTCTGTGTGCTCTGCATGCCTGCACATTAGTCCTGCTCTTAAAAACACGCTCAATTACTGCAGTTGACATCAGTCCAAAAAATGAAATTATAGTCAACAAATACCACAAGTGGCAAAATAATCCCTGATTTGTTATGCATACACACAAAAACGCAACTCACACACTTAAAGCATGAGCCTGATTTGATGTGAAAACCATGTAGCTGCATATTCTCCTCTTTATATGCACAGTAATTGTCAGTCAAGCTGTTTTATGTCATGTGGGCCACTGTAAAATTATAAGTGTGCCGGAGTAAGTGTCATCGCAGGTATGAGTGACTCAAATATAGAATATCTTTTTAGCAGATGGTAGACTTTACAGGAAAAGATATTATGATGTTGTGGAAAGTCATGAAAGTTAATGTTGGCAAGCTTACTGAGAGGGATTAAGGTGAAGGGCAAAGAAGGAGAGTGCATATGTAGAAATATGTCTAAGTGCACAAGAGGAACTGTGTCTAAACGTTCATGACATGCATGTGTAAAAATAGCCAAACATGCATGTCATTTTGCCATGTTAGCAGTGTGACTGATGGACCAACAGATACCCGCAAAGGCAGTCTGACTAGACTCATCTGTACTTTGTTTAGGATGTAACATGTGGCCATGGTAACCAGTAACTATAAAAAGACGGCTGCATCACAGCTCCTCAAAAGTGAAGCCAAAACAACTCAATCCCCTCCTGATGTCTGGCTGCATCATAAGTCATAAATCCTTCCCATCTATACTAGCAGACGGGACATGAGTTGAGCAAAATCATCAAAATACACTTAAAATAAATATTCTAACTGGTTACTGTCATTTGTGGTGATTCTTGTCACACTTGGGTATTTTTAATTATAATTTAGAAAATATATTACCCCTAGCAAAGTGAAACTTTGCTTGAACTGAAGCTGTTTTGACGTTACACTGAACCTGCCATACTCACTGGCTGCCATTCTCTGTTATGTGTTGTTATTTTATTGCATTGTGGGATATTTATGCTAGTGTAGTGTGCTTGCAAAGGAAAGAGTATGCATTCCACATATTATTGTTTTAGGTTTCTGACACACAAAAAAACATTTACGTAGATATGGTTTTAGTGTACTAAAAGCATGTCTAACACAGTCTCGTTAGACATTAGACATCTTACATTTAAGTTAAATATCTGTGTATTCATGTTTCATTGTGAGCATACTAGCATGCTAACATTAGGTAAAAAGTAACACTGCTCAGTACAGCCTCACAGGGCTGCTAGCTAGCTGACTGTTAATTATTTAGTTGTGTTTAAAATGAAAAACTAATACTGCTTTCTGTTTCATTGTGGGGACCCTGAAGCACTAAACCATTCCCTGCACAAGTTTAACCTTCATAATTTGCTGCATTATAATGCCCAGTGTGCTATAGCACTCTGTATAGTAAAAAGGGGAAGCTTTGTACACAACCTTTGTCTTGTTTCGTGATGCAATCATTTTCTGGAGCTGCAAATTTTCTGGTTGACTCTTTGAAAATAACTTTCTGAATGGGCTCACTTATTGCATTATGCACAATAGGATTACATAATTGAATTCCAGGACACACACAAAGACAGTCCACACATACAAACCACATGAAGAGATGAGTCTGCGTACTGACACTTGCAGACCAGACCACCCTGGAAACTATTCTGACAAAGAATCCCCGTCTGACTGGTCTACGTGTGCATGAGTGTGTGTGTGTCTGACTGTGTGTGTCCACTCCTCCGGCTCCAGACAGACTCCTCTCCGTGTTAAACACAGACACAAAGTCAGACGATATAAGGTGAGATAGGAAAATTGGAGGCGTGTCCTTTGAGCTGAATGAGTGAGTGAGAGACAAAGCCAAGGAGAAAGGGAGATGGATTTTAACCCTTGTCATTAGATGCCATGACTAATGGTGGTGTAATGGTAGTGTGGATATACTTGGACACATACAGCAGACCACATGCAGACAGGCCTGACTGATGCGCCCTAGAGTCTGGAAATCTATGTGTGTGGCCTGAGCTCCCATGACCCACCCCATTTTACACCCCTTTTCTGAGTCTCTGTCCCCCCTTTTTTATTTCCTTCATAATTTAAGCTTAAAAAAAGGAGAATCAGAGGCCATGAAAAAAAGGGTCAAACTTACAACCCACATTGGTTTTGACTCCTCAAGCTACACTTACTGTGCATGTCCAGCACCCTCCACTGCTCCCCCTCTTTCCTTCTATTTCCCTCCACTTCCTCCACCCTTTTTGCCTGCTCCTGGTCTGTGTCCATAGTTTTAGGGCTCTGCTGTAACATGGCTTAGCAGTAGGGAAATGGAAACCCTCCACTACTAATCTTTTTTCTTCTCTCCTCTACTTTGTACCACATCACTTCTTTACCCCTGTCAAAGTCACCTCTCCTTTTCCTCTCCAGCTTTTCTCCATCGTTCTCCTCTCCCACCTCCGCCTGCTGTTATGTTCTCCATATGCTTTGATTGCTCCTCCTCTGAAAGGGGGAAATGATTCAGGCCCCTGGCATGCATGGCAGGGTTGCAGCTGGACACTGCACCTGCAGCTCCGAAAAACAAGCTGACGGGTGCATGTTCGGGTACTTTTCAATGCATGTATATGTGTGTGTACTGTGCAAGCATTTTTGCCTGTGCACAAGTATTTTTCTCATATCAGTCTATCAGTCTCATACTCTTCTCTGGGCACCCTTCCTCTCAGTTTCCCGCCTTTTTTACTTTCCTGCTTTTTTTTCTCCATTGTTATTCCCACACTCCTGTTCTCATACAAGCAGTGTCAGGCAAATTAAAATCACTGTGAGACACTCAAAGGAGGTGTGTACTCAGTCATGTTCTCAAGTTTCAACCAGACATAAAAGGACTCTATAGAAACTAGTAAATACCGTGTTTGTGTTGTGACGATAAAAATACCCCGAGGTACGCAAGCATAATTTGTAAAAAATTGCATACAACACCTGGGAGTTTTAACCGCCTTGACCCCGAGCATTTTAGTAAATTCTACCTTGTCAAAACAACATTTTTGATTGAGGGCTGTGGGAGAAGAGGTATAAAAAAATATGAGAAGAATGACGGCAAATGACATTAGACATTTCATTTTGATTGATTGGAAGTGCTGCTGAGTTACCACGCCCCCTGCCCTCGGTGAATTACATCATAAATCATGTAATTAGCAGAGGCAAAGCCTCAGAGTTTTAAATGCAAGTTTTCATGCCTTGAAATGAAGTCAATAAATCTCTGGAGAGACTTCATAATTGAATCTGTGGTTTCTTTTAATGGGCCGTGATGATTGTATGATTTTATTTCTGCAGAGGATAATAGATACACTATACCGCTGAGTCTTGCAGCAGGTTCTCACTTGCAGGTAGATCTTTGCAGTTACCAGAATACTATGTTGTTATTGTGTGGCATGTCTTAAAGGTGGAGTCCCATGAGGTAACAGGGGCCTATGTAAGGCACACTGCAAGGAAGATTAGAGTTTCAATAAGCTATTGTTGTTTTGAAGTGGCAGATCAGAGTGCTCTCTCTCTCTCTCTCTCTCCGACTGAAAACACATGACATTTGTGTTTGCAGCGATTAGAGATTCTCCACAGGAAGGTTTGTCGCCTTTGCACCAGTGCAGGATGTGAGGTTCTTGCGGCCAACCCCTGCTGATTGAAATTATCGAAACCATAATTACCTCCACACTAATGAGCCGATTTTCTTGAGTAGCAGCCAGGTGTTTAGCAGGAAACAGTATGTGACAAAGTGGGTTTGGTGTTCACCCATCTGTGTTCACATATACACTCCAAAAAACCTGAGTGAGTGAGCAAACATTTCAGCAGCCGTCAATGTTCTTCTCTCACCACATCCATTCATCTTCCTCAGACGCCCCCTGTCAAACAGCACCGCAGCTTCCCCACCTTGGGAGCCAAATGGGAAGCTGTGATTTTCACATTTGTTACTCTGTGACAGCTTCACTGAATCTGTGTGTTTTATTTCAGCAAGTAGTTTCCAAAATTTCCTGTCAGATGAGTTACTGCCCCATTGACAGCAACTGTCTTGTCAAATTTGTGCAAACAAGTTAAACAAAATTTTTACTGGATGTTAACACTAGTTGCTATAAATTGGGTGTTTCAGTAATTTTTCATGCTGCGGAACTGCCACTTGGTTTAGTCTAGTTTACGTTCACAGCATAGACCTTAGAGTAAATGATAAACTGATACAGTCTGACATAACCTAATGGTTTTTGCACCAGCATACTGAAGTCTTGAGTTTGAGTTATGGCAGTGACCTTCTTGGTTTTGGTCTTTTTACCAAGCTAACCAATGCTATTTTCATACTCCTAGCAATCTAATTTATCCATGTGACAACTTTTACATTATTTGTTTATGTTACAAATATTTTAGCTAACTCAAATTTTAAATACCGTTAGCTATAATGTTTTTTGCAATAGGTCCAGCTATTGATTTAACTTTAGCTGTCTATTTAACCATTAAGCTTAAATTTTTAGCTGTTTCTTTCAGTTGTTGATCCGTGGCTATCTTTGACGTTTATCTATTACCTATTTATTTTAGCTATGTATCCTCCACTTGTAGCTATCTATGTTAACCATTAGGCTAATCCATTTAGCCAGGCTATTTGTTTGACCATTTAGCTAATAGTCTTAGTCAACTATTTCACCCGTTTATTTATTAGTTATAGCAACCTATTTATAGAATCCATTTATCTGTGATTCTTAGCATATTTAAACTTATTTATTGCTCAATAATAGTTACTTAAACTTAAAATTTCCTGGTTACCTGCCAACTAGTTTCTTTACACTGTCAGTGCATAACATTTAGCCTTATTTTCAGGAGGTACAGCCTGCCATATATAACTTTTAATGGTTATATTTATTACAGATATATTTTTCTGAACCAGCTACTCCACAGTAGTTCCCTGTTCCGTCTGGTAACTGCAGAAGTGCCCCTTGGGCTACAAGTAGGCTCCTCTTAGTTGTAAATCAATGTTTCGAGAGTATGTACAATGAGTGTGTGTGTGTCAGCCTTTATTTGTTTTGCACTCTGTACTGTACATCTGTGTATATGCATCAACATCTGTGTCAGCAGGTGTGTGTGAACTTGCCACTTACATGGTGACTGGTTAGGTGCTGTGCGATGCCCTGGGGCCCGAGGGCTGGCTCAGCATGCACAAACTGAGCGCACTAGTCCTCAGACAATACACTACTATGCTCTGCTCTGCACCTGTGTTATGTTTTCATGCTGACAAAGATGTGCTTTCCTCTTCGTGGGCTAAAGATCTGCTTTGTTTTCCATGACTCAGAGACTAAAATAGTAAAGCTGCCACCAACTCCAAACAGAGGCTCTTTGTAGTAAAAAAAAGTCCAAATAACTTCAAACACAGCAATGAATAGTTAGCAAATGGGTGGTATGCAGATTACTCACTGTGTAAATCCGGAATACAAATGCTGAGTGGACACGATTTACTTTACTTTGATTTTCTTCTCAGGTTTCCTCAGTTTGTAACAAAGCTCGTACTCTAAAATTTGCACAGTGTCTCTGGATACACTATGTTTTGACCATAAAGTAATCTCATCATTCATATTCTACAAACTAGAGGATGTTAGGGAAAGAGATTTACAAAGTTTACCAAAGTGACATCTAAACTTTAAACGTGTAGTGCAATGATTTATGAGGTTTGGGCATTTGTTTCAAGAGACAAAAACATGACAACATGGGTACAATAACCCACTGATTCAAAACAGCAAGCAAAGGATGTTTATTTACTTTTTAAGGAGTTGTGCACTTGAGATTTCGTCACAGTTGTGACTAAATAAAAACTGAGGCATTTAAGAGCGGGAAAGAAGGCCTGTGTCATTTCTGGTCAGTCACTGCAAGTGTCAAGATCATGTAACCAGAGAAGATATACTACTGCCCCCTAGTGGATTCAGAAAATACCATTATTATGAAGTAAAGTCAACTTGTGGTGTGTTAGAAAGGGAAACTGTGTGGTTTAAAATTCACCCTGTTTTCAAACTAATAAAATCAATTGCCATCATTCACATTTTATACACATTT
>JAPZDV010000015.1:7273800-7305172 GCA_029814665.1 Acanthurus lineatus
TACACATTTTTTTCAGTTTTTCCCATTAATTTGTCAGCCAAGATGCAGCCGATCAAACCAATTTTATTTTGTTGTTTGCACCCATAAATGCTGTTTCCTGCCTTCAAAAACAAACTAATTAGGAGCCTCTTAAATATTTCTGTGAGTCCACAGTCCCATGTGTCTTTATTTATGTGAAATGCAGCAGGATTTTTCCTTTGGTGGAAGCAATTTGTGATTCACCACAATCAACCAATCACGAGTCCTTGAGCAAAATCTTCAGTCTTCAGTGCTGACACGGATGAGGATGGCATGAATGAGCATCTCTGAAAAAGCACTCACACGATTATTTTTGCAGTCCATGAAGTTTCTCCTTCTCTCAGTGCTTCTTCTCTTTAGTTTTTGTGTATTTTTGTGCAATTATTTTGTCATTATTTCTTGGAGAGGAATTTCATCTTGTTTCCTGGGGCAAAGAGAGAGAAACAAGATCATTTTAAGGTGAAAATAATCCAACAGTAGATTGTTTCACAATAACAAAGAAATTCTACTCAGAAACTATCTTACCCAAGCCTTTAAGAAACCTGTTAACCCTCCGGTGTTCATTCTCATGGATGGAGTCTAGATACTCTTGTACCCTCACCTCAAACAGCCCTGAGGAAAGAGGAAGAATCATGAATCACCTGATCACCTCCCAACAACTAAATCTCTCCTTTTCACTGCAGCCTATCACCTTTCAAAGCCTGCCTGTGGAGCTCTCTCTCCTGGATGAACCAGCCAAACATCTGGGTCTCCATGAAAACCTCCAGGAAACGGCGCACAGTCTTAGACGGGATCGCTTTACGAAAACCCTCACGCTGGAAGTAGCAGGGGACCGGAGAGGAGGAAGAGGAGGAGTAGCCATCTTCACGTTCTCCAGTGATGAAGAGCTGATAATGGCCCACCAGCTCCACGAAGAAGCGAACAAAGGCCTCTGACACAACAGTGCTAAGATGGCCAGAGTCTGCAGAGAAGAGGATAAATACTTTTACATACATACAAAAATACAACCACAAAGTGCTGCTGCACTCACTCAGCTGTAACATTAAAAAAACTTTCATGTTTCAGACCTTGTCTTTTGTTGTTATTGCTGTTTCTGTGACTCGATGTTGTTTTCCTGTTATGTTTCATGCTGATATCTGACCTGTGCCAGCTAGGTCTCACTTGCTAAAGAGGTTTAATCTCAGTGTGACTTCCTCATTAAATAAAGGTCATGATGTTGATGTCTCACCGCTGGGTGTGTCTCCTCCTCTCTCATTAGCAAGCTCTCTTCTCCTCTCTAGAACATTCTCAAGGGCTGATTGGAGCTTAGAAGGCAGGATGGAGTCCTCATCATCCAACTAAATGTGACAAAAAAGGATAGAAAACATGTTTGTAGGTATTTTGAGGAGATTTTTTTTTCCAAATTCAAACAAATCATACAGAGGTGTTAAAAAACTGATATATGACTCAATGTTAGGCCTACCTGTCTGAGAAATCGACTGTTTCCAAGATCTACAACCAGAACCTGTGTGTAAATCCATAAATTATTTTTTGTAATAATGATGTTGAGTTTTGTCTTAATTCTGTTCAGTAAATGTTTTGATGAATGACACAAGTTTCTCCTCCATAGTTGCTTGTCTGACCTCTTCCAGGGGCAGCTCGGTGAGCTGGGGCAGGGAACTGGACAGCAGGCCGACGATGAACGGGGTTGGAGTGCAGACGATGTCGAGCATTGCCGGTTGCAGCACTGGGATGTAAGTGTGCTGCCATACAAAGGGGTACAGCAGGGCTACAACAGCATGGCAGCACTGGGAGAGAGTGCTGCAACAAGAAACACATAAATGAGTGGATAAGGGAATACTTTTGATTACATGGTCAAAGCTCATATAATTGATTGTTTCTTTTTTCAAATGAGAGTTAGAAAAGAAGAATGCAGAAAGTGAGTAACTTACTCATTCTTACCACATGAGGGTGCTATGATCTCAAATACAATCTAATCACTGTGCAAATTCCCTAGAGTAACAACCTTTCCCAGAGAGGAAAATAAAGCCACATACTTCTGTCATTTACGTCACTTAACTTTGCATTCCAGTCATCTACTAGTGTGTCCGTTCTTCCTAACTCCCACTGGCTCTCACTGCAGAAGAAATGAGCTGGCTCCAGCACAAAACAACTCACCAGGCTAGCCTCAAAATATTTCTCCAGCATGTTTCCTGAGTTAAACCAGGGCTGCTTTCAATTTTTTTTAAAAAGAGGGTCTGCACGACCACCCGCACATGTCCTATTATTTCATGACAAAAACATCCCCGATGGTTGCACCTCATATCTCTTAACTGTATAATTATATAAACAGTGTAAGAAGGATGTTCAGTGAACCTCATACTTCAACAGCCACCAAATGAGCTGTCACACAGAAGGGGACCTACGGATGTTAGCATGTTGTGTAAGCCTGCAGGATGAATGGTTCCACTGAAGTTAGCTGACCTGAGTTTGTCTGCAGTGAAGATGACCCTTCGCTCCAGCAGCAGAGACCCGAACACCCGCAGGAGCAGCCGCAGACTCAGGCAGGAGAACAGGCACTCAAAGTCCACATGCTCCAGGCGTGAGTCAGAGGGTCGGCAGAGCTCCATCACCTGGGAATGAGATCAAGTAGAGACAAGTCTGCAACCATTAATACTGCAGCTTACAGTTTTTTAAATAGACCTTGATTATATTGTAACTTTAACTGACTAGTTTTACACATTAAGATACTTATTACTGGAAGGTGACTTGGAAAAGGACATTATTTCTAAAGGGCAATTTATGTAATTTATGTAATTTACCAAAACACTTTTTTGCATTTAATTTACTCATTCTTTGGTCTATTATTGCTCCAGATAGCTTCCATTGTCACTCACCTCAGTGCCTGAGCCAGGAAGAAATGTTTTAATGGTGATGGTCTTGCCTGGAGCTGGAAACTGAGCCTCCATGATGGCTCTCATAAAAGGCTGCACAAGAGCTGGGGACAAAGCCCTTCGTCTCTCCACCTCATCCAGCACCTACAGCACACATAAATACCCAAAAACAAACTTAAATGAATTGGCTCAATGATTTTTATGTCAGTATTGTTATTGTAGAGCACTAGTGGGAGTGATTTACCTTGGAAAACAGGTTAAAACAGCCAAGGTGACTAACAATACAGTAGACCTCTGGGAGACGTTTGCCTTTTCCACTGGGCTGAAACAGAGAAGGTGACAGTTTACTTGCTGCTGCTTCTGAGTGAAATAGTTTTATTTTAAAAACCATTTTTTGGATAAAAAATGGAGGTTTGAAAGAATTTAAAAGGTCAATAATGTTGCTCAAATGCTGCTCTGTGATGAAATCCTGTCCCCAAAATTGAAGTTGCAAAGTTTTCTCATGAAAGACAAAAACACATCGAGTTCTTCATATATATACAAACATCTGGTCATAAGAAGTTTAAAATACAAAACATTACTATGCATAAACACTGTAAAAACAAAACACACAGTAAAAATACATAGACAGAAACATATGTAGAGGCACATACACACACTTTCCCAGTCTCACACACTTCCTCTCAGACTCTGAGATGGACTGTTTTCCCACAGGCACGCCGACTATTTTGGCACGCTTATTTATTCAGCCGTCATCATGGTATTTAGCCACTTCCTGTTCGGTAGCAGCACACTTATTTATTCTACTTATTTCTATTTACCAGTAAGCGCCGGCAGTATCCAAACCTCCTACTCCCATCCTCTCCAGTCAAGACGAAGGCGAACATCTCACTGTGGAGGGAGACCCCAAACAAACACACAAACAAACAAAGGATAAACATATTTTGGCTTCACATATGGAAAATACACATCGACAGTACATACATTATTATTACGCACAGAATAAATCAACATAGTCTTACATCATCAGTCCATGTAGTATTGTAGCATTGCTACGTGGCGTAGCATTGTTAAAAGTAGTAATAAGAGTTTAATATTAGTGTTTAAAATAAAGTGATTCCAAAGGGAGAGAAATGGCTCTCACAGTTAATTAGGTTCATATTTACACTCTCACCTTGGGTAGCTCTCCACCGGCTCCCAAGCTTTTGCATCAGGGAAACAAAACTGAGGGATGATCCTCAGTTGATCCTCCGTCTCCCTCATGAACTTGAAGCTCCGCTCCAGCTGCAACATAACAAAAGCAGTGATGCAACGGGACTCAATTTTTGCTACTTTCATGCTTTTTCATTAACTTTGTTCCTGTACTTTTCTATATCTATTATCAATAAGTCAGAGTTATTGATTGTCAGCCACATGCAGGTGCTCTCATTGACTAAATCATTCAAGTTTCCCCTGTAGACTTGAGCAAAGTCACATATTTTGAATAGTTTTTGAATTGTTGACTTTAATCTTTCTAGAATAAAAGATGCAAAGTTCTTTTTTAAGACATTTGGTCCCAAAAATTAAAGGGATACTTTAGGGATTCAGCGTTGCATTTGCCTAAGTTTATAAAATCTCAAGAGACAGATTAAAAAAAAAACAGAGGTCAAACTGGATGCTACAGGGGCCAAGTGTATCCCCAAAATAGAGGACCGGATCCAGCTTTTCCCATAATGCAACTGGATAGATTCTGTCATTGGGTGCTGCAGGAATGACATATTTTTGTAGACCAAAACAGTACGTTACACATTTTTTTCTATATATTAATCTTAATAAAGAAACACCACTCTATTTTTATTTTTAAGCAGACATGCAAAGGCTTGAAGTAAATTACCAGATTTAGGTTGTTAAATAACTGGCATGACTAAATGACTTCAACTAAGCTTCCTACTTATGCTACACTACACATACTCTAATATGACTTAATAAGTCTGAAGAACAAAGTGAAAACTCCTTATTTAGGGCATTGAATTAAAAACCCATTGAGTAGTCAAGGAAACTGGAAGTTCCTTAGACAGTTCCCCACTCCAGTGCCTAACACCGGAGTCCCATGGGGTCTGTTTCTCAGTCCCCTCCTATTCATGTTTTGTTCCCATGGCTGCAACATACAGCATGAGGAGAGAACTCCATTGTGAAATATTGGAATTGTATGACCATTTTCAGCCAGATATCAAACAATGGTGAGAGTTCATACCCCTGTCTACATCTGTGAAGCTGAAGTTGAGCAGGTGTTTTAGATTCCTGGGAATCTACATCACACAGGACACATGGATATCATAGAAATATCACAACCTGGCATTGGATGTGACGGCCCATGACAGGGAGGCTCAGCTGCAGTTTATTAAAAACTCGAGCATCGGTGATATCGGTGAGGTGAAGTGTCTGGCAAGTGATACAAGAGTATCTGCTGTCGTACTACCAGACCACAGGAGAGCTTTTAACCTCAGGATGTGAGACTTACAAGTCCAACAATGCTAACTCATTTCTGTGCTTTAAAGCTCACTCCTGAAGCACTCTATTGAACCCTTCCTGCCTCCTAAATCCCTACCTCTTTCAAATCCCACAAACCCTATTTGTAATTCAGGCTTTCTGTTAATACTTTAAAGCCTCAAGCCCAAGTTGGGATAATGATGACATCACCAGTGTTTTCCTGACTTTACAAACTCCCTCTGGAGCTACAGAGGATGTTATAAAACTGCTTTCACAGGCTAATTAGTACTGCACGTGATAAGTTAAGCAAACTCAATCTTTCCTTTCTCTTTTTTTAAATAATACCACAAAAAGCAAGCAAATATTGAAGCATTCCTATGGTCTTGACCTTTACCTTCAGGGGAAACTGCTGTGTGACCTCCGGCAGATAGTGGGCACCAGCTTTTGATTTCTGCAGTGACACAACTAGAAAGTATTCAAAGAGCTGACGCTGGTGGAGCTCCTCAGTGTCGTTGTAGTGGACTCGAGCCTGCCTCTGCTGATTCAGTATGGATTGGACCGACGCGAGGCGCTGACGATGAGCTGGAAGGAGAACAAGGTCAGATACAGCATGGTTCAAACTGAAGACATCCAATTTGTTAAGACTAAAATGGAAGTTCTGTGGTAATCTACCTTTTGCTCTTTCCTCTTCACTCTCAGAATCACTGTTCTCATCTGTTACTGCAAACAAAAGTCATATGTATTAGGCCAAAACTCCACATTTACATTACAAGAATGAGAAAATGCAAAAATTAAGTTTATTTTCTTCAGGATGATCTTCATTTCAACATCATCACCTCTTCCTGAGCTTGTCTCAGCGTAATGATAGATCCTCCTCAGATGTTTCTTTCCGATCCGAGCCTCAAAGATGCTGTTGATTCTCAGTACGACCTGGTGGAAAAAAAGCTCAGTTTGAAAAAAATGTATGAGAACAAAACAACTTTACTGTATTTCAGGGTTTCTGGATGAACTCAAAAACACACACCGTTGGTATCCTGCGGCAGGTGCGGCTGTAGGGATCCCCAGGCAGCCAGGGAGTGTGTTCAGTCCCACCGGGAGTGGATGGAGGGCTGAACTCGGGTGGAGATGAAACCCCTCCGCTGCTGTTGCTGTGGTTTCTCCGCAGGTCCAGAAGCTTAAAGCTCCTGGCTGAATTCTGCCTGAAGAAGCCAGGCCTTGAAGTCTATGGACCAAAAAAAAAATTTTAATATATTTTAATAAACATTTTTTTAAAAAGAATTAATGTCACTGTAAAGTGTTGTGCTTGGCTTTTAATGCAGGAACCTTTGTACTGTCGGCACCAGGAGAGGAGGGCAAAGACTGCTGGGAGCACTGGCTGTCCAACTCTATGTCCTCATATGGGTTTTCTTTGGATGAGTCTGCAGGGAGGCCAAAGATGGCAACATTAGACGCTATTTCAACCAAACAGGAGTCGTAGGGCTGTTCATTTATTTAGACTAAAGCTAAAAACAGTAATATGGAAATTTATGCAGCAAGGAGAAGAGATCAATGCCACACTCATATATTTTTTGATAAATAGTTGGCAAGAAAACAGAAGAGACTCAGTGAAACCATTGATTTTGTCAACCAAGAAAAACTTAATATCCCCACACCCCCCCAAAAAAGGAAAAAAGCCCACAAATTGTAATTCTTAAACTTAGATTTATTAAAAGACAGATCTAGGCTAACTGTTAAACCCCTGCTGTCCTTATGCTAGGCTAAGCTAATTAGCTGCTGGCTGTAAATTCACATTTACTTGGTGCAAGAAGGGTGCGAGTGTTCCCATTTAACTCAAATAAGTGTACTTGCCTAAATTTCAAACTATCATTTTGAATTTGAAATCAGTAATCGATTGTAGAGCCGACTGACCGAGGATGTCTTCATAGTGATGTTCCTGAGACAGTGAGCGAGAGAAGGGCGGGCTGCTTCCTGTGAGGTCTTCAAACTCAAAGGATCTCCTATCATGATGAACAGAAATGTATTTGTTTGTGATTCTTAAGTATGGATTTATTTGTTAATTATGATCTAATGCTTTATTGCTAACTTTGTATATTTTTCTCATTCATCAGGGCAGTTTAACTTTTGTTCTATCTATACCTGTTGATGTTGTCTCTGACTCTCTCTCCTCTGGGCCTCCAGTAGACACCAGAGGGGGGTTTTGAGGAAGTCTTAGTAGAGATGGAAGGTAATGGGGGGAGGTTCCTCTGCCCTCTCCCCTGCCCTTGACTCTTCACACTGGATGCGGTGGCTGGATGTTGGAAGGTACGTTGAGGTTTGGGAACTGGGTTGATGGGGGGCGCCCCTGGCTCTGT
Source organism: Acanthurus lineatus (assembly GCA_029814665.1). NCBI lineage: Eukaryota > Metazoa > Chordata > Actinopteri > Acanthuriformes > Acanthuridae > Acanthurus > Acanthurus lineatus. The sequence continues at coordinate 7,281,512 of JAPZDV010000015.1, forward strand.
ATACACATTCTCTTTGTGCTGCTTCCCCTCTCGGACCCCGGGGGATTTCACTGTACCAATCTGACCCAAAGCTTCAGGTTCTGTCTTCTTTAGTTCCATCTGTTTCTCCTTGCTAGGTGGGCTGAAGTAGTTTCCGAGCTCTGTGGGAGTTTTCCCAGCGTTCTCTCCCATAGCCTCCAGCTTTTTGAAAAGAGTGAATACAGCTCTCTTCTCCTGGCTGCTTTGTGCAGCTTTACTTCTGTCGCTGCTTTTCCTCAGTGTCCCTACCTGCTGCTGCGCTGCCACCACAGGCGAGCAAGGCCTTGAATCCCCACGCTTTTCTACATTCTCTTTCTCCCGATCATTCTTTTCCTTGTGGACTGTTCGACTACAATCTTCTCTTTTCAGGTTCTCACTGGGCCTGCTGCTCTTGAGCGCACCTCTTTGATGCGTCCCAGTTTCAACAGGTGAACAAGGTCTTGAATCCTTATTCTCTTTCCTAAGATTTTCCTTGTCAGTGTGAGCTGCTCTTTTACAACTCTCTACACACTGCTCATCAGTAGTTTTATTGCTGCTTTTTGTCAAAGATTCTGTCCTTTTTACACCGGCGCTGTGGCCCAAAGAACCTGAGTTAATGGGTGAATTAGAGGGCTCCTTCCCCTCCCACAGAGAAATCTTATCCTTAATTTTGCCTCCATTGGATCTTGGGAGTTTGTTGCCAACCAAGAGAGAACTCTCACTGCTGTGAGGGTCAAAGGTCGGCCTCCTGTGAGCCATCATGGGTGATTCTTCCTTCCAGTTGCTCAGGTTATCTAATAGTGTGAAGGGGAGTTTCAGTGCCCCCTCTCTTCTTTGTCCAGCTCCTTTGTTTTCCTCTGAAGTAATATGGAAACCACGTATCTCACTAAGACAGCCCTTTTTCAGCCTAAAGACACAGAGACAAAAGTTTTTTCTCTGAGTTTCTTCAAGGATACAAATTAACATTAAAAAATAACTTAAAAAATCTCATGAATATGACTAAAATGAAACTAAAAATTCAGAATGTGAACTTGGGAAGTGGTTTAGAGCAGTGATTTCCAACCAGAGGTGGGCTAAACACAATTTGAAAATAATATTTTCAACAATCAAACAGGATTATAAATGTGTTTGATGCTTATCTTAAGTGAATTTATTGTCCTCTACAACACTAAACAGGAGCCTACAGCTCCTACCAGAGTTAGCTAGCACCTAAACAACACATGTTTTCACTTAAAGCATGAAACCTATGAGCATGAAACCTATTTAAAGGTGCTAAATGTAAGATTTGAGCACCAACTGAAGTGTCTCTCCTATTTAGAGTTCAAGTTAATAAGGTGTACATCAACCAAAAAACATTTAGAAAAAAAAGTTGTTGATAAAACCTATCTTTGTAAATTATAACTATTTTACTAATTGGCTGAAATCAATCCTGATAAATTCAACACTATACCAACAAAAGACTCTGCCAGCTACCAGAGCTTCCTGAATTCCTAGTAGCCTTCAGTCACTGTTGCTGCCAGTGAGGGGACACTTGGTCTTTTTCTGGCGACAGTGGGAAAATTCAGCCTCAGAGAGTAAATGCCAGAGGACAACCCTATGACCGAGCATCTTCTTCTCATTGGCCTCGTTAAATAAACACATGCTTGGACCGCAGCCCATTTCATCAAAACGTTATGTTTTAATAAATAAACCGGAGGAAATGGGAAGCCCTAAGTTGAAAGACCTTTTTCTGACTTTTCCTTAATGATGCGATGAGGAAAGGGCATCTTAAAGCCTGTTACTTATTCTCAAGCTTAGGAGGAATTTGCAAGAAAATGGCGGATTTCCTAAAGAGAAAACGCTCACTGATGAACATGTTCTTATACAAACCTGTTGATAGTGGAGTAAATGCTGTCTGGACTGGTTGTCATTCTCTTAGTGGCGGCCATGATCACTGTACACCTGAGACACAGAGAAAGACAAAATCATCTTTCGTTAATGGATTGATTATTCTCAGCATTTATTAGCTCTGAGTTTGAATATTAACATTTTTTTCTGCCTTTTAAATTAAACTGAATATGTCTTCCAACTCTTTAGGAATATTTTTATGTGATGTATCGAAATGTGATTAACATCTTTGGTAGGAGTGATTTTTTCATGCTGTGTTAACATTCATTCACAGCTGGTGATTTACAGTATGCAGGGGACAGCTGGGCAGCCTCAAGCAAAAACATGACAGCAAGGGTCTCAGTGCAATTCCCCCGAGCAGTTCATCACACAAACTAACATTTCAGCAGTCATTAGGGAACTCTTGCATGATTGAATCACTCTCCTCTGCCTTTTTTTTCCTTTATTGTATTGTTGTACGCTTCTCACTCTGGGGGTCTCTCCTCACAGGACACCAACCTTTGACCTTCGAGGCGACTAAAATGCTCTGCTCTCCTCCTCTTGACTCTCATACTTTCACATCTCTGAGGCCAATGTTTCAAAGTTCACAGACCTCTAAGATAGAGCTTTGTAATTTCCCAGCTCTGAGGCTGTTGTCATCATTTGTTTAGTTGATATGTTGTCCAAGTGACAGAGCGTGTTAGCAGAGGGACCGCATACAGCATACAGAGATATGCTGCAGCTGATTAGCTGGGAAACAAGGCATTCAGACACAAAGTCACCATGTGATAGAGATGATAAGCCATTCAAAGAAGGATAATTAATCAGAAATGCAGAAGTAGTAACAGTCTTCGTTATTTAATATGTTTCTTTTACAAAATACAAATGCCCTGATGATTTCTCAGACAAGGTTTTTCTATTTATGTAAATATAACACATCTTATTTTCACTCCTAAGTTTGTTATTAGCTATTAAGGTGACTAAGCAGAAAGTTTATGACCAAATTTAGTCCATACTGATTATTCTCCAAAGTGTTGGTGCACTTGCGGTGGAAACAAGCCAATTAAAATGACACATTACAGCTTGTCAAAATCCCACTGTACTAATCACATTTTGTATATTAAATATACAAAATTGAATCTCCGTCTTACCTCCATCTGTCGTACAGTTCCCATGTGTTCATTTGTAAAATTGGAGCATAACGCAGCGGATGTTGCTATAAGAGGATCCATTGGTATAGCTTCCAAACCACTGTGTTGTGGTGTAAGTCCTGCAGTAGGTTTTCTAACCTGATTTAAGCCTTGAAGTAACTTGTTGGATGTTTAATTGAGTAAGTCGACTCCTCTCCTTGTCTCTTTTCCAATCTCAAACTTTCATTCACTCATTCTCTGCCCACACACACCCTGAATATGACTTCCTCCTCCTTCTCTCTCTCACTCCCTCTCCCTCTCTCTCCCTCTCTGTCTTTAAGTATGTTTCTAGCTGCTGGTTGTCTCTCTAATAATTGACTTTATGAAGAAGCCCAAGAATGACGAGTGACTCTTAATACAGGCTAAAACTATGTTAACTCCATAATCATGCCCACTGGCTGCAGGGAAATCACTGACACATGGGACAGACGTCATTGTATTACATTATTTCCCTCCAAATCTGAACTTCATTGGAATTCACATCACAACTGCTGCTTTGGAGCCACAGTTGCTTGTGCAGCTGTAGCTCCTAAGCCCACTCTCTCTGCCCTGTGGTGCATATTCCTTCCTATTCAGAAATTAATGAATGGGAAAGTCCAAATTTTGCAAACTTCAGACAAAAAAAAAATTAAGAGGAACTTCTAAAAATATAACATTTATACAGAAACCTTTTTTTAGTCAGCATTAAACAAAAGTATTCACATGGTCTTGAAGGTTTAATCCTGAAGTCTTAGAACACTGTTTCAAAACTTAATACAGAAAGCACACAATGAATTACTTTGGTTTACTTGGTGGTAGTGTGTTTTTTAAAATAAATTTGTTCTTTATTTTCTAAATAATCTATTTCTCATGATACAATTATTTTTTAATTTCCTATTTTTGCACATTTTGAACATTTTTTTGTGTACATTTATATTAATTTTCTAATCTTTATTTTTCACCTTAGTCCTTTCTGTGTGATTCACTCCATTCATTACTTATTCTTTATTGTATAGCACATGTGGTTTGGAAAAATTAAACTTAGCTGGTAATTTTTCCTTTTTTTTCTTACTAGAATAAGTTATTAATTTTATATGACTAAACTGGTCTAAACAACTGAACAGCCAATGAAATTTGCAAAGAAAATGTCAAATCTATAGTTTCCTTAAGAAAAAAAGTGTTTGAACACAGCACATGCACTTCAACCGCAGTTGAAACCTGGAAAAATGTATAATCTTACAGATCCACATACAACACTGCTTAAAATTGTATATACAAAAATCACACACATATATATTTAAAAATATTATGGCAAAATACTTTTAAAGCCTTACCAGAATTCAAGTGCTGACCAAGTTCAATGCCAGATCCCTATTGTAGTGTCAAGCAGCGAGCTGGCCTGTTAATGCAAGTGTTTTTGGCGGTGCAGATTTGTAAACCATGCCTGCAGCCAATGATAGGTTGGCCCCTGACACAGCAGTGACACAGCGACAGGTGAAAGCTGAACAGCTGACTGCTTATAGTGAATTTTACATTCTGCTCTATATTTGTCCCTGTTATTCCATTCCTGTCCGACTGGTGGCAGCAGTACCCCGCAGTGCTTTGTGTGACGTACGACGTACAGTCCGTGAAATAGAAACAATAAACACACCACTGCTCAACCGAGAGCAAACAAGGCAACGGTTACCTGCGCAGAAAGGTAAGCAAAAGCTTTAGTTTCATTCTTGTTTCTCAAGACTTTGGTTTTCAATTGTCAGCTGTTTAGATACGTTTTTTTCCTCTGACTTTTGAGGTGAAACGAACCCGGAACTGGCTAAGACGGTGAAGGCTCTGTCACCAAGTAACGTTAACATGAAGTGCGTTGTCACTCAGTGGGGCAGTGATGGGCAGATTGAAGGGGTACAAGTGGCAAATTCTACCTTTAAAAACAACAAAATTACGATGAAAATGATTTCAACTGACTGAATGTTCAGGGGGTTATATGCATGGTTAATAAAAGATGTGTCTTTCATCTCCGAGCAAGCTTAAGCGTTGAGCACAGATGCCATATGGCAGTAAGGCAGAAACCACAGCCCGGTTGTTATATAATTTACCGAGATATGATAGCGTCGTTTGAACAGGATTTCCTGCGTACAAATACCGTTTCACTGTAATAAACTGATCACAGCGTTACAGTATAATAGTCAGTTACTGTACCTGTATTGGTTTGAACTTTGCATCCAGACGTTAAACAAATGCTGGCACGTCTTAATTATTCTGTCAGACAAGCACGCTGGCAGGCAGCTCTCCATTTTTAACAACTTGTTTAAACTGATATAAGGTTGAATGGAAATATTAAAAGTGATAGGTTTTGACTAATGGTTATACGTTTAAAGTATGAAACTGCAGACAGCTTTTTAAGAAATGCAAAGGAAGTGTTTTTGCAATAGCAAAAGTCCTTTCATTTCTTGTTGATTACTTTTTTTTCCTGCATTCAATAATGCACACAACATAGTCAAAAATGCATGAATATGTTTCCAAATGAACCCTTTTTTCTTTGCAGAAAAGACATGGCTGTCTTGTTTTTCTGAGGTAGAATGGATTTTATTGCAGCTAAGATTTAGTGTGAACTCACAGTGTTTACAACCAGATACAGTAAAAGTCTTGTTCAGCAGGTTTTTAGGGATATTTGGGTAGAGTGGTAATCAAGTGATATAACAAGAGCTGCTTTCAAAGTAATTTATTAGGGTCTCATTTAGGTGTGACTTACTAGGTGACCCCCCCAAAAAATCCTTGAAACCACGTACAATAAACATCATCTGGTCCTCCAGCTACAATCAATGGAAGGGCACTTATTTCTTATCTGTTTTCTATGTTTAAGCATTTCTGTTTTATGGCTAGACTTAAGCAGGCTAATTGCATACTATAAATGCATTGTAAGCAAGACAATGTCATATATGACTAACATATAGTGTATAGATACCATGTACTGTGGTGATGTCAAGAATGTAAGAACTGTACCACTTTGTTGTACCAACAAAATTTCTGGTTTTATGTTTTCCTTCCCAAAGCATGAAGGAAATCATCATCAATAGTGAATCAGTACTTCATATTGATACTGAAAATTGGATTGAATCATCTCTGGTTTTTAGGTGCATGAGTCCTGTGTTAACATTGTAAGAAGATGCTGGGTTACAGCTGTGTAGGCCTGTGGGGGAGGTGGATTAGTTTTAAAAGCAGTCAGTATATGAATACACTGGGTCCATTGATACCTGTAGGTGCCAGAGCACACCCAAACGTTCACACCAGATGCATTTATTCATACTCCTCTTTTAGCCCAAGGAGATGGAATCTTTCAACAAGATAGTATTGCCTGTTGCAGTACAGGAATCATCCAGGACTGGTAAACACAGGTAAAATGATGTTAATCAACTGGTCAACACCAATTTGGGTGAACACTGCGTCCTTTGAAAGGAATGTCCGCCGTTAAACTTTGGGAAACTGCATGAACACTGCTGGGTTGGCTTTAAAAAAGGGAAGTGTGGCGGTGAAAGTAGTCAAGGCCAAATGGGTTTCTACATTGTAACTTCTGCTTTTTCCCCATTCTGTCCTCTCACTTACAAGCCAAGAATGAATCCGTAATAAGTATTTTGTATAAGCTGTTGTACACACAGTTTAAGCATTTTAACATCGTTTTCCAATTCCTTCTTTTCAGGCTTCTTTGTTGTTACTGTAGTGATGTGCTTATCCCATTTGGCATAGTGGGAGACTATAGCTGAAACCCCTCCCCGTCCTGCCGAAGAACTTCACCACCGCCTCCTTCCTAGTCCTCCACCTCCTTGTCCTTTCTCCAGCCACCCCTGTGATGCCTCCCCCATGCTGTGGCTACCTGTCACAGTACACCCATCATCATCTGGTTGCCTTCCTCCTCACCTTCTTTAGGTAATTTAGACTGAACTCCCTTTAAGATCCTCCTGAGACCTGTGTAGAATTGTAAATTTACTCTTGAGAGTTTGTGGGGGCATCTGAAATACCTGACGTGTCCTCAGAGTAACTCGTTGTCCCACCATTCTGCAGCCATCTTAGCAACACTCGCCAGGCAGTTACGTCGAGCTAACAAGACCAAGCCTCTATCTAAATAAGTAGAAAGAGAGCCAAAAGTTTACTTTCAGTGGTCACAGGGACATGAAAACTGCATGTGTAAAGCCACCAGTCAAATCTGATTAAAAAACAGCTCACAGTTGGCTTGATGTAATTCCTGATTTGGCTGTTTAAAGCAGACATTTGACTTTGAGGGAAAAAAAATATGTTTCATATAACAGTATTCAAATGCAGTATGTGGTTTGTCTTCTCTCATGTAACGTCTCTAGTACAAGTGACCTGTGTGGTGTGGCTTTGGTGTTTATAGTTTTAGTTTGGTTTGTGTTTTGTATTCAAGATTATTTCTTATTAGCTTGCTGCTTTATTTCTTTTTCATTGAAAAGAGATAGAAACATGAGGTTTCCCGAAAAAGTTTTGCAGCAGTTTTGCAAGAAAAACCTCCTAGCTGGCCCTTTTTATTTCACTGAGCTATAAAAAGCAAATCACAAGAAAGTAGTTGAGTTGCGTTAAAGTGAAATGTAGCTAGTTACAGAAACTGGAATGAATGTGAGCTGTTCATTTTGGTGAAAGGTTAATGGGGCAAGGTTGAGCCTGGTGGTCAAGATAACATGGACAATAAGTTCTGATGTCCATTAGACAAGGTTGCTTCAAAGATTGAAAAAGTCATCAAAAGTCTTAAAAAGTTGTATGAATGCATTATAATATATGCAAGTAATTTTGAAATGGTGAAAGTACAACAATAATAAACAGATATAGGTCATATTTACGGCCGTCCCTTACATTTCATGCCATATGTTCCTTCTCAGCCAGTGCTGTTAATCTTTACTTACAGTACATGTGATATCAACAGTCCGCGGTTGTGTCACGAGACTCCTATCAGGAGCAAAGCAAAGTGCTGTAGCAGGTATTGGCACACAATGAATACTGCTGTCTAGCACAAAAGTCGGGCTTGTATTTCCTTTTTATTTGATGAAGATATCGCATTCCAGTATTTCCTGTACATTCTTTAGACAGAATTGAACTGCCACTTGCTTTGAGTTTTAACCTTCTGTGAGCCCTGTGTTACCTTACGAATTGTTAGAAAACAAACAAGATCCTATAAAGTACTATAAGTACCCCAAAGTAGGTAATATGGCATTACTTTTCAAACCATTGGCAAAGAACAAGAACTTATTTTTTACTTTAATTTAAAAAAAATAAGTTCAGTAATTAAGCAGCTGAAGTACAAACTGTTAAACCTGTTCACTTTGCATGAATGCTTTAAATAATTTGCCTTAAAAATCCTGTTGCGTTTGCTGACTGAGTAAACCTGTTTTCTGTCTCTCCAGCTATGTGTTGCTACATGCCTCCAGGAAGACGTTCAGCAACGTGAAAGTGAGCATCTCGGCCCAGTGGACACCATATTTCCAGAATGTCAGTCTGTCCCCTGGCGAGGTACTGAGCAGAACAGAGCAGCATGCATTTCAATACAGTAAAATGTTACACAAAGATACTGATATGGTTCAATAAAACCAAAACAATGTAACCCCTCTAACCTTTGTAGATAAACTGCATGTGATAACCTGTGTTCTCTCCGCCTGTCACAGACATGGGGGGAAAATCATCTGTTTGCAGATGAAAAGCAGGCCACTCTGTTTCTGGGAGCTTTGGACTCCATCTTCCTTTTCTCCTACGCAGTGGTGAGTGGCTGACATGGTTTTCCGTGTTTAACAACCTTATGAGAGGAGCGACATCTGCCACAGAAAACACAGAGCTGGCAGTGACCTGCAGTGGCGTGAATTCACAATGTGCCAAGTGGGACCAGTGAGAAAAACTGACTCCTGTAGCTCATTTTACATAAATAGTGGCCTTGAGCAACAGCCAATTTAAATGATGGGTCAATTATTTATTTTGTTTATTTATTTTTGTATTTTTTTTAAGATTTCTATATAATTCTGTAACTTTATTAAGTATCCCCTAAGTATTCAAATCCATACCTTCAATTTTGGTTGGAGTTTCCATTTGAAAAACCTAGAAAGATCACAGATGACCCTTGAGAACATGATTCTCTAACTTTTACTATGGGAAATAAGTGATGTAACAGCCTGGTAAACTAGACGACTAATTAAAGCATATGTTGGTGTTTTCTGCACAGGGTCTGTATCTCAGCGGTGTAATCGGGGACAGAGTGAACCTCCGCTATGTGCTCTGTGTCGGACTGTGTGGCTCTGCTGCTGTGGTAAGTATACAGTATACTTTGGGCTGTGTATAAACTATATTAGGATGACTTTCTTAGTATCGTTGTTATTTATTTTGCAGTGATGTTAGTTGAGATCATTGTGTCAAAATCTTCCAACAAACAGAGTCAAATCTGGCAGTCAACTGTCATAAGTACTTCTCAGACGTGTCAGATGTACCTGATGTACCTGATGGAATGAATATTGGATTGACGCAAGCATTTGAATTACTCATTACTTAACACATGGCTAACTTAGCATTAACAGACCGATGTTTTGATTCAACTTCACAAAGAACCATTTGACTTTTTGTTTCACTTATGTATAATAAGGTTTCGCTGTTATGAATTCAAATCTTTTAAAGTAAAATTAAATCAGGAAGTGAGAAACTTTGTATCTACAATACAATCGCAGTACCCTTTTTCTCTGCACCAAGCAATAATGAAGATAAGGTAAAACTTGACTGCAAAGCACCGTATTCAAATGATATTTTGTGGCTGTCTGTGCATTTGCAGGAGTTTGCATTTGGCACTCTCACTGAATGGCTCCACATCTACAACATCTACCTGTACTGTGCCCTTTGGGTGCTGAATGGCCTGCTGCAGTCTGCCGTATGGCCCTGCGTGGTGGCAGTCATGGGCAACTGGTTCGGCAAGACGGGGTGAGTGTAACATTCCTCTGCTTATAAAATCTGCATTTGTCTAATTTTTACTGTAGGTTTGATTCACAAATGCAACAGCTATACAGCTTAAAAATGTTCAGTCAAGTTCCTGTCTGTCAAATTGAGCTCTCTGGTGCACATCCACACACAGAAATGCTCACTCCCTCACAATGGCATCTATTCATTGGGTTGCTGCTGAAACATACAGTAGAGCTATTTAGACTGAGTTTTCTCTCACTGGCAGGACTTGTAAACATAATTTGCTGAATATAAAAATGGCAAGTCACAGTGCTGTGTGTGAAATTGCATTTTATCAAATGCACCATGTTTTGTTACACTACTTAGTAAAGTATTTTAAGGGTATTTTAAGACACATAATCTAAAAATGGAATAGAGAGACATTAAAAAATGAATTTATTTGTAACTTTTGGTAATAGAACTGTATGTTGTTGGGCAGTCGTGGCTTTGTGTTCGGCCTTTGGAGTGCTTGTGCCTCTGTAGGCAACATCCTGGGGGCTTTCCTGGCATCTAGCGTGCTCAAGTATGGATATGAGGTAGGACACACACACATTAACTTTATTGATTCCTTTCACTGTAATAACCTCATCAACTGAAAACTAACATGGTGCGCTGTATGTTGCTGTGTGCAGTATGCCTTCTTGGTGACCTCCGTGGTGCAGTTTGCTGGTGGGGTGGTGGTGTTCTTTGGCCTACTTACCTCCCCAAAAGAAGTTGGTAAGCGTGAATAGCATCGCTGCTTTTCAAGTTAACCACCCAGCCTGTATATTTTCTTTACATTTGACCTTATTCCCACAGAAGCCATTTTGATCTTGTGTCACAGGTTGGGTGGGAAACTCTGCTTGAAACAGTCGAGTCTCTGTTTTCTTAAACTCTTGATTGAATTAAGACAATTCAATATAAAGCTTAAATGTGTGTTTGTGTGTTTCTGTGCGTGTGTCAGGTTTGAGTATGGAGTCAGAAACTGGCCTCGGCCCGGTGGAGACAGATGCAGACAGCCACCAGCCTTTGATAAGCGATGAGGAGGAGGAGGAGGAGGTGGAGGTGGGGGTATATGGCAGAAGCTACCATTCCGTTCAGCAGCCAGACGAACCTCTGGCTCAGCCCCCTAAAGCCATCGGCTTCTTTGAGGCTTTCTGCCTGCCCGGAGTGCTTCCTGTGAGTCTGCAACTCCAACAAATCAAGAAAATTTAGTGCTACAGTGCACAAACAAATTAAATGAAAGAAATACATCATTTGTAACACCACCCTGACTCTGTCCCCGTCTGTGCTGCAGTATTCCCTGGCTTATGCTTGTCTGAAGCTGGTAAACTACTCCTTCTTCTTCTGGCTTCCTTTCTACCTGAGCAGCAACTACGGCTGGAAGGAAGCTGAGGCCGACCGCCTGTCTGTGTGGTATGATGTCGGAGGAATCATCGGTGTGTAACTTCCGTCCTTTGTTTCAGTATAGTCTCATCAAAATTTGAGTTGTTAAAAAAATGTGCACGTTTCTTAAGAGACGCTGACACTGATTCTCATTGTGTCTCTGTTTCTTTGTGAAGGAGGGACAGTTGAGGGTCTGATATCTGATTTCATGGGAAAGAGAGCCCCGGTGTTGGCTACCAGTCTGGCACTGGCGATGGGATCCCTGGTGGCGTACAGCCGTGAGTAGAGTGTCAGCATGTTTCATTAAAATGTTCATAAAGCAATCAAAATGTTCATAAAGCAATTACAGCCTTTGTTCTTATTAGGAAATAGGTCCTCTAGGCAGCCTGCATGTAACCGAAGGCTGTTGCTGTGCAGCATGTTAGCTTAGAGACTTAACTTATCCTGCTACTGTCCTGTTAGCTTAACCTAGCCTAGCCTACCAGTTAAGCCTTATCATTGCATTCAACCAAATCTAATAACCTGTGTTATAAATTAATTAAGGTTATTTTTGTCGCATTGAACCATTAAAAAATAGTTGGGGTTTTTGGAAGTTTTAATGGCCATTTTGCTTCACTGTGTTTTCTTTTACAATACAGACTACAATAAAAAAGAAATCAGACCTTAGTAGTCCAAATTTTAAACTCTTTATTTTTTATGGTACCCGCAGTTGCTGAATTGAACCTATTGCTGGACCACTGCTTTGATAGCTTTAACACAGCTTTTCGCAAGTAAAAGCAAAAAGTTTACAGCCACAATCATCCTGAAAAGAAATCATTCAAAGTTAACCTCTTAACTTTGACACTGAAAGCCTCTGCATTTAGACCTAGATGGTGACATTACAACAATATTAGCCCAGCTATTACATTATTGCTCCATTATTATTTCCATCCTCCTCAGGCTCACCTGATGACAAGGTGATAAATGCTGTGCTGCTGGCTGCCACTGGCTTCTTCATTGGCGGTCCCTCTAACATGATCAGCTCTGCCATATCAGCTGACCTGGGCAGACAGGAGGCTCTGAGGGGCAGTCAGGAGGCTTTGGCTACTGTCACCGGCATAGTGGATGGAACTGGGAGTATAGGAGCTGCTGGGGGACAGGTAAACAAAAACATCTCACAAGAAAAACTCAGTTCACTTTATAAAAAAACATCAGTAAGAGTTTAAATTGCAGAAAGAAAACATAATTTTTGAATGCTCTGCCCAGATAAAGTCAATACATATGAGTGTACTACGTGCATTTACTGTACCATGTGACTCTCTCTTTACACAGCATTTATCATCCTTCCACAGCTTGTTAAGCCACACATGTCTCACCACTTAAGCCTATTCAAAATAGAGCCAATACACTTAAGGTAGTCATTTTGACACTATGATTTTAATTTAATTTAAACCCTAGCTTGCATAAGGTATTTAATATTCAAAAATTCTGCATCACATTTCACAGTTTGCACTGCAGTTTTTATTGTGAACCGAAAAGTTCAGAGATTCAAATATGCTTAAATTACTACTCTAGGCTTTATTAACAGTCCTTAACAAACAATTAAAAACATACTTATGTTAAAAAAAGTTTTCAGGTACAAGTTGCATAATGATACTATAAAGCAATGACAGTACATTGACCATAAGAGCACTGTAGCACTAAGACGTTATGCAGATGGTGTAAATGTGTAAATGTGTAAACGTGACTGTTGTGTATTCTCAGCATCAGTGTAAATCTGCTGCTAGCTTAAATTTTCCCACGGCGGTAAGCAGCAGTTTTAGTTTGGATATTAGCTCAACGCTCACGGTGTCAGTATACACGGCTGTGGTTATAACCACAGTCACACCCACAGATTGACAGTTGGCTTTATTTATATTCCCATCATGTTCTAGTACTTGGTGTCCCTGATTGAGAGCAAGCTGGGCTGGATGAGTGTGTTCTACTTCTTCGTCGTCATGGTAAGATGACTTCCTGGAATTACCATAGGCCTTTGTTGATTGAGGACATTTTAACATGTTACAATAGGAGACACACAGATATAAGTTATAGTTTGTTCATGCTGGCTCACTGTGACACTGAATGGGAAAGTTAAATAAAAGTTCATGTTAATGTTATTCTTCACGCTACACTTTTCCTACTCTGGAGGGTTTGAATGTCTATAATAAGTAACAGATGTATGTTTTTCCCAATAAATTGTTATAAATATGACAATTTAGTCGACAATTCTATTAATGCTTGTAATATGTCTTGCAGGGGTTAATATTGCATTTTAGTCTCAATCTATCAACTTCTAATCCTTCTTGTATTTCTCAAGAACACAACAGCATGAAATAAGAGCTTGACTGATTTTGGAATTTGGGGACTCTTTTTGGAGCAATCCAAATTTACATAGTAAACTTTATTGGTAGTTTTATAAACTATTAAATATAATTTAATTAACCCAGGTCGTCACATTGGCACACACCGGACACACAGACAGTGATAGATTTGGGTGGCCAATATTAGCTTATTTAATTGGCTGACTGACAAATAGGTTGGGCTCTGCATGTAACTGTACAACATTAAGTGTCAAAACCCTTGTGTAACTTTAGTTCTTGTGTTGCAATGTTACAGACAGGGGGCAGCATTGTGTTCATCACTCCCTTGCTCATTAAAGAGGTGCGCGCCATGTGGAGAGACCGTCGAGCGATGCGCCGCCAGCTGTGAATGCGTCAACATCTGCCAGCTGTAATGTTTCTACTCTAATTAGTGAGAACACAGCAGTGCTGCTCAGACAGTCTCCTTTTAGGTGAGTTTTGGGAGATGAAAGGATGTGGTGGGTGCCATTTCTCCCAGCACTGAGGGTTAACCACCAGTTTAAAAGGCAGCAGTGAAACTCCCACAACAACCAGTGTTTATTAACACTCCTGTGAGCAGGCAGAGAGTCTTTGGACGCAACACTAAAGTTTTAGCTCCTCACTCAAAGCCTAAAATGTAAAATGTGAACAGAAGCATTTAAAGGTTGAACAGGAGTGCCTGATTTTAAAAGACGCTTTTTAAAATGCATCTGGCTGTCAAGCACAACCAGCCTGTGAATTCAGGCCCTGCAGGGCCGTCACAGAATGTACTAGTGTATATATTTTAGAATTTAAATGGATGTAGAAAATTTTTCAAATGCACACACTCATGATGTTTAGCCTTTTTATACACAAGCTCTTAACTTAAAAATCACTCCCTCTGAGACGGTTTTGGGGTAAGAATTGCCAAAAGAATGTGAATAAGATTGTAATGTGGAAAATCAATCGTCAGCTTTTGTAGATATGTTTGATATTTTTGATGTTTTTAGTCAAGATACAGAATATTGCACTGTAGTATTCTTAGAGTAATCATAAAGTCTTGAAGATTTAAGAAACCACTTAGATCTTAGCTGGGTTTTGGACACTTTCACCTTCCAGCCACTTGATTTCTCTTATGTACAGTTTTGTGTAATCAGGGTTAGAAAATATACTGTAAAGACTTTTTATATGAGGACCGGTCCTCACCACTCTGTGTATGTGACAGAAACTGACTGAATATGTTCCCATGGCTCCTTTTTTAAACTTCCTTTTCAATGAAATGTTTACACCTCAAGTTTTAATGTCTTAAGTCCCTGGACAACCCTCACACTCACTGACAGACACACAGTGTAGCATGCACATCTACACATACTGAAGTGTAAATTGCGCACTGACATTGTAAAAGGGAAAAGTTTTTGTGTGTTCACAGCAGAAACTGCAATTTATCTGTTTGTGAATCTCTGTCTGAATATACGGTTAGTTTTTTATGCTTGCCACTGAAGGTAAATTACTAGTCTTTTACAGTATAATTACAAACAATCAGGGTAGAAAAACTCATCACACACCAGCCTTGTGCTAGGTAATGGTTGAACGGGTAGTCTAGTATAGTTTACTAGACGCTTTGGTCTGCAACCAGCCATAAAATTGATAAAAAGAGACTCATTTAGGATTTAACAGCCTCTGTGGCCAATAAACAAAACAGATACTTTGCTCTGTTAAATACGGATACATGAATCACCATGTAAAGTGCTTTTAAAACAAGTTCCTTATGCCGAACCTGCAGCTGTGGAGTTTGTAATGAGATTTGCATTTCAAGTGTCTCTGAACTTGCCAAGCAAAATTTAAAAGAATGTAAATTAAGATGTACTATATGTGGAATGTGTAACACTATTTGTTGCGGGGTTTCTTTGTTTGCTTGTAGGTTTTTTTTTTGTTTGTTTGTTTTAATTTTTTTAATATGTACTTCTCAAGTTTTAATTAATGTAAATTCATTTTAAATAAATGCAAATAATGTTTTGCAAAAAAAAAATTGTGGGCAATCTTTTACAAACTTTAAGAATATTTCAGATAAAGCAGCAGAAGTAACTAGTGACCTCTCTAATCTTTATACTTTTACAACCTTTGAGTTGCCGAAGGCAGTAAACAGACATTCTTTTTTAATTATTGACTGTGCGATGTTACCAGAAAACCACCAGGGGTTGCTGTTAATCAAGAAGGAACCCTTAAGTTTTTTACCAGTGCATCCGTGTTTGTAACATTTAAAAACAATAGAGGAAACAAAAAGTTCAGACCAGCGTTTTGTGGTTTATATCAATCTCATTCATTAACATTTTATTGTTTAAAGCACACTATGAAATCAGCATTATGAAAGGCAACAGTGCACCAGCAACCCAGCAATATAATATTTCCTTTACAAATATTATCAAAAAGGATATGATTCCAAATTCCATACAAATACACTTCTTAAATGTTGCAATGATACATAAACAAGTATTAAATTACAGCAAAATTATTACAAATGGTGTACAAAGGTTATAAATTCATGCATATACAAAATTATTTTAAAAAACACTAAATTTTGATATAGCTGCGACAGGTGAATTAGAAAAGTTTGAAAGAGGTTTGCTTGGGCGCAGTGAGACACTCACAGATCGGTCTTGACATTTATTATTTTAGTTTTCCTTTATTTTAAATTTTATTTCCTCCTAACAGACCAGAGGAAGAAAAAGCTACAAAGAAATCTTAACCAATTTACAAATGTTAGAAACTGTGTCCAACAGTGTGCCAAGTCCAAGACTGAAGGAAAATAAATTTAATTTTAAATGTCAAGAAACCCCAAATCTGTGCCTCAGTTTCTCCATGAGAATTTGTTCTGTACTTTTTTTTAACATCACCATAAAAAAAATAGTTATCTTGTCAAAAATGCTTAAAGTAGTGCAAAGATATAGTTTCAGAAATAACACAATTAGTTAGTTATATCAAAACTGGGAATTTATAATCATTTTCCCACTTAACAAATGATACAAACTCAAAATAAGTTAATAGACTTTGAAAGTTTCCTCTTAAATGCACTGAGAAGATAAGTTCACACAAACATTATCTCATACACACACACACACACACACACAGATAAGTTGACTAACAAAACAAGTAATCCTGACAAAATTGAAACAATTCCAAAAATCTGTGTTTGCTGTTTTTAGCTTTGTGAATTATTGCCTTGTTGAGCCATGACAGAATAACATGATTATGAACGACTGCTTTCATGCCGATTTTTCGCAGTGACTGAGGCGGCTGCTTCATGAAAGAGAGGCAGGGAGAGTTAGGAAAGAGGCAAACAAAAGCGTGTCTGAGTCGCGGGCCACTTGTCTGGCTGCAGAAATCCTTTGATCCAAAAGGGAGTCTGAGTTGTTTTCTCCTTTCCTATTAAAGTTCCTTAAAATCCTTTCTCTTCGTCCTTCCCCCCCATCTAATATTCTCCTGCTCTGTCTGTCTTTGGAAGAGCTGTCAAAGCAAAGTGAGACAGAGAGAGGGAAAGACAACAAAAGTCCCCAACCCCCCTCCTCCCTCTCGGGGGACCGGAGTTTCCTATTCGTGGAACTGGGCCTCGCACTGACACACTGACTCTTTTACCTGATGTGAAACTCTATGCGTCGTGCTGAACCTAGACAGCTTTTTACCACAACAGAATAATAAGAGCCCCCCACCCCTCCTCCATCTCTGTCTTACTGTTTCTCTTTCGCGTTCAGACACAAACAGCCTGAGCCACATTGGTTTTGTTGTTATTTTTCTGTTTTACAGGTATAAAACTTGTTTTTTTTACTGACTAACTTGATGAGGTAGCTAAAATGGATTAATCCTTGTATGGCTTTTTATCCATATACAAATTTGAGTGACTTTGTGAGGAAAATTTGACTTGCAAAATAGTTTTTTTTAGCATTTATGGTGTATTTACACTCTGTGTCAGAATAAATGGGCTTGCTTGAGCCCTTCTGTGGCTCATAATATATCGCTCAAACAGTGAGTGTCTTGTAAAAATAGCTTGTTTCTAATTTAATGGCACAGTAATTTCCTCTTTGGTTCAACTGCCTCAGCTGCCACAATTTTAACAACTCGAGAAAAAAAACTCAAGATTAACACTTAAAACAACACATTCATACACAAACACAACACACAAACTTGTAGAATAGCGCCGCGACAAAAATTGCAAAGCAGCTCAACTTCATTTAAAAAAAAAAAAAAGAAAAGATCAAAAGTTTTGATCCCTCTGAACTGCAACACAATGATAAGCCACAACATTCCCTTCATGGAGAAAAGAGGCGCATGAAAACCCTACAAGCTGGGAATCACATGAAAGACAAAGACAAAATGCTACATTGTTACAAGCATAAAGCTAACAAAACATACAACTATAAGTATGTTCAGGTCTGTTGCCAAAAGAAACATAAATTTTTAAAACCCCATTATGCAAAAGATACAAAGCAAAAAAAAGGAATATACTGCAATTGGTATATTTTTTGCTATGTTGTGATGGAACAAAATATCTATGGCCTATCTATATTTTAAGCGACAACGGTGGAGTGTATATGAGCCATAGTGACTTATAGTCAAACACATAATTTGGGGCCAATGGCACAGGTTTCCAGAAACACCTTATTTTACCTCGTTTTACACAAAACTTGTCTGTTTTTTTTTCTTTTATTTCAGTTTTAGGATGATCTAGCATCGTGAATAATAAATAAATAGTAATATATGAAACATTATTATTGCTACTCAAATTTAAGTCACTTTCGTACAAGCACGGCTGCATTACCTCATCACTCAACCTCCACCGTTGACCTTTGACCTGGTGCCAAACACAGTCACGCTGCCAAATTTTAGCCTTGGGTGAGGTTTTGACCCCTGGCTTGACTCATGCTTTGGGAGCCTTGGGGTGAGACTAATGGCAAAGTGTGACGCGAGGCCAGGAATAGTAACTCATCTAATCAAAACCTCTTATGACTTTTAGCAAGAGGGAGAAAAAAAGGTCGAGGACTGAGGTCAAATACTATCCAAGGCCCATTCATAAGAGAATTAACCTCTTAAAACTTGAGCCTGTTATCTGTTATTAAGAGTGCATTCAAAATTATTTCACAGTATGGTCAAAAGCTGAGGAAAACAGTATACAGAATTAAACCGTTTCTAGGGTCCAAGCTTGAATAAGTAGGAAAACGGTAGCTTCCTTGTGCTGAAAATTAAAGGTATGTGATGTCAGAGCAGTTTTTAAGCCCATGTTGAATGAGCTTGTGGACAGTCAGTTACAATTTGCTACATATATACATATGATATGACACATATCTATGTGAGGTGGCGTGTAGAGTGATGTCGAGCACTAGGTGATCCTCCATTAGGTCTAGTTGTGCTTCTCTACTGCCGTGAAGATGCTTTGTGATGCAGAAGCCTCCTCTTCTTCACCTTGAAGAAATCTGAAGGGCACGAGATCACAATGCAAAATAAGTAAAAAAGAAAAAAATCCAATAGATTAAATCAGTGATTAGGTACAAGTTGACATTTTGGCAAACAAACTTACTTTGCTTTCTCGCTGAGAGTTAGACAAGAACATTAATACCACTCTCAGTTCTGTATGATAAATATAAAGCTAACCCCAGCAATCAATTAGCTTAGTTTAGCACAAAGACTGGAAGCAGGGAAAACATCTTTCCTTATTTTACCAATAAAATTAGGTGGACCGACCTGTGATGGCAGACTGCTTGCGTTTTCCTTGCCATTTGAGCCGGTAGCACCCCCTTGTGGTCACCTCCAGGTACTCATCCCCAGACCCAGATGAGCCGCACCCTGGTGAACCCTCGCCTGATGAGGACGACATCCGCCGTTTGCCCTTTGACAGGGCCACTGCTGGAACCGTGCAGCTGCGGTAAAATGCTGGAACGTCCTGGCACCTAAGCTCCTCCCACTCTATGCTGGAGCCCTGTCCTGGCATTTCACTCTTGAAATCAAAGTTCCAGCGCTTGTTTGCCACTTCAACGCTCTTGCAGAGCAGCTTCTCGAAGTCCTGCTGCAGCTGTTGGTGATCCACAGGCCCAAAGAGGTTCCTCCGCACCGGCCCCACCTTCAGTCTCAAGGCCTCGATGCCTCCTAGACGTGTGAGCTCTGACTCAGATGCCATTGCTGTTCCTGCTGTTGATGTTGATGGAGAGACCATTGCCATTTCCCTGTAATAGAACAAACACATGCATGCACACAAAGTGTTAAAGAAAGGGCAGAGGTTGAGCACTGGATCTGTTAAGCTTGCAAAGCTTCAATGAGGTGTGATCTGGGTTTTTACTGGCATATATTACATCCAAACATACAAGCCATTAAGTGCCCAAACCCCCCACACACACACCAGCAGTATGAGTCCTCCTGGGTACCTTTGTGTTTTATTTGATCAAAGACATGTGTGCCCTAACCTGCAGAGTAATTACTACAGCAACAGGTAAAAGGACCAACACCAAATAAATCTCCAACAAAATCAACTGCCTTGCCGTGTCAAACTGATCTTGATTCGCCACCTGCTCTGGTGTCTGCTAGTCAAAGGTCGACCATATAGATCAGAGGTCACATTGAGAAAGGGCTTGATAGGGTCCTTGCGAGGAATGTTTGCACATACCTCAGCTGCCATCTGCTACACTTAATTAGATCAGTACTGTTACAATCTAACATTCGTTTTCACACTTGTAATCAACAGTCTATCTTGCATTTCTAAATTTGTCATTTAATAACCTGTAATGTCTCTACATAAATCAAGACTTACTTTCACGTGTATTTGGTTATAACCACATCCCTGCTGACTTCCACCGAACTGACTTCTCACTGCTTTATCAGATGTGTGTTGGCAGTAAAAGAAGATGATGTGTGTTTTCTGGGAAGGTCAGTGGGAACTATATAGCTCAGAGATTTACGGTTATGCTACTATTATTGTTACTACACAGTTTAAAGTCTAAAATTGTTCATATTTCCTGCTCTTTAATGCTGTAAACTTTTAAATGGTTCTTAACTAAAACTTTTTTCAAACTTTTTCATCTCACTTCTTTTTTAATATAGTGATATAAAATCTTTTTTTTCCCTTTTGATCTTGTTGCTTTGTTTTGTAAGGGGGCCTCGAGTACTCTTAATGCATATACCTAAGTGAATTTGCATGCCATCCAATGATCACAAAGTAACTTTGGGACAAAGGGCGTGGGGGACTGAATAGGGGCCCTGTAGTGGGTTAATCCGGCCCTGCCCCAACATCTAGTTTAGCAATCTGACAGATTAACTAATAGTTATACCCAAAATATGATCCAATTCATATTTGTATTTTGTGAGTATTGAGTATTTTGTGTACTTAAGTAAAAATAAAAGCCATTTTGATTTGCTAATACCTTCATTCCAGCATATACCTCTTCTCGAGGAAAATATAAAACGCTTAAACAGTAAGATTTTCAGCAGAGGTGTCCAATAGTTAAAACACAGCAAAGAGAAAAGCACAGAAAGAGTTTGAGAAATACTAACATGCCACCATAATCAGTCAAAGATCAGCCTGAAGACAGAAATAGAAGGACGATGTGATGGGGAAAAAACACTCAAGAGGGGGCTGAGGGGAGGGGGAGCAAAGCGTTGCGCAATTGTTTGACACCTACAGAATAAATAGCTTATAAGAGCACTTTCACAAGTCAAACAGCGTGTACTTTTACGATGTCCGTCCACTCGAAGCTATTAACGATTACAAAAAAAACGTGTTGGAAAGACAACAGGCAACAAACTCAAGACATTTTTATTTCAAGTGCGTATTTTGCTTTATTTACTATCTATAATAGATTAATCCTGCTAAACTTCACTTTCACCGTTTTTGTTTCCCTCAGGGCTGGATAAATAAAACACTGTGCGGAACAACATCAGATATTCCAAACCATAATTGCTTTCTTTCACCGACAGGGCTGCTCTCGCCGAGTGAAAGTTGTTTGTGTCGAGAATGAAGTGGGCGCGGTATGCAGATCGGGTTTCCACTTTGGTCGGTGTCCCCAGCTTGCAGGAAAACACCGAGAAAACCAACCGCATCTCAACCGAAATCTCCAGCAAGAAAAGAAAAAAATTCAAATGCAAAAACTAAAACTACCCTCTAATAAAGTTCTGGTGCTTGATAAAACAAGAGCAGAGAATTCAATGCAAGGCTGTGAAAACCGATTCAAGTCTGGAGTAAAAAGTACGTGACGCAGTCAGATTCAGTACGGATGTGGGTTAATGAGATGCGACACACAAACAGCCTGCGACATGTCAAGGCACTTCACACTCAAATTACAAACATACAAAAGCCCAAGAATATACAGTAAAACGGTACGAACAACAGAATAAGAGTGCAATTTAATATTTATCCAGCATTTAGGCTTTTCATTGCGTGTCAACAGCTAGCAAAGCGATGAAACCGTCTAAAAACTGCAGCCGCTTTGGCTTAAATTTCTCCCAACAAAATCTAAGTTAGACTGGCTCTAAAAGCCACATTATGAGAATACTTACAAAAATATAGAAAACTAGGCAGGCAACTTCAAGAAACACATGAAATAAATGTCATTTCTCTCTTACCATCAGCGTCAATGTGTCAAGTTTCTCAAAAGTTTCACGGCACGAGCGTTCCTTCAAACAAACCACGCACAATTCATCCAGTCACAGGAATGAAACGAGTCCCTGACAGCCTCGCGGAGATAGACACTGTCACGTTGAAAAGTGTTCGTGGACACTGCCCACGGGAGGGTTGTTCTTGTCCCCCTTATCTGCGACTTGTTTGTAGAACTCGGGAGACAGAGGGGGACGTCCTATTAGTGGAGCAAGTCACGTGGGTCTTCCATCAAAACACTCATTGTTGGAGCGTAGCCAGGAGGTAAACATCAGTATCATAAATTTCTACGACAATAAAACGCAACACTAGCTCTAGTTGTGTTTCTGCAGAAGTGCGCAGAAAAGCATCCAAATGCATAAAAAAGAAAACGGGTTTTCCCAACAAATATAATGCTTTTTGTATCGTATATTCATTAAAGTGTTAATACTGAAAAAATAAATATTTTCTTACCCTGTTATCATGCTGGTAAAATCCTATGATTTTGTCTGCTCCGTCTTGCTCCAAATGCGCCGCTGCACTCCACTGCGCTCCTATGCCTCACTTCTCCTTCAGAGCGGTGTAGAAGTAGGTCAAATATCTTGGCAATGGCGGTCATTTCCCCTTCTGCAGCAAATGTGACACACATTCTCGTGTAGTGCTTGCATCACGTTTTGTTTTGGCATTTGGCCTACAGCTTGGAGTCACGTTGAGCTGCAACGTGACTTCGACTGGGACACACACACACCATTTTTACTTCTCATGTGGATTTGCTACTTTCCAGTTGAACATAGATGAGAAATACACTCAGATCTGTAAGGTGAAAAAAGCACTGGAACATATCTAACTTCCGTGATGATGTGCGTTTGGTTACTAAAGAGAGAAGAAGTGAAGTGAAACACGGCTTGTTTTCTATTAATACCTGAAAAAAGGAGTTTTTGACTTTGTGACCTTTTAACTGACTTATTACATTTCAATTAAACTTATTAAATTAAAGTAGTTTCTACTACGCAGATAAAAAGACTAATCTGATTTTACTGGGGCGGTACGATTCCGACAATGTAATCATAGATTGAATAACAGCATATTTATGTACAATACATTTTCTCACAGTCTGGTTGCACACTGTCTCTCTGTATGTCTATTCTACACTCCTGTTTTCAGTGTAATTCGTTTATAAAATGGTGACCCAACCCACCAAAGACCGTGTAAAATTTATTTGACTAATGACATTTTTGTTGGTTGTTTGTCTTTCAAACTGTCTCTCTCAGATAGATAGATAGATAGATAGATAGATAGATAGATAGATAGATAGATAGATAGATAGATAGATAGATAGATA
>JAPZDV010000015.1:7312709-7322999 GCA_029814665.1 Acanthurus lineatus
CACCCACCGATTCACCCTCCCCCAACACCCCCCCCCCCCCCCCCCCCCCCCCCAAGTGTGAAGGAGAACCAAACCTTACGAGGAGCAAAACCTTACGAAAAAATTTTAAGACTTAACCAAGCAAGTGTTTGGTTTGACCATTCCTAGCTACTAAAAAAACATGGTGGGGCCCATAGAAGAAGACCCTCTCTTTCTTTAGATATAAAAGGCTCATTTTAAGGTAATACAAACAAAATGATTTTAATTATCAGGTGAAACTAATAAAAATATACTTTTTATATTCCATTTCAGCCATAGTCATGCAAATAAATCAGCCTTAATCCCAAACACTGAACCTTTATCTACCATCAAAAGAGCTCAAACAGTAAATTCAATTGCAGGAAATTGATCTCTATCAATTTAGATAGTCGATGTGATTAAATGCCACATTGTAAAATACTCTTTTACAAGTCTACATGGAAAATATAGATGTACAGCAGCATTATCAGGAAAATGCACTTAAAGTATCAAAGTATCAAAAGTACAAGTCCTCATTACAGAGTAATATCCCCAGTGAGAGAATACAGTATTTATAAAAGCTGAATGCACATATATAACCATTACATGACTGACCTAGATTTTAAAGTTGAAGTTTCATTTTTTATCTTGTATCAGCAGAAGTACAACTCACCAAAGGTTCCTTGTTTTGTGGGTGCGCCCTCTAAAAATGTAGCATTTTGCAACCCCGAGTGGTATATTATCCGTGAATCTAAACCAGTTTGAGGAACTTTATCCTTTATTGTCAGATTTTTCTTCTTTTAAGAGCCTAAAACTATCTAAAAATTTTTTTTAAAATTAGGACTTGAAAAAATGCTGAAAAATGAGAACACTGGTTATTTTCTCTAGTTAAAACAGCTGTAAGACATTAACATTTATGTTGCTGGGTTGAAAACCACTAATACAGTTGTCCACCTATTAACAAAATTTGATTTGGACAAAGAAAGCAAATCCCTAAAATTTCAGCTCAGTGTTTTTTGATACTTTTGCTCTCTAAGTTTGAGATATCGGCCACTGTATTTTGAGTGAGGTTCTGACTTTGTGTAGCTTTAAAACCACAATATCTTTGGCCTAATTACCTCCAGTGATTTTTAGTTTCAAAGATCTTTTGTGGTCATCAGGACAAGGAGGCCACAGAGACATGCAGTCCTTTCATTCCTGATTAATGTGTGTGTGTACGGTGGGATACATATCTGAACTGGATTCCTTGAAGCTATGATCTGGAACAGTGAGCCAATGCTGGCGTGGGCCGGTGAGGCAAAGGGAATGCCTAGAATTAAGGTCTCAGCTCTGCCTGGCTGAGGCTCTTCACTGCTCATTTACTTTGAACTATGAAGAAATGTACAGTACCTTGCATGTGTATGTGTGTTCACATGTAATGTTCATCTTAAATGGTTTTAAACCTGGGTATGAAAGTATTCACAAGGCTGTGAGAGCAGATATATGTGTGTCAAAGTGTGTGAGTATACGAGGGAGTGACACAGGAAGCAACTGGAGGCCCACTCTCAGCCACAAAGTAGTACTAGTGACTAAAAGGAGTCAGTATAGGGGCAGTGTGGGTTACTGCTGTGTGTGTGTGTGTGTGTGTGTGTGTGTGTGTGTGCGTGTATGCTTGAGTGTGTATATAAACTTGTGTGTATATAAAAATTAAAAGTGCAATGGTGTCAATACATATGTGATATGTAGCTGTTATGAATATTTAAATTATAAAATATTGTAGATTTTTATAACACTGTTTGTGTGGTGTGTGGGTTACTTCCTCCTTGGGGGGCCCACACTGGAAACTCATCATGATCTTGCTTGTTGCACATCTGTGTTAACACCAAAAAGGCAGCTGGCATGAGCTGAGTGAAGATTTGCCTTAATTTTTGACTAAAGTTGCTCTTTACCTTTCTGTTGAGAGCCCTAAGATGCTATAAACAGCTTTAAATAAGGAATCATAGAAGGAAACACATAGTTTGTCTGTGTTGATGCTATCATGAGCTCTTGCACTGCTTTTTAAGGCTTTGTTCTGCTGTGGGTCATGTGGCCTGTGTTGTAACACGGGGTCATGGGTTCCCTTCAGGCTCCATCTCAGAGATGCTGTAGTCGTGCCTCTGAGGCAGCTTAATCCAATGTTTTGATCCAGCTGCTTGAAGCCTTCGGGCTGATTGGCTCCAGCTTGTGACTTGAAATAAAAACACTATAGAAAAACAGCTTTTTCATACAGAGATATGTTATGTGTTATGTAAAAGTTATGTAAAAGTGATGCTTCAGGGATCTGGAGCTTGTTGTCTTTTGTGATTTGACAAAGTTATTCTTTAATGAATTGCACACAGTAAAAAATTACAGGTTCAATTAAGCATATAAATTTTTAAAAACTATTGTAGTAGCTTTTTTTTCTTTTTGGAAACCAACATAAAAAACATCAGCACATAAGGCGCAGGTTGAAAATAGTTGACACACTTTCAAGAGAGTGCTCTGCATCTTAATAAAACTGCGCCATCTAGTGTTTTTAAAGTGTTCTGGCTCTAAAGAACACATCATGAAGCGCCACAAAATGTCAGCTCGAAGTATAATTCAACTCCAGCAGGTGATGTGCTCTTGTATCGCCATCTGCTGGTGCTCATTCAGAACTGCAGTTTTAAAGTGCAAACCTGAGAAAACAGGAAAGACAGTGGTATGATATGCAAAGAAATGCAAGTTTCCAGTCAAATATTTTAAACTGACTAAACTGCTTTGTGTTGCTGCAATTTCACCGTAGAGTAGTGAGATTATTCAGTTTGATCTATGGGAGGGCTTCATTCTGTGTCAGACAGGGAGGTTTGTCAAGGTGTTTGTTGACAGGAGACAGACTCAGCCACGCCCTCTGAAAACTGAACCACAATATGTACCGTTTGTAAAGCCTTGCTCTCAGCAGTAAGTGCAAAACAGGATACTCGATTTAGCTACTGTAATTTAGCTGAGAAATGCTACAATTGATGACTAAAAATTCTGACTTAATGATTTTTTTCTGGATTTTATGGGTCCATTTGAAAAGCTCTGATCCTACATTTCCCAATTCAATGTTGTGTCCTTGAAAAAAGGAAAAAAACAGATCAATGAAACTACAATGAGATTATTTGTATGTGGAAAATAAAAGTCTTTGAGGTAGTCTGGCAGGTCTAAAAATTTCCACATATATTTACAAATAAGACATAACGCACATGACAATTTGTAAAGGAAAGCTCAGAAAATGCAAATAGTAACATATCAAAGTTGTTTATATCGGCAAATTATTTAGATATTAGCCATAAAGTAATCAGTAGACAATGGAAAGCTCTCCAAAAATCCAAATTAGTGAATATTAAAGTTGAAAAAGAGGGAACTTTTGTGTGTTTAAAGTTAATATTGGCGGCTAACTATAAAGAGCAATTCAAACAAAATTGAAAGATTTCACATACAAATTTATGAGGAGGTTTTTCATTGCCCTCTATACAGAAAAGTCAATGGGATACTGGAAAGAGTTAATAATCGTATAACAATGCAATTGAACAACATGCTCTATTAGAATCTTACTGATAGGAAGTGAAAAAACAAAAACCTGACAAGGTAATAGCTCCATCTGGTGGCATCAAGACTGGAGTCATGTTAAAATACCTATATATGTAATGGAAAGACTGACTCGGTCTTAGATACAAAAAAACATACATTTATTTACAGACTTGTGGTTTAAGTGGGTGAAATATATGATGGCTGTGTTTGCTTATTTAGTTTGAGATGTCAAATATGGGGGGAGGGTGGGAAATAAGAGGAAAGAACACTGACAGATTTTGACTTATGAAGCTTGACACAGAGCAAGACATATGTGGAAATATAAATGACACATTTGTTTGTTCATTTTTTTATTATCATATTATGTTAAGCTTTTAACTATATATCCATGTTCAAGATTTATTTTTCATCTTGAAATAATAAGGTTATTTTTCTTACTACTTTTTTCTTTTACCTCTTATTAATTGTCTTTGCACAGACAAACTCTTGTTCCTAACCTTGTTTGTCAGGGACTATTAATAACAACACAATGTTGGAGCCTGTTTCATGTTTCAGATGTCTGCTGAGTTGTTAGCAGTCCAACTAAAAAGATATTTACCCTTTAAACTCAAAGGTGTTCAGGTGTATTTGCATTCCTCTCCTGAGGGAGGCGATGTCCCTGCACGTCCGTAAAATCTGAGAGTCAAACATCATCCAGGCAAGCTGGATTTCAAAAGCCCATAGCAAACAAAAAAACCTGAAAACCTTGGTGTTTAGGGAACCTAGTGGACAGATTAATACATTAGCATAACTACTAACACTGTGTCAACCACATCTTGTTACTGGCTAACAAGCTAACCACCAGTATAAACAAATAACAGTGCACGCTGTGGTTATCTTTCTGTTGCATGTGTCGCCAGTTTTCCTTACTCCTTACCTGAAGCCCACCTGAAGCTGTGTCTCTCTGGTTTTCCTCATCACTAAATGTTAGCAATCGTCATGCATACTGCCCTTTCACCTGTTGACCTGATGGGCGGGGCATGAGACCTGTAATTGATAGATTGAGAATTTATCAATGAGGGAGAAAGGGTGGATGTGCTTGCAACCTCTTTTAATAGCTTTTTAAATGTTTTTTTATAGGACAACAAACTAATTAATTAATGCAAAGTATTTTACATGCTCAAAAGTTTGTTTGCAGAGGAACTTTAAATGTATGAGAAGTAGCCTAGTTAGTATAAAGTTGTCTCAAACCAGCAGTAGCAAAATGCTGCTTGTACATAAATGCGCTACTGTGAGCTATTCAATAATAAAATACAACATTTGACATTCCCAGGAGCATTTTCCTACATTATGACTTCCATGTGAGCTGTTGTGAGCACTGTTCCAATGTAAAACTGTGATCATATTCACCACTGTTAACTTGTACCCCTCTTATTTTGCCAGAGAAGCTACCAGTTGTTTAAAAGAAAGGATGCAATTTAAGAGCTAAATCTGCATATCTTCATTAATCCCAGTACACCAAAAGTCCCCCTAATAGTATTACTGTGGGTTTCATCCCATCCGGTGTGTCTAAAAGGCAGTTTTGCCCCAGGCAGTAATAGAAAACATGTGTCACTGATTTTTCTGAGTTGGCATTGACCAGCTGAACAGCTGAGCGCTCAGAGTAATGACGTTAATATCAGTGTGGTGTGGTTGAAATCCACGAGTGCTCCGCTGTAACTCCAGCTGCACTTTTAATGCTCTGTTTGTTTGTCTTAACTGTTGTCCACACCTCAGCGCTCGCACAGCCCGTCCCCAGATTATGTCACATTCCTTGGAACATGTTAGGACAGAGTGCTCGCCCGAAACCTAAAGGAGAAAAAAATGATCACACGCACTCTTTCATTCAGCAACGGAGGAACGTCATGTTTCCACTTCAGCTTGCAGGAGGACAGGATTCATAGCAGATTCGAGGCTGTTTTTCTTGCAGCCGTCTTGTAAAGCCGAGCTTTAGGGTGAACGGTGTTAAACACACAGGAGCTGATCACACCTGCATCCTCTTCTCGAATCTCCCATCCACAGCTCCGCTTTCATATTTCCTGCCATATGTCTCTTTTACTGTTATCTTTTCTCTTTTATTTGATCCTGTACAGCCTGTTTTACCTTCTTTCCATCCCATCCCTCTCTCACACACACAATGTCACTGGATGTCGATTAACCAGTCATGGCAGTGACATGTGGAATTTTTCATTACCTCGCCCTGGGGGCACCATGCTGTCTGTGCCTGTGTATCGTGCTGCTTTTTTCCACTCCTGCCTTCCCTCTCTCTCTCTCTCTCTCTCTCTCTCTCTCTCTCTCTCTCTCACACACACACACACACACACACACACACACACACACATACACACACATTCTCTCTCTCTCTCTCTGTGGTATTATTCTGAGTCAGCCGGTGTGAGCTGGGGTTTGTTGTTTGTTGTCCAGCCAGCTGTATGGGGCAGTAATAGTGACTGATCTCCTCTCCATGGCCTGCCGTCCCTCCGGCTCTGGCTCCTACACCGTGGTTATCATCCCCCTCAGGACCAGCCTCTACAGCCTGGACGCTCTTCGCTTCTACCTTCGGGTGAGGAGGAGGAGGAGGAGGGAGGTGGTGTGTGTGAGTGTGTGTGTGTGTGTGTGTGTAGGGGGTTGCAGAGGGGCCATATGACGGTGTGTTTTGATCCTAATCTCTTCCATCTCACTGTGTCTTTGCTGTGTGAGAATTTAAGTGTGTTTTTCCTGGGTTAGTGATTCTTATCTCGTGTTTTGTTTCCTGGTTTTAAGCACAACTTGACTGTGGTAGAAGTGGACATTTTCAGTTAAAAAGATAAAATGGTCTCATCTAAAACGTGACTTATTACTTAAGGTTAAGCCTTTTGAGTCTGTGTAAGCGTGACTCGTTTGGGACATTTGGCTGAGGTTCTGTTACATGACCTTTTTACTCCCCTTGAATGTGGGATGAGTGATTCAAGTGTCTATTTTGAGTCATTTTTAAAGAAGAACGTGTATCCTTTAAAATAAAAATGTTAGATATCATAGTGGTTAATATGTTAATTCAGTTTACCTTTATGAACATTATTGAGATCATAGTTAAATGTGTTATTGTGCTGCACTACAGTGAGTAAAGAGGTGCCTCTATTTTTTTGTCATTCACATAAATAAGGTGGTAGAATGTTAAAAAAAAACACCTCTGAATTTAATACTAAGCAGTACTTCTATTGACATCTGTGACCTTAATATCAAACATATGATAACAGTGGCAAAAATAAAGAAAATATGGCATAATTAAAATACATGACATAGTAGAACATTTGTATTGATCTATATCAAACTATACAGGTGTGCCTAATAAAGTGGCTACTAAGTCTAATGGAGTTACAGTAAATAAGAGCATGTATGAGCTAGAAATAGCGTCTTTGACTATTAAAAAATGCTCCACAGATGAATTTTTTTAAGTATTATTATATGAGAGGAGTGCCAAAGTTTTTCAAGAGCATACCTGCATATTTGTAGCTATAAATTTTGTAAAAATTGTTATTATGACAATTACTATCTCGTAAATGAGCTGCCAAAAATGAAATATCAAATTAAGTTTATTATTTAATATTTAAGTATTTTATTTATTGTCTCATGTAGTTTATCAATTTTGCCTCCCAAGTAAAGGTTTAATGCTCCTTTTAAGTATTTTCTATCTTAAAACAAAAAATTCTTCATTCATTTCTTTTTGTTGGCCTTTCAGTAAAGGAATTTAAATATGCTTTCTCTAAAACAATTGCAATAGGTCTTCTGATTTCTTTTTATGTAAATTTTTTTAATTGTAGGAACAGAACCCATTGCATTGCACTCACTGTGTACTTTTTAAACAATATGTGTAATTTTCTTTTCCTACTGGACATATAACATAAATGCTTGTAGAGTCACAGTCAGTTTTCATGTCTTTGCTTCATGTGTGAGTGTTGTTTTGGAGCTGGTGTCACTGCAGTCATCCCAATGACACATTCCTACGTGTCAAGTCCGATTCTCACAGTTAACTGTTAATGGCTCAAAATTCTGACTTAAAATCATATTATTAAGCTTAAATTGTTTTAAGGAAAGTTATCAAACTGAATATTTTCATGAAATGTTGTACAAAAAACTGTAAACTTTTTTATGTGACTCTTTTTCATATCTGTGAAACTTTATTAATCAACTGCAGCTAAAATTTATCTAGAGACACAACAATGTCATGATTCGATGGTGGGTCACCACCACTGTATATTATGACTTCCCATCTGTTCTAGCAATGTTAGCTCTGTTTGAGCCCATTTAAGGTTCACATTATCCAACTGAGCGGAGACAATAGAACTAAAGGCCTCCTGCTGCTCTGTAGATTGGCTCCGCTCGTATAAACAAAGCCTTGGGGCCTCTGGAAGACAACAGGCAGCGCTGTGCCAATCATACTGCTTTACAGCAGGCTGAGGGCTCGCTGTTTGGTGGTCAGGCCTGTTAGTCCGCTACCTGGTAAACACACACATAACCAATGAAGCTGGCTGTATCTAAGTCAACATTTATGTATTTCTGGGTGCTATTCTGCTTTATTACATAGTAGAAAATGGAAATGTAACATGAAGTAAAAGTTGGGACTCCTCAGCCACTAGGACACATCATCATTTATGAATTTTGTTCACATACTACCTCTAATTTGTTCCTGAGTTTAGACACCAAGATACAACTTAAAATTCAATGTTTTCATCCTCCATGTGAGCCTGATTGACGCTGTATTCTTCCTTTATTAGATTAAGCGTCTGAAGGATCTAGAGAAGGAGAAGGACGCTCTGTGCTCTGGCCTGGAGATCCTGGAGAAGACACGCCTCTGGTACCTGCAGCGGCTGGAGGAGATCAGAGCCAAGCAAGACATCATCGAGGCCAAGAGTGGGGTCGGCTGCAGTCTGGAGGATGCAGCAGAGGTACGAAGAAAGGCCTCATTGAGTACATTTAAATGTGCTTTCGTACTCTTGTTATGGTCAGGTTTTTAAATGTCCTGTTCATATTTTGTGCTCTGAATGTTTTGTGCCCTGAATTTGATCAAAATCAGGACAAGCCAGGACACTTGTAAACATAAAAACGCACTCTCTGACTTCTATAATCCAATGTATGTCACAAGGGCACAAACTAATTGCCAAGCCAGCTGTGGCATTCGCACATGAATGCACCCAACTTTGAAGCAACAGCTCATTTTCTAACGCCTTCTTGAAGTAGTTTTAGAAATATCTGACCTCTAAACTCAGGTGTCACAACTTGAGAAACACATAGTTTTTTTAACAATAACAGTCATCTTCGACAATTAACAGCTCTTAGATGCCACAAGACGAGAGCCAGTAAACGGCCTCCTGTCTGTGTCTCTACAGGCTCCGTCTTGCCTCCTCAGGTCTCGTATCCAGCGGGCGAATGGCTCCCTGGGCTCCATGATGAGTGAGCCCAATGTCACCAGCAGCAGCATCCCCTCTCTGCCTGAGGCGGTGGCAGACAGCGACCTCCGGTGGCACAATACTATACTAACTCAGGTAAGGAGAACAGAGCGACTCTAACAATATATTTCACTTTATAGGGTTTGAACTCATTCATTTTTCTATTTATTTCTTTATTCGTACTTTTGTTGATTGATGAGTCTCTTTGTTTCTGTGTTTATTTTTTTTTTTTTTTCCTCCTACGGCAGGAGGTGAGTGACAAGAACCGTCAGATTTCCATGTTAGAGCTGGAAAAAGACGCTCTCCTCCAACAGCTTAACGAACTGCAGGCCCATTGGTTGCATGAACACACACGTACAGAGGCAAACACATGAACTGTACCGCAGACTTACACTTCAGTTACCCATGACAGTTGATAACTTTCACCAACTTGTAAATATGTACAATTAATAAATGAGAGTTTATGCATCATTTGCTTCTTTTGTTATGTTTTCAGTATAAACCAGTTTTACTGAGGTGTTGAAAAACCTGACTGACATGTAACTGTACTGTAATGAGTCAGTTACTGGCCTCCTTATGCCAAGCCTTGCTGTCATTATGCACCATGAAATTAGCAACAATTAGAAATAATTAAACATAAACTGGATAAACTGGTAACATCATAGGAATTTGCACTACTTTTTTCAGTAATTTCTTTACTCTTTTTCTAGAAACAATAGTAATAGTGATATTAGAATTTATAAGTTTAGTAAATAGCTTAAATTTGATGGCGTTTAAAATGATTTTTTCTCCCCTGCTGGCTGTAATAGAAGTGCGGGGTGTGGGCAAAATAACAGAAATCTTCTTACAATAGGCCTACAGTTCAAAATATGTAGAAGTAAGGTGGTTGGTTACAAGGTTATCCTTTTAATGCTAATTAGTAGTTATTTTCTTTACTTTTCCTTCCTTCAAGATAAAGTTTACAAATATGAACATATTATTAATTTATAAACTATTTATTTTTATAGATTTAACCAACAAAAAGTAGTAAAGTAGTTACAATAGTTTCACCTTGACCAGTTACAACATTATAGTACTGCTTGAATGTCATTGCATCTTCAATATTATTATGGAGCATTCTGCATTCTGAGAATTCTCCACAATAACATTTTAGCAATATTTATTTCGATTCATTTTTTGTATATTGGCATTTAGACGAACAATGCTTTTATCTGCATTACAATGAACTTATGAATGTAATGTAATAATGTATGAATGTATACACTGTAACATACCTGTAATTCTTTAATTCATAAAT
>JAPZDV010000015.1:7326257-7401782 GCA_029814665.1 Acanthurus lineatus
ATTCACTTCAACTGACCAGAACAAAACAAACACATTAATATAAGTTTCAAGCAGATTTAATCTTTTTAGAGAAAACATTTTGAGATGCAGTGTGGTGAAGGAAGAAACCCTAAAATAAATCTTTTGGTGAAATAAAAGTTTTAATATATACAAGAAAAAAACTCTTAAAGAAACAGTTCTAAAGGAAAAGGAAGTGCTTTTGCAGAATGCCTCATTTGAGAAGAAAACATCAATTAGATTACTGGATTATAATTAGTAATGCATTTATGTGAACATCATTTGTTACAACTGCTTTCAGATGCTTTAGATAGAGTCAAAGTTTAATCTATAATCATAATTTAGCGTATTAGCTGCCTAATGATTTGTGTTATTTCTTGATCACAAATAACTAAAGATGTTTGATAAAAATACAATATTTGCATCTAAAATGAAGTGAAGTAGCAGAAGCCATAAACCTGTAACCCATAAACTTTTATGAAGTGGGTACAAGTAGCTTTAACGTGTATTGGACGTGCAGTTCAGCTCTGTGCGTGATTTTGCAGGAAGTTTTGAGTTTAAATATTTGTCTTGTTTTTGTTTTAAGGGAATTTAAAATAGGAACTTATGCACTGACTGACAAAACTAATAAAATCGGCCTTTTACAAATCATCTGCTACCTCTGTCAGGAGCAGGGTGCATTTTCTTACAGCATGAAGAGCAAGTGGGTTGCTGAATTTAAACATAGAAGAGAGAGATGACTGCACTGAGGTATTTATTGTCCGTTACCTCAGACGGTGCTGATTTGCAATTTCCAATTACCCTAACAACAATATAATGGGTGCAGTAGAGTCCATCTCCTTCTACCTCAGGCCACAAGCTTCCAAATCATATTCACCTTCCACCTCTGTTGATAAGTGACAGCAGGAGAAACACAGCTGTAATTAACAACATGATCTTATAATTAGTATTATCACCTGCACCTGCGCTGCTTTTGCTGCTAAGAGCCAAAGAGGAAATGACCCATCGAGTTTGTCCATCTTTTTTAAGTAAGTTTGATGACTTTACAGACGCAGGACAGCATTATGTTTCATGGGTGTTTTAGAGAAAAATGACAACAACATATGAATTGTTTTGTCGCTTACTCATTTTGCGCAAGCGCAGCACGTGCAGCGATTATGATTCATGTGAGGACAAATATCGATTCCTTTTTTAAATCGATGGCTTTGAAAAAACGTTGCAGATATCAACTGGTCTGCAGAAAAGGTGTGTGTCAGAAAACAGTTACTTTGCAGATGTTTAACTCATATTATACAGGCCCACAGTTAGATATTTAAACTTTTAGATATTTGTTTTGCATTTTCTTTTTTTTCCTGACTCACTGTTTGTTATTCGAAATAAAACCTATTCGATTATATTCAGTAAAAAACTTTTAACTGCCGCATGGTCGAGCCTATTCATTATGGAAATTATTCATTTATTACAAATAACATAATGATTTGACTGTTAAGTTCGCGAGATTTTAATGTAACACAAATGTTTGTCGAGAAGAGATAACGAGCTCAACTTGTCAGTTGTCAATTGTCAAAATAATCGAAATTCTTTTATATTTCTCTATATTAACCTTTTAATCACGACTAAGCGTTTCTATATATCAATGGATATGAGAGTCAGTATGTCAGAGTTTCATAATATGAACCTATGAAGGCTTTATTCACTGGTTTTTATTGTTGATTTTCAGTCATTTCTGTGTCACACCCACCTGATTTAAAATGTCAGAAGACACGCAACAATTAAATCATCCAAAAAATATTTACGACAAAATAATTTTTATTCAGTCATCATTCAGATAAGTTTATTATGGGTTTTTGTCTCAGCTCCCTACATTTTTAAAAACTAAAAGACAAAATAACGTTTATGCTTGATGTAGATGTGTGATGAAATCAGACAGTGGATGAAAAGTCAGTTCGGTAGATTTGACTTGTTTTACACACAAAAAAATGTGCGTCAGATCACACAGAGGGAGGAACAGAGTTAGTAAACCGATTCCCCGCCGTCGCTGAGGCCAGTTTTGGATTCTCCATCACTGTTGCACTCTGTCCTCTGCGGCAGCTGCGCTCGCTTGCGCGCGTCTCCCAGTGCCACATCCATCCCGGACACGTTTAAGTCCAGCAGACCCTGCAGGTGTTTAATATAGTCAATAGCAGCCCGAAGCGTCTCCACTTTACTGAGCCGTTTGTCCTCCAGCTCCTGCGGCAGATGCTCTCTAAGGCGCGCGTACCCTTCGTTTACGCAGCGCACACGATGCCGCTCCCTTTCGTTCCTTTTCCGGATGAACGCAGGCTCGAAGGAGTAATCGCACACGCCGAGGGGACCGTGAAAGGGGAAATAGGATAATCGCCTGTAGGGTAACCTCTGGCCGTGCAGGGGGTCGAGGTACGCAGCGTCCAAGTGGAAGGGCAGTCCAAGTCGAAGCGCATCCTTGTAGTGTGCTCCGCTGTTTTCCATGGAGAGGCCGTGGAGGGCCAGTTGAGGGACATATGAAATATGCTCCATTAACGTCTTCCTATGAATAAAAAAGTAAGAACATCTTAAATGATATGTATGCAATTAATTAAGCATCATATATGACCTACAATAGCTGCAACTTACCCTGCGAAAGTCTCCTCAAGATCATCACGTCTTCTGATCCGGAGTTTGCTCGTAAATCTCGTTTCTTTCTGATTAATTATCTAAGTTTTGATCATATATAAGTAGACCCTTCCTGTTCGGGACGTTTTCAGTGTGTGTGACAGCTTGTTTGATGGGATTTTAATGCTGCGGACAGGGTGGGTGTGATCTGGGGCGGAGATGCAGCCATGGCTTTCTGATCAAGATAAATACTGTTTACGCAACGTTTTCGTCTTCTTACTGTCAATACTATGAAGCACTTCTCATGAATAACGCCATGAGCCAAACATCATGGGCTTATACTTAGACTTTAGTTATTCTAATACCTCATTTATTTTATGTATGTATATATGTATGTATCTAGAGGAGGACTTGGCTGTCCGAGTGGTGAAACCAGCTTGCAGAAAGTTTGGATGTATTCATAGTGGAACAGTTCCAAACTCTGGTTGAGGTTAAAGTTGATTATAATGTGACTCGGATATTAAATATAGCTACTACAACTCTCCATTGCTTTTTTCTTGCATAAAGTGCACAAATCTTGTTCTTGGTGTCCACTGGACACTAAAACAGCTTTTTTTTACAGGGTGCAAATTAAACCTTTGAAAAGTTTTATACCAGAGAAGGGTTTTTTTTAATATGCTTATTTTTGAGCAAAAGAAGTATGTATATTAAAATAACTCAATTGTATTTAATGCAGTATTTGAGTAATTGTACAAGTTTGCTAATGCTATGCTAATAAATTCAACTAATCGATTCAAACATTTAGGGTATTCATCACGTCACCTTTGTTTTAAAAAGTAAAATTTTGCTGCCCTGATGTTGGTTGATGATATACCTAGACCTACAACTACCTTCATAGTGTTTTTATTGAAACTATTGATTGAACTTTATTGAATTATACAGAGAGGTGTTTCTGTTATTTCCCCTCGCTGATATAAATGGAGCAAAAAGTACTGTCAAATATGCTGTTAGCAGTTTTTGTTTTACATTCTGTGGCAGACACTTTGTTTGTCACAATCAAAGTGCTGCTTGTGTTTCTCCGCTCAGGTACTTTAAAAGAAAATCTGCATTATTTTGACTTTATTTATTATTATTATTTATTTGCTTAATATTCACATTTCAAATTAAAACATTTAGAGAGGAGGGCAGCTCAGGCTGTGCAGAGTGAAGGAACTCAAAGTGCTCTATGACAGGGGGGGTAGGTCCAACCAGGAGGCAGAGCTGACCTCGTACATGTTCACAGTCGATGTAGTCTGCGTGTTTAAGTGCGGCCTCCACCCTGTAGGGGTGTAGCAAGCCTCCAACTTAATTGGCTGTGGTGTGGAAGGCTCCATCACTGACTGCAATGGCTTGCTATACAGCCATTTGGCCTGTTGAGTTTTGTCGTCAGGTTCAGATGCTGATACACAAACAAACAAAACCACTGATAAGCCTTAAAGAACACTTATTCAAATTTAATTTCAATAAATGATATTTCATTTGAAAAAGTCAACGTTTTGTTGCTATTTTAAGAATTTCCTCTCATAAAACTGTCAGTGTCATTTTTCACTTTGTGGAGAAGTTAAGTGCCATTTATATTAAGTGCAATAGAATCACATCATCTGAAAAAAACCTCTTCAACTAAATTCTTAAAAAGTATGTGGAAATACATTTCTTGCCAGTAAAATCAATGTGATTTAACAATCTGTGATTTAATCTGCTCAGTTATGATCCACTTGGTCACAGCTCTGGTTTTCTTTAATTTTTCACTTTACACACTGTGATTCACAGAAATCTTGTCCTACCTTCCACCTTGTTGACATGCTTTCTCCTTTGCCTCTTCCTCTTTTTGCCCTACACAAAAATGATCACATTGAACTTTTAATCTCACATGATCTCATCAAAACTCCTTGTATTTACAGCTTCATCAGCTCTGCTGCAGTGATGAGTGAGCAGGTTGTACTTACATAGTTTTCTGTGTTTGACCATCCGGGGTGAAGCTGCTCGTGGAGCCATCTCTCTTGTCTTGCCATGTCAAAATATTTGGCCTGCTGTTCGTCTGTCAGCGACTTCCACTGTGGACAAATGACCACACACCATCAGTTTGCACAAAAACACACCAAAAACACACACTACCACGGGCTAAATGCACAAATGTGCACGAAAACATTAAAAGACTCATTAATGAGTGTATTTCTCACACAGTGTATATATGCCACAAGATGCTTGTTTGGTAATGTTTAATTTATTTGCTAGTTGTAAGACAGTAAATGAATGTTTTTTTTATTGCTAACAGACTTGTAACACTGAGCATCTCAAACACAAAACACTTACTTTTTCTCCCAGGTGTTTGTTCACAGCTGCACTCCCCCTGATGCTGATATCAAGTGCAACATTTGGCCTCTGCTCCTTCATGTAGAGCATAAAGGCATTCGGTGGTTTTTTCACATAGGGGCGATCCCCCGTCTGGCTTTCATGCTTTCTCCTTCTGTTGGACAAAAACAGTTTGAGCTTGTGTTAGTACTTTAAAACTGTGAGGGCTTAAATGACATTTAAATGCCCATATGTGTGCTGTGTTGTACATTAAAAAAACATTAGAATAACATTGCAGACATATTGTAGCTGTCAGAAATTGAATTTAACATGGTTGTAAATTCATTCTGTTCAAAGCAAACTTACTTTGGATTGGAGATTTTTACAGTATTGCTAGTTTGTGGAACAGCAAAGACAAAATCTGCTGGCTTCTCGTGAGACATTTCTCTGTCCCTGCACAGGTATGAACAGACACATTAAATTGCAGAAAGAGTGTGAGTGTGTGATAGACCAAATGATTGTGTACTTGTTGGCATTTGCGTGTGTGTTACTTACATTTCTCTAATAGGATGCAGGTTGTAGTTGGTGGTATCGGGGGGCCTCACAGCTGGTGCATTGTTGTACTACAAAACAAACACACAGATGATCAAACAAGCTGCAATGGTGTGATCTGTACACCAGGTGTCAGGATTTCACCCCTTTTCTGTTAATTATAGTAACTGCTTGGAGCATTTCCAAAGTAGTTGTACCGTTTCACATCTATTTACTTTGGTAAAAGAAATGATGGTTAATCTCACTGTTTCTGATCAAATAAATGTGCCATTCTTTTTAAATTTATGGTGTACTTGCTCAGTCCAATGTATGAAATCCTAACAAATACAGTCATAACATTTTCATACCCTTATAGATAAATACAGCTATGATTCACTTCTTTTTTTTGGATAGTTGTAAAATATGCCATTTGTCCATTGGAGTTTTTAACTAGAACTGAAGGATAACATCAGAATTTATATTTTTCTCTGTCCTGTACCTTTACATCTTTTCAAACATCAATATCCATCTTATACAGCAATGCTTCTCAATTTGCTGTCTGCTGCAACCAGACAGCAAAGATGTTCAGTTTTTGTTAATAATTGGAATCTTACTTGGTGTTGAGCAGCAGGATGATAAACTGCATATTTTTTTTGTCCAGCCACTAATAAAGTAAGACTAATTGGCTAATTAGCAGTTATAAGCAAGACTTATAATGTATTATATTTAAAAAATGTGAAGAGACAACAAAGGGTGATCTTACATGAAAATGAACTTTCTATTGGCATAAAACATTCACCATTGACAAGTTTCTTTATTAATACAAGCACTGATTCGTTCCTGTAAACACCTTTACCTAACCTATACTCAGCATCTTACCTGTCCCCTGCTATAAGCAGAGTTATTGTGCAGGTGACCTGAATGCAGGAAGTCTCCCTGATGCAGTGAGGACACGTCAGCACCATATCCTACACACTGACTTGTTGCTGGCTGAGAATGGGTATTGAACTCGAGCCCCACAGAAACATGAGGAAGAGGATTGGATGTGTTGACCAACAAACTGTATATGGCAGACTGGAGGGTGGATACCACCTCTGCCCACTCCATCTCCTGTAAAGCACGTTCTACCTCTGCTTTAATGTCCATTGCAGTAGAAGAGAATACTTGTCTCAAACGCAGAAAAATTACTCTACACAGTTAGCTCTGGTGGTTTCACCTGTCACACACATTAATGGGAAGCTTCCTTTGAGATATTTTATGCCGAGTAAAATCATATTATATTGAAATGTTCAAGCAACATTTTTCTGACCATTCTGATACCAGATTGTTTAATAAAAACATCTGTTTAAATGGTGGCTTTATTTTGTAAATAAAATCACGAGTGATGGCAGGATCACACAGCATCCCCATAAGCTGGGTTTCTTAATTTTGAGCTAAGGTTAAAGGATATTGTAAAAACAGATTAATAAAAACAAATGTTAGACTCAAGAATTTACCTTAACCTAATCTATTTCTGCATATTAATGTATGACAGGTAATATCAGTTAAAAAGCTCACTGTTCAAGTACTCACCAAATGGCTTTGGCTTTGACTGAAGGCTAAGCTCACTCACTTAACTTTAAAATGATGTATAGGTTTGGATTTTTCTCCTTTTTCTTGACTATTGTTGAGATGAATCTGTCTTCTTGCCAGGCTACCTCTGCTACTATCAGTGACACAAGCGATGACATGATCCATTCTGCAGAATCACAGAACATTCTAAGGAACATCCAAATGCAGCATTTACACATTCTGTTCTCTCAACCTATTCTAATTTATGTCCAGCAGTTTTTCACCATCTAATTCAATGTCTAATTTGTTTATCAAAACCCTTCCATCCCTACACAGATAAGAAAGTTCACCGGTAACTTTACAACCATTGGCAATGTCCCTTTTTACAATGTGGCATATAAACCCCAATATCTTTCCCTTATTTAGGCCTTCGGAGTAATGAAATTACACCACTGGCCAGTCTCTGCTTTTTGGACCAAACAGTCCAAAATTTTTACCTCACGTGGCTTTTGTGCAGACAGACATATGTTCCTGCCATGTACTAGTTTTGTTTATGTAGCAACTGTGTCTTGGTTTATACCATTTTCACATGGAAAAGATGCCAAATCTGACCAGCAGGGGCAGATATTTAAATGAATTAATTTCTTTGTATATTTAAGTTTAAAACACCAAGACAGAATACTGAATATGTATTATTTTAGAATAATTAGTGAGATGAGCGCCTGAAACAATAACAGTAAAAGACAACATTCACTTGGTAAAAGAAACTTGGTGTGTTGGGCTACAAACAATAAGATTTAATTTTTTACTTGGGCCCTGCTTGCCTGCTTGGTCCCCTGAGGGACCGCTTCATCGAAACTATCACGTTTGGAGCATGAAAGGTTTTGAGGTCATAAAAACTGACCTGCGATCAGCCAAAAACTCCTGCACTCTTATGGCGCATGCGCATTAAGGACAGTCATGGCCCCTTTTAGAGAGGCATTGTGTTGCTATGTTGTTGTTTTTAAGGTATCTTCCTTTCCAGGTAATTAGTAGTTTTGCAATGAGGCAGCGGTGTAGATACATGGTACATCTTTACTTTTAGCTAGCTGAAACATGCGATATATCTCTTATTAAACATTTGAAAGTATAAGTTAGTAATGCTAACGTTAGCGGTGTGACAAACTGGTTGATGTTTCGCTAACTAACGCTAACGGTGATTGCGAACATGTCGTTTTAAATTACACTTTAACAGTTATTTTCTTTGTGTTTGTTTGACGTTTAGCATTTCTGCTGATACATTGTAATTCATTTCACAGGAAGAGATATATAAACCCTTTAGCAGTACACAGTTTCTGATGGACATCAGTCGCTAAATTCATGTAAGCTAATGTAACTCACACTGCTATGAGTTTTGTCTGTTTATTTGTATATGCTGACAGTGTCTCACATTGGCTCAATTAAATCAAAGTTTTTAAATCTTAGACTTATGATGTTCTTTCGCAAACGCAACAGATGCGAAATCCACGTCTTATCATTACTGTGTCCAAGCCGCAGCACAAACCCAGATAATCAGCCAGTAGTTTGGACATTATGTAGCTTCATGGCTTATTGCTCAGTCTCGGTTTAATTCTGCTGTTGTTACTTCAGGATGAATGACATGAACCTGAGTCCTGTGGGCATGGACCAGCTCAGTGTGCCCTCAGTGAGTGCCAGCCATCTGGGTCTGCCCACCTCCCCAACACACAATCCCATTCCCACCCCAGGTATGACAAAGGGCTCTGTATCATATACTCAGTAAAGGTCCCAGCATAGTCCAGTGTATTCTGAGTGTAAACCTCAGATTATCAGATCATATCAACACCTGCCATAATCATCTATACTATGTCTGCTTTGTCCTCTTTAATCTTCTCTGTCGTTCAGGCATGCCAGTGGCCATCCCTAGTCTGGGTCCTTCCCTGGGCTCCCTCCCTTCTGCACTCTCGCTGATGCTCCCCATGGGTCCACTGAGCGACAGAGGAGTGATGTGCGGCCTGCCGGAGAGAAACTACTCCTTGCCACCGCCTCCTTACCCCCACCTGGAAAGCAGCTACTTCCGACACATATTGCCAGGTGTGGAACTGTTTGTGTCAGCTGGGTTATTGTGGTGTGGGTGTTTTTTTTAAAATTGGGCTTTGTCTTAGATGCTTGTACTTTTAGGGCATTCCTGTTGCTTTATTAACTGAAATTACTGAAGTTAATTAATCCAATTCTGCATTCTGCTCAGTATGTTTGGTTTGAAATGTCAGTTCTAAATTGAGTTTCCTCTATCTACCCTACTGTAGGTATCCTGTCCTATCTGGCAGACCGTCCTCCGCCTCAGTACATTCATCCTAGCAGCCTTAACATGGACGGGACCCTTTCTGTGGCTAGCAACAATCCCTCTGGTCTGGACCCCTACAGTGGCCCTGGAGGCCCACTAGAACAAGGCCTGGTGCCTATGGACTCCAGACAGGTCAGCGGCCAGGCAGACCTCCACCAGACTGGTGCTCATGAGCTGGACTCGACAGGGTTGGCCATGGAGTCACGTGTTAGCAGCCCCATGTCCCCCGACCGGATGGGAGAGGAGTTGGCCACCATGGACGGAGTTGGGGTGGTGGCGGTGTCAGACACCCAGCAGCAGCTTGGAGGAGGAAGGCAGCCTCAGCCACATGAAGGCCTGACTGGAGTGGACTCGTCTGGTGGGGTTATGCCCCTCCATGGACCCCCTGTGCTTGAACTCCCAGTGGTGATGGAGCCAGATCATATGGGGGGCCGAGTAGGGAATGCTGGGGGAGGAGGAACGGGAGGACTCGGGGAGCAGCTCCATTCAAACGGGGAGCTGAACTCAGGCGTTGTCAGTGTGGTGCTTACTGGCTCGATGGCCAGCCAGGGTCAGCTGGAGCCTGTGTTGCTCCATGGACACTCTGGGATGGGCCTGGAAGCAGTAAACGTGTCCCCCATCACCGCAGAGGTGTCGCTGGGACCTGAAAACAACCTGGTGCTTGTCAACTCAACCCTGCAGCTTGAGGATTCTACCTCCAACAAGGAGAACATGGTCACTGCCTACACCATCTGTGAGTGTGTGTATTTTTATTTATTCTTCAGGTGTTAAAACAAAACTTGGTCTAAAGCTAGTAAATGGCTTGACTGTGTTTTGTCAGCATGATTGACCAAAAATGAATATTTGCTCTTTTCTGTGGTAGAAAATCAAATGACATGGTTGAGCTACATCTGAGTGAACAAGTAATTTCTATCTGTGGGTTGTCTCTTTTTTTTGTTTGACTTACTGACTTTGTAGTGAGACCAGTTATTGTTTGAGGTGCTGTAACTGTGCGCTTAACCTCATACCACTTGTTGCTTAGAGACTCTTCCTCTGCTGGACTGATGCAACATAACCATCATCTCAGTCCCTTACAACTGTTTTCCAGTTTCATTCCCTCAGTGTGAACATCAAGCACCGCACTGTCTGCAAAGATCATTGGATATCATATTTGGCCAAAAGATGTTAGAAATGCTATCATTCATTTAAAAAATCATAATATAAGGAACACCTTTTCTGCTGTTCTTGTCTTCCAGGGTGCACACTGTGTGAGCGCTCATATACCTCAGACTGCCCAGAGCACGGCCCAGTCACCTTCATCCCTGATGCACCCATCCAAAGCCGGGCTCGCCTTTCTCTGCCACGTCCACTCTGCCTGCGCATTTCAGTGACTGACGAACCGCTTGGTAAGAAAATAAACCACCTTCAATGGGTTTTTGTGACTGATT
Organism: Acanthurus lineatus; assembly: GCA_029814665.1. Taxonomy (NCBI): domain Eukaryota; kingdom Metazoa; phylum Chordata; class Actinopteri; order Acanthuriformes; family Acanthuridae; genus Acanthurus; species Acanthurus lineatus. The sequence goes on from JAPZDV010000015.1 coordinate 7,337,046, forward strand.
TCATGCACTGTTCTATATCATCGACATACCTGGCTTCAAGTCTTTTTTTCTTTTCTCATTGTAAATGATGGTGGTCTTAAACGTAATTCTTTAATGGAACTTTAAAGCATATTTGTGTTAGATGTGCTTGCATTTTATGGAAAACCAAAAGAATATGTAGATATTTTAGTTGCTAGTTTCATTAACGTAGAGAGTCTTAACAAAGCAAAGAACCACTAAAATTAACTAAGATGCCTTTATGTAAATAAAAGATTTAAAAACTTAGTGCATATCACACATGGATAGACAAAAAAATCAGTAGACCATCAATTACATTACTGATGAAATGCACTTTTGTCCCTCATAGGAGTATTTGCAAGAGATGTCATTCCTCCAAGGACCTGCTTTGGGCCAATGGTGGGCCAGCATTGTACTAATGTTGATCTCTCTGATTGGCCAGACAAGGATACACGTCAAATATGGAAGGTCAGTGCTGTGGCTTTGCTTTGGCCCTGGGTTGTTGCAGGTGGTGGAAAGTCATGATTGGTAGATGAAACCTTTTATCTGTTTCAGATGTACCACAACAATGTACTGGAATTCTATATTGTGACGACGGATGAGAATGAGTGCAACTGGATGATGTTTGTCCGTAAGGCGAGGTATGATGTAGGAGGAAAAATGCTCAGTTTTAAAATGTTTTCTCAGTCAAGTCAGTATGTAAATATGCAACCTCTTTTTGCTTTGTTTGTGTGTGTGTGTGTGTTTGTTTAGGACACGTGAGGAGCAGAACCTAGTAGCGTACCCTGCCAACGGTAAACTGTTCTACTGTACAACCACAGAGATCCATCCAGACCAGGAGCTGCTCTTCTACTACAGCAGAGATTATTGCAGGCTGATGGGTAAGATGACGGATGGTAAAACATACACAGATTTCATTTTAGAGGTGCCTCACGGATCCATAGCTGACATGGTTGTTCATTCAGTAATGTTGAGTGTGTGTCTCCACAGGTGTTCCTCAGGTGCCCGAAGGCCAGATATGCCAGTGTGGAAAAGAGTGCTCCTCTTTCTCTGAGCTCAAGTCTCATCTAAATAGCCATAGCAGTAACCACAATCACAACCATAACCCACCTCCACACAGCCACAGCCCATCGCAGCAGGACCATGCTCAGCAGCAGCAGCAGCAACAACCAGCACAGCAGCAGCAGCAGCAACAAGAGCAACAACCTCAACAACAGCAGCACAGCCACCAGGAAGAGAAGCTGACCAATGGGAGCTCAAGCTCCTCCTCTTCCCCATGGCCCTGTCACGCCCACACTGCAGGACAAACAAACAGTGATAACAACAGCAGCAGGGACAGCAGCGATAGACACTCTAATAATAATAATGTTACCTCCAGAGCCAAAGGCCAGGGTCACGTACGGGAGAAGAAATTCAAGTGTAGCATGTGTTCCCGGGCTTTTATCACATCCACCAAGCTCAACGTGCATTTCATGGGGCATGTGGGGATGAAACCTCACAAGTGTGAATACTGCAGTAAGGCCTTCAGCGACCCCAGCAACCTCAGGATGCACCTCAAGATTCACACAGGTGTGAAGTGTAAACATCTGCCTTTTAAGCTGTCTGATTTAAATAGAGATCAATATTCTTATTTAACTCTTAGTAGGAGAGTGTATCAGTGTCAAATTTTTGCTTTTTAACCTTCCAAAACTCTTTTTCCCTACTAACAGGTCAGAAGAACTACAGATGCACAGTTTGCGAGAAGTCATTTACCCAGAAATCTCATGTGGCTTCGCATATGCTCATCCACACTGGTGCAGAGAAGCTGAAATGTGACCTCTGTGATCGAGCATTCATCAGGAAGCATGACCTGAAACAACACATGTTCTCTCATACACAGTATGTAACTTTTTTATGTCTTCCAGGTAAAGGTGCAGAAATAGAACGCTATTTTATAGGTTGACAGTGTAATGGATTGTTCTATTTTTTGCGAGTTACATTTTTCTTTCTGTCACCCATATTTAGATTTCTTTTGCAAAGGAGATTTCATCTCATAGAGATTACCTGATGAAAAAGATGTGACATAAAGTTTCCCTTTCCATTGTTTCCCTTATTAACCAGTGAACGTCGTATCCAGTGCCCGAAGTGCAACAAACATTTCCTTAAGACCAACCACCTAAAGAAGCACATGAACTCTCATGAGGGTCGCAGAGACTTCGTTTGTGAAAAATGCCACAAAGCGTTCCTCACTAAATACCACCTTACCCGTCACCTCAAGATATGCAAAGGGCCCAAGACGGAAAGAACGTCTCGGAAGGAGCAGGATGTGGATGAGGAAGAAGATGAAGAAGAGGAAGAGGAGGAGGATGGTAGGGGAAGAGGAGGAGGAGGAGAGGACAGATTAGTTGACTCAACCAGCAATGAAGACTGTGGTTTAGACGTTGGAGGATATAACTCTGAAAAGTCCATGTCTCCCCCTCATTGACAACATTGTGCCATTTGATATGTGTTTATTTATTTACATTACCACAAAACTCAGTTTACCTCTAGTTTTTGCCAAATATTAGTTACTTTGTTACATTTTAATTGCAAACACTAAAATAATCCTAATTTTACCATCATTAATTGCTCTCGATGGCTGTTCCATCAGTGTGTGAATGTGTTTGTATTAGTTCCTGGTGAGCAGGTTGGCACTGTGTGGAAAAGGCACATTAGTGTGTCAGTGGATGTGTGAATGGGCGAATGCTGACTGGTGTTTTAAATGGTGGAAAGATTAAAATAGTGCCATATAAATACTGTCCATTTACCATTTTGCTAATATAGTATTTGTCATTATAAGTGAAGTTACTGAGATATGACTATTTCCACAAAGTTATTCTGTATTCTCATTGAACTCAGGCCTATGTACTAATGGTTAATGGGATTCATATAAGCTATCTTTCATAATTTGTTACTCTTTTTTTGACTCGTTAAGATGGGGTGAATATTGCTAACATTAATTGTAGTTGTACAATCATGTCAATTAAAATTTTTGATGCCCCACTCTTGCATTTTAGTCATTATAATATGTAATTGTGCTTTTGTTTATTAAAAGCAAGATTTTGTATGTTTTGTTAATTATTTAAAATTTCTGGGTGAATGGAAGCGTGCCTCTTGAAAAAACAGGAATTTGGGCATTAATGTTGTATTCCTGATTGTCAAAATATTCATTAATGATAACATTATAGCTTATAGCTCCATCCTTTCTGTTGCATAATGTTTTAATAAATAAACATTTGCAGTTTTTTTCTGTTGTCATCTCATACACATGATAGAGTAATTACTGCACTGCTTATACCATTAAATTGTGTCCGTCTGCTGTTTTGTCACCATGATGATTATGGACTGCAAATCCAGTTTAACGTTCATTAACTTAAAGTGTATACAACACATTATGGATATTATAAGGAGACGTTGCCTGCCTCGATTGTCTAGAAATCTCACTTTTGACCAAAACCACAACATTATGATTACAAAATATCATAAATATAGTTTGTTAAACCATGTGATCTCACAATTTTTTACCTGAGTTAAAATTAGAACAAAAACCACAAGTCAAATGTTGCACACAAACATTACCATTTGTATGACTGGTATGACAATCCACGCAAGCAATTAATGTAACGTTTCAACTCTTCTGTGCGTGGCCTTTTTATATCTGTTTATAAGTTTTTTTTAAATGATAACTAAGCACCTTTTGTTAGTATGAATGGCAACCTACCCGGAAGTGCGTACTATAACTTCCGGTTAAAATACAAAATATGCAGCGCCGCGGTTGTCACTCAGTTTAGCGTGGTATGATATATCTCTTTTTCTCACGTGCTTTATTTGTTTTTTGGTTGTAATTTTTCAAATAAATATCGTGTTGTTGGCTGCACATCATGAAACAAAACTAAAACCTACCTTGCAAATTCTGCATTGTTTATGTTTAAGCTAGCTAACCTTTGCTAACCGCCTAGCTAGCAGGTCGGCTAGCCGTCAGTCATATAAAAGTACACATGTCAATCCATTAAGTCTTGTTTGATTTTCAGCTTAAGTTTGACGATTTTCTATTTGTTGAGGCTTTTCAGTGTTTTAAAATCGTCCTGAATGTAACATATTGCGTGCCCGTTTTGTTTCCCTGTTTTTCTTTGCCCCTTATTTTAGTCCAAAGAGAGTGATAAAATCATGTTGACACCACCAAAGGACGGGATGCCCAATATGATAGACAGGGCGCTGAGGATGAGAAGGGAGGAGCAGGCTCGTCAGGTGGTCCTGGCATGGGCTGTGCTCAACATGTCTTTGGCTGGGATGATTTACACTGAAATGTAAGCTGATTCTAATTCAGTAATAATAATGTTCTCTCTTGAAAGCATGGATAATCTTTTTTATTGTAGCACTGATTTGGTTTCCCTCCACTGAACATCTTCCTTTTCTTTCTTTTCAGTGTACAGTCTAATGATATGTGCTCATCTTTCCTACTTTTCTGTTAGGTCAGGGAAATTGCTGAGCCGATACTACAACATCACCTACTGGCCCATCTGGTACATTGGTGAGGTTCCCTGTACTCTCTTATTAATTGAAGGATGCCTACTGGTGTAACAAAGTCTTAAAGTTACAAAACAGGATCAGTATTGTGTCAGAGTTGTATTTTTTACTGTCTGTCACAGAAACATTAAAAGTAAATTCTTATACTCTCACTTAAAATAATTTTCAAATTCATTGTACTTTAGGCAATAGAAATAATCATATATTAAATTGCAATAAGTATTATATATGTAAATTTTAGATTTAATAGAAACTAACAGTCACCATATATATACAAGTCATAGAAAACTCTGTATAACGTCCTCTTCTGTCTTTTTTGCAGAACTGGTGCTAGCTTCGCTATTTAGCCTCAATGCTCTTTTTGACTTCTGGAAATATTTCAAATACACCATGGCTCCCTCCACCATTGCTGTATCCCCTGAGCAGCATAGACTGTTGGGTCTAAGAAATACAAGTGAGACTCTTATATTCTGAAGAATTTGTATTTTGTGCAATGATTGTTATATTTGTGACTCACATAAGTATGCTGGATATTGTCTTGCAGGTATTCAGGCCTCTCCGCCCCAAAAGCCAGAAAAAAAAGAGACCCCAGCTCCAGCCCAGTTGTCTCCACTGCAGGGCCAAAGTGTGCTGAGTTTCAGCCCCTCACGGCCGGCCACCACCAGCCCCAAGTTCTCCCCCACTTGTGTACCTGGCTACACTCCTCCTCTGAGTAACCCATCCACCCCAAGCAGTGCAGGAGGGCCTTTTTCCCCCTCAGTAGCCTATGGAAAGGTGGGTCCTTAAAATTACTGTAATCGGGGTGGCAGAAAAATGTATAGTTAGCCTGGAAATGTGCGGTGAATCCGCATGGATAGCTTTCATCAAAAGTGATTCTCTGTCTCCTAGAAAATGTTTTAGAATTAAATGTAATATGCTTATTCTTTTCCACAAACTCACACTGAGTTCTTCTTTTCTCAGGTGCTGAACTACAGCCCCTCCCCAGGCTCCTCTCCCTATCCCAGCAGCATTGGACCAGCAGAAGGCTCCAGCTTAAGGGCTCGTTATCGCACATCCCCCTCAGTGTTTAACTCCCCTGGAAGCAAGGAGGACTGCATGGAGGATCAGAAAAGCTTGGAGAGGTTCCTCCGCACTGAAGAGGAGAAGAGTCATCGCAGCCAGCTAGGTATATTATGCAAGTGTTGACAGAACTCCGGCGAAAGGATAAACGAGCAGTACACTAACTTCAGTCACTCAGAGTCACTTGTGTATCCAAGACAGGCAGATTTAGACCAGAAGTTTGTTTTTGAAATCTTAAAATGTTTCAGTAATTATTATCTAAGTGTAAGTTAATGTGGAAAGATACATTTGTGAGCATAGAATGAACCCTATAATGAAACGATGCTCTACAGGGAGTCCAGAGGCTGTGTCTCCAAATCACAGCCCAACATTTTGGAACTACAACCGCTCAGTGGGAGATTATGCCCAGAGCCTGAGGAAGTTCCTGTACCAGCCAGCCTGCCGCTCTCAGGCTCCATCTGCTCACAAGGATGAGACTGACCTGGGCTCCAAACAGGCTGCAGAAGAGGTATGTAAATTAGTATTTTATATTTTTTTGCTGTGCCCTAACACAAAAAAATAAAACTTTTATTTCAAAATAAGACACAAGCCACCTGAATCTTTCAGTATCAGAGTAGAGTGTATGATTGGCATTAAAGTATTTCCCTTTTCCTTCCTGTATTGTAGGTATGGGCCAGAATCACAACCAGCCGCCCCGTGGTAGACCACATTGATAGCTGGACAGCCAAACTTAGAAATGTGAGTATTGAAAAGCATATTAATATATTATACTAACAGAACCACGTGCCCAAAAAAACTTCCACAAAAATTTCATTTGCTTTAGAAAATACATCAAATAACAAACCTATTTACATCATTTTTAGTGGATCAGTGACACCATCTTGGTCCCACTGGTCAAGGAAATAGACTCTGTTAACAGCCAGCTTAGAAGGATGGGCTGTCCTGAGCTCCAGATAGGAGGTAAACCATCTGCAGAGAACATGAATCTTGGGAAATGAGATCTGTCTTTTGAACTGATTAAATTAGAGAACTTGTTAGCTGTTTCCATTGTACTTGGAGTCTAACTTGTCACTGTTTCCTCCACCAGAGGCCAGCATAAGCAGCCTGAAACAGGCAGCAGTGATGAAAGCCTCATCCATCCCCACTATGAACTCTATCGTTCAGTATCTGGACATCACACCAAACCAGGAGTATCTAGTGGAGCGTGTAAAAGGTAGGTTCAGCAATACAGTGTGTGTGTGTACCTGATGTTTGATGTACACTTAATGAGATGGTTTTTGAGAAAAAAGTCTGTTTTCGTGGTTGTGTGAGTTAAGGTAGGAAAAGAATGGTTCTTTTAAGTCTCCCAGTTTGTTTAGTTTACCTGCTTTTAGCAACCTGACTCACAAACAACTCTCTCAGTTTATTGTTTTCTTAAACCTTTCATCCCCCACAAATCAGCTTAACTCTTCGCTTTAAGGGTTGTTAAAAAAGAGTTGTCCATGTATCTTACATCACTGTGTGAGCTATAGTGATACATATTTTCAGTTGTTATATATGTCTTTATTAGTCTTTGTAGGTTTTTATTTGTGTATTCTGTCCTGCTAGAACTTGCCCACAGTGGCTGCATGAGCTCCTTTCGCTGGAACGGTGGTGGTGATCTGAAGAACAGGAAGTGGGACACAGATCTCCCCACAGACTGTGCCGTGAGTATACAGACACATACACACACACATGCACACACACACACAGTCACACAAAGCTAGTGATAAAACCAGTTACTGTGTAAAAACTGACCAGATTAAAATCCAGTTTGGGTCTATACTCTTCTTAAGACTGATACTGATGACTATTTTATTACTATTTAATTTACCAGTATTTTCTTTATTAAATGGTTCATGTTTGGTATATAGAAGGTCAGAATTCAGAATTTCATAACAGGGAAATATGCATATCACCCCCAGGTGATGTCCTTCAATACCTAATTAAACATTCAATTACTACCACAGAGACGAAAAAATTTTTTAAAAGTTCACATTTTTAAAATTGGACCCAGTTAAATTTTGATGTTTCCTTATAATTTAAAATTGCCTAAACAATGAAATTATTATCAAATTTTAAAATCTTAAATTCAAATCTTAGCACTTCTTGCCTTTAAAATTGATCCTATTTTTCACATTTGCAACTTGTTGCTTTTTTGAGTCTCTTGACTGCAGCTTCTCTGCTGCAAACATACATGTTATCTTGACAGTGTGGGGTCACCAGTTAAATACCGCTGATAAACATTTCTCTGTCCTTGCAGATTCTCATGCATGTGTTTTGTACTTACTTGGACTCCAGACTGCCCCCACATCCAAAGTACCCAGACGGGAAGACTTTTACTTCGCAGCACTTCAGCCACACTCCAGACAAACCTGGTAAGTACACACACACACACACTATGGCCAGGGAGGAAGAAGAATATGACTTCCACTATATGCCTGTGATTCTTAAAACACAGCATCTTATTTTCTATCTCTGTGTCTTACACCACTTCTTCATGGTGTTTCAGTTTTCTTGTTGTTGTTTGAACTCTCACAGATGTTACTAAGGAGAACCTCTTCTGTGTACACCAAAGCAGCACCACTCCCCCTCACTACCAGCTCATCTACCAGGGACATATCTACAGCCTACCCAAGGTGACAGCAAAAACATCCAGGTTTCCAGGCTCATACAAAACAGCTTTTGCTCTTAATTTGCCCTTACAGGCTTAAAACCGAATGCAGAGAAAACTGTCCCACTGTTTTCCTATTTGTATCCTCCAGGTTGTGCTATTTATAGGCCTCCCTGAAGTGGAGCTGTAAATCAGACATAATATCAAATCATTTTTAATGACTCCCTGAAGGATTGAATGTTTTTATAAGCCAAAATGCAGAATAACAAACACAAAGGGCAAACAAATAACATGGGAGGGTTGTAGATCAGATTTTCAATTGAAACTTGATATTCTACATTTGTGCAATACTGCTCATTACAGCTTTTTTTAAAAAAACAGACTTTTTTTTTAAAAAAGTCTGTTTTTCATCATTGTGAAGTTTGACACTATTTTCTTTAAAATAGTGTATTTTGGTAGGGATTATTTGGTAGATATGAAACTAAATGATTGCTGTTTTTCTGAGGTTTACTGAAAAAACTGGAGCTCTTGTGTGTTGACTTAAGCTTTTGCGTGTACGCCTGGATCCCTTGTCATGTTTTAATTGTTATCCCTCATTAAGAGGTTATTTTAAATGAGAATGTTACCTTTTATAATGAATGCATTGTATAGTTTTGTTTTACACTTAGCTTTTTATATTCTTACAAAGTTCTCTATACATAGAATGTTTTGAAAATGAATATCCATCTCTATGCCAGTCATCTTTATACCAGTCACTCTTTTATATATTTATTTATTTATTTATATATATATTTATATATATATATATATATATGTTTAATATCCCACTGAAAAGGCAAAGGAGCAGACATCTCATTTACAAACAGGTTAGGATGACTGTCTCTCTCTCTACTGTATCTTTAATTGCGATAACATAAACCCATCTTGATTTCAGGGGAGAAACAACCTGTTTCACACAGTCCTCATGTTCCTCTATGTCATTAAGACTAAGGAGTCAGGGATGCTGGGGTAAGTACCTCAACCTAAAATCCTATAAAAGGCTGCCTTACTCAAATAATCTTTGACAAAGGTGCAAGCCATGTCAGGGTATAATTAAATATTGATCCATTTTCAGCAGAAATGTCATATATCAAAGTATAGATGAATTTTGATTGAAAATAGTTTTTGACCTTGTCATCTGTAAAATAATTGAATTGCTTTTCGTTCTTTCTACAGGAGAGTAAATCTAGGCCTCTCTGGTGTGAACATCTTGTGGATATTTGAAGACTGATGTGTCCTGTTTTACAAACAGCAAAAAGCTACAGGTGGATGTGTTCACCCAAATGCTGTGTGTCTACACTGATTTGAATATCACCTCTACTGAAGGACTGCTCTTTCAGGGGCAAAACATAAAGCAGCACTTCATTTTGAAAAACAACAAATGCATATTTTTGGACATAATCAATTTTGTGTACAAAATTGACAACATCCTGTATTGTATTTGTCATTTTAGGTAGGTGGCACCACAATGTGCTTATGATACAATGCAAAGTTGTATTTTTTAACATTATTAGGCTTTTCCTTTTTTGTTTATTTTGTTTTTTTTTTCATTTTGAGAATGTACCAGCATGCCAGCCTTGTAAATAATATACCTCAGATTTATCTGGTGGGTGGAAAAGGGCTCAGACCCACAAATGCACGATTGCAAATACAGTATGTGTGGACTTGGCTTTTGTTTCTTTTTCTGATATGCTGTTTTTTGATTCTGTAGTTTAATGAATGTCTGCTGCAGCAGAGCTGCTCCTGACATGCTTGAAGTCAACCACAGAAATTTGACTTGTGAAAATGGAAGCAATATACAAAACAGTACTTTTGCTGTAAAGCTTCCCATCAAGCTGAAATGCAACACATGACTTTGTAAAGTGTTTTTTTAAAATATGTGATAGAGGAAACAAAAGCAAACTTTTTTTGGAATCTAGTGTGTTTTACCACAGTGCCATTATCTAGATTGGTTACATCAGCCATTAGTTACATTACAAGTTTTTTACATGTTTGCTTGTTTCAATAATGCCATTTTACAAATGTCAAAATGAGAGTTGAAAATAAAAATGACATATTAAAAAGAAAACAGTTCCAGCTTGTTAGTTTCCCTCCACTAAAAAGGTAGTATTTTTAAACTATTACAGGCATCCACTTGGTGGCAATGTAGTTGAATTTATATAATTTGACCTTAATGGCAGCCCTGTTTGTTCAATTCGACTTAACTTCATATCCACCACATGAGCACTGTAATGTGATGCTGTGTTTTGTGCAAAGAGGTACGATGATTGACTTGAGTCTGACTGACAATTTCAAGTATCAAAATAATTTTGTCAGCTTGGGATAAGGACACACTGTTCTGCAATATAGCAGCATGCCCTTCATATTTATATTGCAAGTAATGAAGTGCATCCTGTTGCTATCAATTTTCACAAGGAAGGTTGGGGGCTAATCACAGACTGAATACAATTCATGCTCATGTATAGAAAAAAAAACCCATAAATTTTGTGCGTGATTGCCAAGTGAGCAAACCGCAATATCTGGCATAAATCGTGTTTGTTTTGTAGTTTAGTGTCGTCCTCTTTTATTATAAACTTCATTTCCCATAACGCATTTCGCAGCGTAGCCTTTCCTGTTGGAAAATGTAGTTGCCCAATCGTTTAGGCTTGCTTTTCTACTAAATTAAATGGATGCGTCAGTTGTTTGATTATTTTCCCCATGTTGACAAAAGTTTGGTCAAATGTCAATAATGTGTTTATCAATGGAACATAAGGTGGCCTGAAGGGGAAATTTTTGCGATACTTAGAGGAACTACAGGAACCACAATCCACTTGGCCATCGTCGCTCCTCCGCTAACATCCGCTTGACTCGCTCGCTATTTGTGTTGGAAAAGGACTTTGTGAAACTGCAGCGATGTCAGTCCAGGTTGTGGCAGCGAAAATGGCAGAGGTCGAACTCAAAGACGTGCCCACCGGCAAAGATTTCCCGGCTGGTTCCCCGATGACACCGACCTCGGAGGGCAAGAACCTCGCCAGAAACGACCCGCACGAGGCCGGGTCCTCAGCTGCTGCTTCCCCTACAGCGGAGCCCTCCGCGAAAGCCGGGGAAGGCAGCCTGGGATTGCTCGCCCCGAATACCGTGAAGATGCCGCAGGCGTCGGCTATGAAGCGTCCGGACCCGCAGCAGAACGGCGGAGAGGCTTTTGTCAACCGTGACGGTACCGTTGCCGAAGCACCGCGGATGAAGAAGGTGAGCGAGCCAACGTTTTTCTCCATAGCTGCTGTATCCTCTATGTTATTGGACCACCACAAGGCACCTCGCCGCAATGAAAGCTCTCTGGAGCAGCTCGCATTGTGTGACGATGCTAACATGCTAGCTGTCCCCAAAGCTGATTCAGCTGTGTCAGTGGACTCTGTAAATAATGGTCTTCTTTGCAAATAACACAGTAGAAGGTGTAATAAGGGCTAAACATCATTTAAAAATAAGAACTAGTTTTAGTGTATGCTGACATAACATTACGATAACCATACGGACGTTAACTCAGTAGCATGATTGAAAGTATCCAACTACTTTTTTAAGTTTGTTTAAGATTATGTGTCTATAAGAAAAGTACTTTTCCATTCCCTGCTTAGCATTATCATGCGCAACAAATAATGTCACGTCTTACACAAAATTTATTACCATGCATTAAAATAACCACAGTCAGCCAAATATGAAGGTTTAACCTTCTTTCTTAACTTATTTGCTGTAACAGCTAACATTTTTGCTTTGTCAACAAGAGGAAAAATAGACCATTTAAGTGGTAACTTCCAGCCAGAGGACACGTGGTAACCCATTGCACGGGGTGCTAGCAAATGATATACTGTATGTATGGTTGTTGTGTGTGTAAGAGCATTGCCAGCTTATTTGGAAAACGTGATTTAGATACAGTACAAATAAAGAAACGTTGTTTGTTTTGACGTGTGTGACAGAGTTTTAACTTTTCACATCTGCTAGGTACCCTGACCTGGTCAGGTTTGTTTAGTTTGACTGGTATAGTGCCACCCAAGGTGTGTGATCCAGGGCAGACATAACAGTAGCCAGTAATCCATGACCTCAGGGCACTCCTGTCACCTAGTTTTCTCAAGCCTGATTTAGCCCTCAGAGCACCTATACTTCAGTGAAGGGAATTCCTGCCCTTATGGCTTAATTCAGAGGTCAGACTGACTTAGCATGTCTTTTACTTGGTGAGCGTGGATCCAAAAACAACTCCTTGGCTATGGTTGAGCCCTAAATGCATCTAATCTTTCTATTCACAAAGCCTTGATTAGGACAGAAGTGGACATGAAGGGCAATGTTCAAGGAAAGAACAGTTTTTGATAAGGAGTCTATTGAGAAAGCTTCCAGCTCTATTCCTTTGATCAGAGCTATTAATAACAGTTGACTGTGATTTATAGCCTGTGGTCATAGCAGTGTGTTTTATCAGTGGTGGTCAGATTTAAGAATTGATTGTAGATATGTGTATGGAAAGACTGTTTGATTTTTTTGACTTGTTGAAGGCATGTGGTTTATCCTAATGCTAAAAATAGGGTTTTGAAACAGGCTTAACTCAGTGTGTTGGCTAGTTTGTGCTCCCCCTGTGACGTAAGTGCACAATACTTGTTTATTTTGTTTTTACTATGAGCCATGACGTAAAAACCAAATGGCAGGGATTATTTGGTGAAACCTAGAGACAGACATAGTCAGATAGGATATCCACTTCTGCACCCGGAGACAATGATCTAAATCCTGTTAGACAACCTATAAGGACACCCCAATAGAAGACCAATAGGAGGAGAGCAGCAAAGTGTAGTATAGTGTGCACTGACAGCAGCTCCGTGCAGATGGCTTTAGGTTCCTAAGACTGTCACAGCTATGGATGTAAACCAGCAGTCAGGAGCACTGGGCCAAAAGGGTGAACCGCATTTGGTAATCGGCCCAAAACCGGACATACTGGAGAGCCGAAGCCACATCAGGAGTATTGAGGAGACCAAATTCGCACACAGGACAATGGTATATTTATTTTATTTAAAAAAAAAAATCATGATCAGAAGTGTAATATTTGTTATTTCTTTAAATAAAGAAAATAGTCTCTGTGAAGTCACCCTTACAGATTTACAAAATTGACAAATATTAGCTGTAAAATATTTCTCAAAGAAATATTAAAGTAGTCATAAATCTGTAGTTTTTATGATTCTCTCAGGCTAGCTGATTTTATTTTTTCAACAAACGTAAGGAATCTTATGGTTGAATAAAACCAAAGGTTATAGTTGGTAGTGTCAGGGATTTATTCACACTGACAATCTGGAATCTTCCAGAATTGTGGAGACTAAGTATCCACCTCTTTTCTAACTAATCAAATAAATGATCATTTTATGATAATGTATTTTTAAATCAGTGCACTCAAATTAATAATAAAGTCAACATAAGCTTGTGTAATCCATTTAGCTTAACTGATATAAAGAGTCACTGTACTTAGTGGATATATATTTCATACTTAATGGAAGCATCTCTAAATATTTAGGGTCAAAGGTTTAATTTTTTCAATTCATATAATGCAGAACTATAAAAGTAATAAATAATATTCACTCTAGATACAAAGGGGCATTATACTAACTTAAATACTAATGTAAAATGCATTGTCACTGCATTTGTCTGATCAAGGATTTAGTGTATATCCACAGGGACAGAAGGTTGCCTCCAGTCTATTTATAGATCACGAGGCACAGTGGGTCTCACAGCACATTACATTATAGATATATACGATCACAGCCTGGCCTTGTGCATCTGCTGAATTCTGCTTGTCCAGTGCAGTAAAGGGTAAGTGAAGCTTAGGGCTGATACTGCAAGCGTGCATGCAGGCAGGCAGCAGTGTTGACTGACTGGGTGACTGGATGACTGGCTATCTTTTAATCCATGCCTTTATCATGTCGCCACATGAGAGGATTAAAAGGGTCAGCTCTGTGTTGTAGGTGGGCCCACATGTAAGCTTTTGGGGTAAGTGATGAGTTTCATCGTAACCCACATTGGCTTGGCAGAGATATCTCCAGCTTCCGGGAATTCCAGGGTGATAACTCCTGTTAGGAAGAGAAGAAAACTAGCAAAGAGCTCTGCAGGCAGCAGGAGTAGTTGCTAGCATGCTCACTATTTTGTGTCTGTTGTCTAAGGCCGCAGTCAACCTTATTTTAATCTTACATTGCACCAGTGTGGTCACTCTTCTGATTGGCTGTGCTGAGTCCTTTTTTGATGATGTTCCTGCTCAGAATGCTAACTTGTCACCTTTTAAGCTAATATGGCACTGATATGAACAATTATGCCTGGACCTTTTGACATTTGGCAATGATTGAATTTCCTAACAGTTTTAGGAAAATGTGCACTAATATTTTTTGAATGACTCTAGACAACAGTGTGTTAGTGAGGTCATCCCTTGCTGATGTAATGTTATGTCACCCACTAAGCTGGTGTTCCTGGTAGTTCGCATTGGTAATCAGGCTTACAGTGATCTGTGGCTTCCCTACTAGAGATGAGAATTGTGTAAAAGAAGAGGTTATGCTTTCAAAAATACATCCAGAGTTTAATGCAATGCTCTGATTTCTTCTTTCTACCTCTGCATTTCCATGAATAGCTCTCATGCTGCTCGATTGTCCACTGACAGGCTTTTGGGAACCCATTATGTATTGCATTTTATATTAAACAAATTTAATCCTAAAGCATTTGTGCTGATGGCATCTTGCTCAAACTTTCCTTGTGTAAGCCAGTTGCTACACCACAGTGTTTTGGATAGGTGGGTAGGCAAACAAATATAACTACTAGACCCTATCAGAGCTGAAGATAAATGGTCAATAAAGTAATCTATTAAGTTAACAGTAGGCCTCGGCGTGTTGTTAGTTCTGTAGCCAATTTTCTCATTAGTTCCATTCACATTAAGGTGACTGTACAGTGTGATCTAGTTAAGGATAAAAGGTCATTGCTTTGGGGGATTGTCATTGCCACACAAGGTCATGAGGCATCTTCATCTGTATGTGATGGTCCTGTGCTAGGCAGGAGAACATGTCACTCTCCCTCCCATATGTGCCGTCTCATTTGTGAGTCACCTCTGAGGCCAACCTCATCTGCATATTTGTGAGCACAAACACAGTGGTAATTACGTCCACTTCTGCAGGGAATCCTGACCTCTTTCAGTGGAGGCAAGAGTGCAATTTTGTTCCTAATCTTAACTCTCATTTAATTTAGGAAAAACTGCTTCTTTTATGTGCAGAAATCCCATCTTGGATGTAAATAAAATGTGTAACTTTGAATGTTTACAGTAGTTATTAACAGAAAGATTGGCTGTATTTGTTGACATTTTTCATATTTTAGGAAGATGAATTTCCCATGTTCACGCTTCAAAACAGATTTCTTTTAAACCTTTACATTTTAGAGGGGAGTTTTTTGAGGTGCAAGCAGCATCTGGATGAAAGGCCAACAGACATACACAGTCCTGAAAACACATCTGGAGTCACGGAGAGTATTCAAGGATTTGCCAGCTGCTGCTCTGTCTTTGCTGGCAACATAAAAAGCACCAAATGTAATTTCATTTGGAGTGTGTTTCCAACCTTAGACACTTTACCACATTAGACAGGGAGTGTCTCCTCAGACACACAAACACACATCCCTTTGCTGTGTTTTGATGGGGGGAATGTGGAACCATGGTGTGAAGTCTGAGAAATGCCCTTAGGAAGAGAGAGCAACAGAAAGGGGCCACTGGATCCAAATCCTGTCATTCCTTATTCTCCCAATTTTTTCCAATAAAGTTGACCCAATCTGAACCCAAACTCTGCCCCTTTACTTCTGAAGGTTGCTTTGAGGAAACATCTACTTTGTTCTTGGACAGACTGACAAGTTTTTCACTTTGTAACCCTTCCATACAATATACTTTTGATGATGGAATCTGAAGATGGCTGCAGTTCAAAAAGGTTATCTGTTAACATGTTAAGACATATTTTAAAGGGTTTTTTCTTAAGCTGACGAGAAGACAGCAGCGAAACCTTGAAAGGGACTTTACTCACTTAATGTTTTCTTCCTCTAATGTAGTACTGTTACAATCTGAATATATGCATATCTTTTAGAACACTTTTCGTAGACAAACCTCTCTTCACAGCAGGTCCATGATACACTACAGATTTCTCTGTCAAATTGAAACTACAGCTTGAGGAAGAGCTTGAGGAAGTTCCTGTCTTCTAGAAGAGAAGTATCAATGTGATTTTTAAAACTGATTGACTGGAGTTAAAACCCCTCCTATCTCTGTGCAGCCCTGTATTAGATTTAAGGCTGTTGTGTTGCTTGTTGTGCTGACAGGAGCTTTCATTGGTTATTGAGTCATCATGGAGGACAGTAACTAAGTTTGACCATTGTCAGAGGTCAGTGGCAGGGTCACTTGGAAAGGGGGGAGGATGATGGACAGACACTGGCCAAGGGGTGGGTGGAGGTTTACCTTAATAAGCAGGTAGTAGAGTCCCTGGTCTGACCGGAGGGGACTGTCAGAGAAAGGCTTGGAGGACAGCCCCAGCCTGGCCTGCATGTGATGCATGATGTTGTACACTTAGTCGGGAGTGGAGGGAGGTTTTATGTGTTTGTTTGAGTACATACCTCAGATGTAAATGATTAATCAATGACCAGTATGACCAGTATGTATTCCTGGCATCATTTCTTGGTTTTCTTCAGCAGATACTTAACCAGTATTGTGGCATGAACAAACACGAATTATTTAAAAACATCTCTATGACTGATGGATTTAAGAAATTGATGGAAATTACCATCTCATTATAAAATAAAGCTTTCTTAGGTGACATAATCTGTAAGGGGAAATTTTTAAACCCATAAGGCAGGGTGTGTGTCTATTAAGTTAGCTATTTACTTGTATTTTTAGTATTTAATGCCCTTTTGTATTTTGTGGGGGGGATTTAACTTGCCAGTCAGATAAAATGCAGGCCTGACTCTGAGAGGCCCTTGTATAGGTTTTAGCACCTCCTGCATATGAATCTCAGATTATAGCAGTTTGAAGAGGTTTTTTGAAATTGTTTTACGGGCAGGTTTGTAACATAAACATAAAGGAATGAAGAGCTGTGTGTCTTGAAGAAGAGATGTGTCTTAAAAATTATTCTGAGATGTCTGCTGTGTCGTTTTATTGTTTGGCATGTCTTAGCTGCCTCTGCCACTCATGGACTGGGGAGTATATTTGGCCAGCTTTGCCCTCGGTGTACTTTGCCGGTGTTTATTGCTGTTTTTAATGACCTATGAGTGAAACCATGATTAATCTGACCGTCCTCTGGTGCTCTCCATTTCTTCTCTCTCAAATTACTATGTCACAACACTTTTATTTTTGCTTCCACTCTCTGTTTTTGCTGGTTGTGTTTGCCTCATGTCACACGTCTCAACCAATACCTTGTACCAGTCATGGAGTAATTTGACTGACTATCTAAAGGAACCAAATCTGGGGACTTACTCCTCTGTCTGAGTTACGAATAGCACCCACCCTGCAGACCACTTCCTCTGTTTTTATTGTTCTGTTTTCGAGCCCTTGTGCAACTCTCTTGCAGTCCTGTTGTGTTCATGTAGGGTGCATTCTCTGTCTGCCTTCTCGCTGCGTAAATCTCAGCACCATGCAGCAAAGGCATGTGTGAGATCACACCTCCTTTAACCACCTTCATCCGTGCCACTGAGGCTGACTCAGGAAACCTGCTGTCGGGACTTTACACCAGTTTGAGTTTCTCTCACCCCTGGGGTTGCCAGATAGCGATGTCTTCATCACTGTCCAGACGGGATGTTCTAGCAGCTCTTTTTCTAAAGAACTGCATTATTGGATGGACAAAAAATGTTTATCACAATTTTCTCACACATGATTTCAAATCTTGATTGTTTTAATGGTCTCAAAAGTCATTTATATTAAAAAATATTTTATATTAAAAAAAAAAACAGTTACTCCAACCATATTTGTCCACCTCAACACACCTCCACACTTCTGTGACACAGTGCTTTTATTTTGTAATTTGGTAAAGTGTGCTGCTGGTATTAGTGGCTATATCTGTTTGTTGTCAGTGCTGATGTGCGACCACAGTGTTTTTTCTCAGATTTTTTTTCAGTAAAGGGTTTGTTGTGTCCTAAAAATAACTTTTTTTCCAGGTAGAAAAAATATCTGCCAGTAGAACATATTTGCCAATAGATACATAGATTGGAAAGAATATTATATATTTGCATTACAAAAAGTGCTGTAGTAAAACAACATGAAAATGATCAAAGAGGTACTTGGACCAGTTGTATAAAAATAAAGTTTGTTGATAACAAGTTAATGAGAATTTCTAAAATTTTGCCCATGGAAAAATGATTCATGGCTTGGCGAGTGATTGACGTCCTGTCACTGTTCCAGTGGGTCATCCTCAAAGTGCAGAGGGAGCGGACAGCCATTCATTTGCCCTCAGTGGAGCGAGACTCTGCAGAGTGGTGTAATTATAACCTCATGACATTTCTAAAGGAGCAGCAGTAATAACTTGTATGTAATATTGTATATAAGTATATAGCAGAAACACTGTGTGCATGAACACACAGAGTATCATTGAGTCTGCTCAGCTGTACTCTTGCTGAGATGTCAAGTCAATATCAAGCAAAACTATTATATTAGCTTTAATTAATTCTGTTGAAATAAAACCACATTGAAATGTTAATGCAATTTCCTAAATGTCACTGAAATTTGTCTTTTGGGCAGTAGCTCTTGTAATGATCATGGCAGACCTTTTGTGACATTTCAAAACAATGGTTAATTAGGATTACCTTGACATTAAGGTGGTGTAGCTGTCCTTTGTGGTTTTAGGAAAAGAAAACACCTATATTCGTGCTGCTGCCCCCCGTGCATCTGTGCTTCCCAGTTCCTGAGCCCACCACCCACTCATTTCTGTATCTGTGACTCCCCGGGTGAAATTCATTTCCTGCCTCGTCATCACAGCTGGCTATCACAGGGTGCTTTCAGCTCATTGAGTTATACACCTTCCATCAAAAGATCTTTACAAAGCTCAGGTTCTTGGAACAGCGAAGTGAGCAGAATGAAAGAAAAGGGAGTTCCTTCCTGGAACCTGTGTGCTCACAAGAAGCCAGCACAGTGTGAAATTTTAAACCCCTTGGTTTAGTTTCTGTTGAGCAAGTGAATGAACATCAACCCAATCAGTAGACGTTACTGGACACTAACACTGAACTGGCTGTGCAGCATGACGAGGAATGCAGCTCCATACTCAAGAACTGCATGCAAACAAAGGCCTAACATTGTGTTCAGAAAGTGCTGCCTCACACAGCCTGAAATGAACCCCCCACACACCCATCTGTCTGCCCTGCTTCCTATTAGTCAGGCCAAACCACCAACCCCTGGCAAACAGAGACGGTAGCTCTTGAGGTCTGAAGCACTGCAGGCCTGGAAACTTAATGAATGCACCCTGCCTTGTATGTATGTTCTTATTTTGATTAAGAAAATGTCTATGATATGAAATCAAGAAACTTTGGTTAACAGTTGGATACCTTGCTTTACAACACATAATTAAAACAGGGCTATTGCTAACCTGTCATATAGCAGCCCCAATGAACAACAACTCTCCATAGTTGAGTTTGCTATTGCGTTTTCTCACATGGCACATTGTTATTTTTTGCTAATATCAAGCGATCTAGAGCCTTTGTCAAGAGGATTTTAATAAACAATCTGAATAGAGCCTAATAACTAATGAAGAATTGCTTCACACTCCTAATTAAACATAGATCATTGACCCCATAATGGGCTTATTCAGAAATAGACCAGCACCACCCCCGTCTGTGTGCCTTTGATGTAATTATACCATCCCCACAGGGAGAGAAGGCTATTTCTGGCAATTCAAAAGGAGGAAAAGAAAAAAACACAAACATGCGATTTCAGAAGTGGACCACTGAATTTTTGAGATTTGAGGCCTTTGGTTTTGCTTTCCAGCTTATGCAAGCAGTCATGGTTTCATTTAGCTTAATGACTGACTCTAACAATCCTGTGTTTTTCGATCCAGTAAAAGGATTTTTTGACCTCACAGAACTGAGGCAGAATACTATGAAAAGCAAATGCTGATGGAGATGGATGATTATATGGGTAAATAGATGTATGGATGCATACAATAGATAGAGCTTGCTTAATTTGAATAAAAGCCACATTACTGGATCCATTACTGGATCAACAATTGTCTCAGATTTGAGAGCCATATGGAGTTGGAAACTATAGATTTTTGAACAATCAGAATAATAGCAATGCTGATCACTTTGCTTCTAGAGTGAACAGAGGTCAAGTGACCTCTGTTCTTTGACAAAGATGCATCCTTCCTGACAGCCGTGCAATCATTGTACTGCAGCTTTAGATTATGATCTGTTTTGTTGGACAAACTTAATGCTTTTTGCTCCTGACATTTTAGTTTTATTTTTCTGTTCCCTGTTCATACTCTCCCACTCTTAAACAAACCCTATGACCCCAAAAGTAAAGCTACATTATCTCAATCTCCCCCAGGTGGCTGGCTGTTAGTTTAGGAAGCACTTGATTGGATATGCAGCAGAGTTTTCCATGACCACAGCATTCTAAGCCTCAGTGTCACAGTCTGTCATTTATATTTAATTGTGGGAAGCCAAAATCGTAATATTCAATTAGTTGTGTGTAGCCCCAACTTGTCCTTGAATGACGTGTGAAGCTTCCAGTCATTCCACTCTTCCCCCATTCAGCGGTAGACAAGATGGGAAAGGCATGTTAATGAGAAGAAAAAAGTAGGAGAAGGCCCAGAGTGTGTTTGCTGTTCTCCTCTCCCCCTCGCCTGTTAAGAAGCAGGGTTTAATCTGTCACTAAGCCCCATCATTCATTGCCTGTTCTCTGGTATCAGTGTCCCTGGCCTTTACTGTGACTATTAGACCATATCAGAAGGACAATGATTGTTCTAGTAGGGAGAGTAGATGGCCCTGCATACTTTCCATAGTTTTATAGTAGCACTGGGATCAATCAGGGCTGCAGTAGTCACTAAGACGCAGTCAAATGAAGCTAGATAAATTGGAAATCCCAGATTTTCTGTTCTACAGATCTTCAACATGTCAGAAAAAAATTCTTTTGTAGCATTTAGTTTGCCTATTTGTGACCTAGAGTTAAAATTTAAGCCACACTAGCAGCAGTGTCTTAGTGACTATTATGGGTGGGTTGCAACAATAGACATCCATGTTCCTCTAGAGGATGAATTGCTCTGACTTTGGTGATTCCCTGACTTTTTATTTGAAGCCTTCATGAGGTAAATTCTTTTGCTTTTCAGCAAAATATCTCAACAACTGTTAGCTCACTTGCTATCACATTTTACAGACATTCATGCTCCCATCAGGATGGATTACAACTCCAGTAATTCTTTCAATTTCCATATTGTGCCATGGTCAAGGCATAATATGAATATATCTGATAGTTGTTTTAGGACTCAATACCTGCAAAACTGGCAACACACATATCAGTTGAACTTTGTTGTTAAGTGCTTATTACAAATGTCAGAATGCTAGCACACCAAAAAAACATGGTTAAGGTGTCATTATATCTGCTAACATCAGCATGTTAACTTGACACATGTTAGCATGACATTAGCTATCAGCCCAAAACAGCTGTGCTTTTCATAACAGCCTCACAGAGGTGCTACCATGGCTGTAAACTCTGTGTATTTGGATATCATTCATGGTGCTTGTATTTATGTAGCACACCGTTATATTTTGCACTTGATGAAGGGAGACATTTCAAACGTTCTGATACCGTTTTTTTTCTTCCTGATACTGATGTGCAGTAAAAATCAGCTTTGTTGCATGATGAGTTGTGAACCTTGCTTGGAGGTAACAGAGTCCAGTTTCCATTAACTGAATTACTCGGTAACGAATTAGTGCATAGAGTCATGTATTGCCAATTTGTGATCCTACATTTAAGGCAGCGTGGAAGACATTTCTGATTCTGGTACCTGTATCAAAACAACCCGACCCTATTTGCAACTTGATTTATTTATTTCGTTTATGTTTTAAATTGATATGAAAATGAATTATAATGTCATTTTAACAAAACTTGTGTATCTCCACTCTTCCCATAACATTTGTTGGACATGTTTAAACCAGTTACTCAAGCAGCAGGTACTTGTGGCCGTTAGCCCTTCATCTGTGCAACTGTCTGTTGTTCTTTCACATTATTATATGCTGACACTGTATATTTGGTGCAATGGATGACTTCCACTGGTGCTGCTGGTGACGTGGCTTCACTGAGAGTAGTAAGGCCCAGTGTTGACATGAAGCTTGTGGCAATATATACGTCTTGTGTGTGTGTCTGGGTCTTTGTGTGTGTGTGTGGGCACGTGTTCGGCCACTGGTAATTGCGTGTTGGCTCAATAATTGCCAAGTGAATGCATGGTACTGGGTGTGTGTTAGCACATGTGACTCGTGACTGTGAGTGTGTGCGTGTATGTGTGCCATTATTTACAGTCTGAGCACTTGTCTGTGTATATAAATCAGCAGGACCCATTCTTACATCACAGCCCCCGCAGGGCAACACGCTGTGCTCTGATACGCACACTCGCACACACTGCCTCCCACTAGCTGCTTCCTCGCTCCTTTTCTTCTCTTTATTGGTTACTATTTGATGAGAGGAGGGTAATTTAGCCACCATTGGAGAAGCCACCCTCCCTTTACAGGGTTGTCTATGCACTTTGTAGCTTTTCATTAACTAACGTGTGCTACTTTTTTATTTCCTGTCCTTCTTTCAGTCTCTGTGCACACAGACTTGATAGCAGCCTATTGTTTCTCACATGTATCTTACTTTGTCCATAATTCCATGCACAAATTTTACAAAAGTTGGACACAACTGCCATGTCTACCCCTGGTATGGACATGCCATTTCAAGGTCATAACAGCTGGCTCACACCTCCCTCTTGTACTCCTGACCATTATGCAGAGGCATACTGTGACAGCTGTACATTGGGTAATCTGTGCATGCATTTGCATCTCTAGTCTGTGTTTATTTCATTGTGTCTGTGCACCTCTTCACATTTACTTGCCTGTCAATCACCCTGCGTGACTGCCGGAGCTCAATAGCCACACAGCAGTTTCATTAAAGCCAGGCCTTTCCTGTGATTTGTCTTGGTTTTTTGCTGCTGGCAGGAGCAATTGATGTCACCTAGATAGACACATAGCTGCTATGTTTTTGAATGGATGCACAGACAAATTTCTGTTATTTCAATAATGCAGGATATTATTTTAATATGATCCCTGTTTGCCGTGTGAGCCATTTAGATGGAAAAATCCCAAATCCTAACACAGCTTTGCACTCTTAGTGTAAGCTGTGTGAGTTCAATAGAAAATACTTCCTGTTGTTTATAATTTCAATCTAAATGATCATCTCTCTCTTATGAAAACAAAAGTGACTTTACCGTGTGTTTATGTTTTTAAAGACAGTAACTTGACTTGTGACTCAAAAGGTGCAGTGACGTGCAAAATTGGTCATTACTAAGAACAAAGGTTAACACAGGGGTGATGAGACATGCAAATTCCCGCCCTGCTAAATAGTTCGATTTAACAGACTGAGCTGAAAAATGTCAAAAAACTGTTAAATGTTAACCTACAGTAGAACATTAAAGAGAGGGCTGGAGAATCAGGAGCAAAAGCAATATCTCAGTATTTTTAGGGATAAATGTGATGCACGATACACATCTCTATATTGTGTATCACAACTGGAGCCTTTAAAACCAGGAAAAGACAACAATAATGCAAATCAAGCTATAACGATACATGAGACAATACCTAGTCTCTTTTCATGATCTCAGTTAATTTTATGGACATATTGCCCTTTATTAGGAGGGTTATAAACCTGTGATTACAGACTTGGCTTCCTGTTTGTCTAATGTGTAAATAAATCCAATAAAATAACAAAACAGACCTTAAATCTTTGTACTTATATATGATTAAAATAAGCAGTATTATGATGATTTAGAAACTTAAGCACTTAACTCAAAACAGTAGAACAATTCTCAGCTCCCAGCACAAAAATAAGCAGGAATACAAAGAAGCGTCTTTAGTGAACAGCATCTTTTTCCTTAAAGAACAAAGGTGCCAGCATGCATGCAGATGCTGTCACAGAGCTTGTTTCATGAATATCATGAACACTGTTCTCATCCCACTGTTTCTTTTGGTCACACATTATAGAGGCTGAAACCAGTAGTCATAAAGCACAAACAAGAGATCAAAATTCAGCTCTCGTGTCTAACTGAAGGCAGCCGTCGTCCAGGGGCAGCGTGGTCTGGTGTGTGACAGACCGTCTTGGGCTTGACAGTAACGGCAGCATTGATTGTCAGCAAACCAACAGCAGTGAGCTCTGTCAAGATCAGGGAGTCAGTCAGCCTGTCATGGAGAGCTGCACCTCATAAAGATGTCCTCTACATGTTCATATTGTGAAAGTGTGGTGTGAAAGACTGGACGCTCACCTTTTGTTTTGAAAGTTGACAGTAAAAAAGACTGAAGGATATAAAGAAAACCTGTTTTTTTCCTTCTTGTTGCCACCAGTCTGAGGCAGTATACTTGCTTTCCTTTTTTCCTCCTTTAGAAATAGATGCCATGTGAGTTGAATCAGAGGGCACTGCATCCCCAGCTAGTTGGAATCGTGTTTTGATCTCACGTCAATTAAGGAGGCAGGAAAAGTTGTGAAGCGGACAGGACTGCGTTGGTGTGCGTGTGTGTTTGTGGTATGTGAGTGGAGTGATGGTAAAAACAGAGAGAAAAAAAACACAGGCACTCCACTACAGTCTGTTTTTGTTTGTCTCACACACACAAGCACAATAGTAATCCAGTTGAAAAGCATGGAGAAACATGTGCGCGACTGTTTGATGTGCCATCCAAGAGCTTCCAAAAAAAACATGCACATAATGAACCACAGTCTACTCTCTTGTTTGTCAAGTTGTGTAAGAGAGAGGGTTGTGGCAGGAGAAAATAAGGGGAAAAAAGAGAGTGAAGTGACTTAAATAAGCAAAGAAGAAAGCAGAAACAAGTGCATGTCCTCCATAGTGTGCTGTGGAATGGAGAGCTGAAAAACAAGACACTGATTGCTTTTGTCCTGCTGCCTCTCCCGTAGATGTAAAAGGCTAAAGGCGAGGCTTAAGAGCCAAGGCCACATGTATAGTTAGAGAGATGTCGCAAGAATATACTTTTCCATTAAAGTATCTCGACTGCTCTTGGCTGCCAACCGATTCTTTGTACTGCCCTTCTGATAATGGAATGACACATTGCTCGTATTAATTTGTGCCCCAGGAATGATTTGATGAATTGGACGGAGTCACTTTGATGTGATTGCCAACGAGGCTGTGTGTGTTTGTGTTGTGTATTAGTGTGTGCATGTGAGTGTGAAGAGTACTTTCGCTCCAGCACAATATATCGATCATTCAAAAAAAAAAAAACATCCATTGCTTATAATGAGAAAAGCAGGGTTTAGTGTCTAAATCATTTAACCCTTTTTAGAGACTTCAATAAAAATAAGTCATAGTCTAATTTTACCTGATATTGGCTGTATAGTATTTTATTCTTTGTGCATGATTATTTTGATTTTACAGTTTTGGCTTACAGCCCTCTTGTTCTATTGCAGAGTTGCAGGCCTGTATTCTTGTTTCCCAAATTACTTCCAGACTTGGTACGCTCTGGTAGAGGCCTTTTTAAGATTTAGCTTTGAGGATATTTACAGACATTTGTTTATAGCGCTAAGCTGTTAAAAGGACATGTTCTTCCTCTCCCTGCTGTCTTTTTGGTGTCATCCCTCACTTTTCTCGGCCGTCTATCAGACATAATACTAATAAAAACCCATCAGCACTTTGATTTCAGAGTACTGATCCTTGCTCTCAGCTTGTCTGCTGAGGGCTTAAAGCCAACCATGTGCCATATGTTGGTGAAAGTTGTTTGTGGCAGAAAAATCGGTCCACCAGTAACTTTGACAGCTGTCATCTACTTTTCCTCTATCATTCTCTATCTGTAAAATTTCTGCAAAGAATTACACACTTAAGTTATTAGATTTGGCTTCTGGATGGAAAGAATTATCAGAAACCTGACCAAGCAACTTGTTGCCACACAGTCATCCCTCCATCATCGATGCAGACTTCGTGTCTGTCTGGTAATGTGAGATTTCCTGGTCAGTGTCAGCTTCCCAGAACGGAGTAGGTGTTTACACAACAACAACTTGAGATAGTGTAAAACAATTCATGTTTTCAGTTAACATTGAAATGGGTTACTTGTACAATGTGTTTATTTTTTTGTTTCAACGGA
Source organism: Acanthurus lineatus (assembly GCA_029814665.1). Lineage (NCBI taxonomy): Eukaryota > Metazoa > Chordata > Actinopteri > Acanthuriformes > Acanthuridae > Acanthurus > Acanthurus lineatus. The sequence continues at coordinate 7,363,639 of JAPZDV010000015.1, forward strand.
CATGACTTTTTTGGGTCTGATTCGCCCTTGTGTTTCTTTTTCTGTGCATTTCATTTCCCCAACATGATTAATCATAAACCCTTAAGTCTTATGAATGCAAAATACCTTTTGACACCATTTGTGACTGAAAAAAAAGGTAAGGAAACACTAAAAACAGGCACCCAAAACATATTGGGCCATTCTCTCCTGCCATCTGCTCTGTGGTCGTAAGGTTTGACTTGTCGAAACATTAGGCTGAGATTTCTGTTAAGATTAGTTGCAATAAATACACAAATCAGAATGAGAAATGGGTTTTGTTATCAATGCCCAATCCTGGCACTTACACTTATTCAGTGTGCATTCTTTGGCTGGAGCTCAGGCTGTGTTGCCAGCGACAGAGGCTGGGTTCCCCCCAGAGAGGGTAGCAGTGGTGGGGAGGCACAAACAGCCAGCTTCCCACTGGTCCTGATGGAGAAAACTTCCTTCCCCTTTTCTCCCTTTGGGTTTTCTCACAGAGGACCTTGGCACAGGTCTCTGCTGGCACAGTCTAGTTTGCATCCAGAGTTAAGTCACCAAATGATGGACTGAAACCACTTAACTCGTCTTGTGTCAACAGTGTCCATTAGAGGCTGTTCTTACCTGCCATTTATATCTGATCACAAGTTCACAACTCTTTGCTTTGGATCAGACTTCATAACTCTTATCTTATCTCTCTTTCCTGCTGTATATGGGAAAAAAAAACACAACTCGTCTGTTGCAAAGACCAGACGTGTTGTTGTTGTTCTCAACAGGTGGACAATTAGCAGCAGCAACACACTGAGATGAACTTTTTCAGCACAAAGAAAGTTCACCCAAGGACACATGTTAATACCAGGTATGCGCAGGCTTACAGTCTCCTTACAACACTGACCTTGTTTGTGCAACCAAGAAACATAAATCCATAGTCATGAGGTTATAGCTCCCCTGGTCCTGTAATCTCAATTAGTAACTCATGTTTGATGTTGATAACTTTTAAATGTTGAAATGGTGCTTAATTAAAACCTAAAAAAATATTTTTTCTGTATTCAATTGTGCTATAAATATCAGTGTCTCAACAACTTAAAATGGCATCATCTCATGACCTGGCATAAAGATGTGGGGGTCCCTGTTTGTTCATATTAAGTTTAATAGAAGATTTACATAGAAAAAGGCTTAATTCTCAATGAAATGCATAGAAAAACACAGCTGTTTGTAGCATTTTCTCTTTCAGGAAAACACCCACACAAAGTCATATGTCAGTCAGATGAGGCTCCATTTCACTGCACATGGGGTCTCAGTATCTCTGACACAAAGACAAACACAGAGTTTTGTCTCCGTCTCAATGGCTCTTTGAGTTGGGATTGGGGGGCGGGGGGCCTGACCTTCGCTCATCTGTGGCAGCTGCTTGAGGTGGAGGTCTGGAAACAGAAGACAACTGTCTAAGTTGATGGGTGATTCTTTGGGCAGCATTTTATTTTTTTGGGCAGCAATTATCGATGTCCTGCAGCTTGATAAGCTGCCTCAAACTGATGAAAATTAAGAGGTCTGTGCAAATGTTTCTAAATATGACAGGGTTTGAGTCATTTTTTTGTCCTTATTATACTGACACTTCACCTCCCAACTCTCTCTTTTCCTTTGTCCTTAGTTTGTCTGAGAAAATCTTCCCTCATTTCTTGATTAAAAAAATCAAATATCCAGATGCTATTGAGCATGGCACAGCATACAGATACCAGTAAATTATTCCACTTTGGATCTGTTTTAATAATGACATTTGGGAACAGATGGAAGAACTGACATATGCGTCTCCTTCAAGACAGAAAGGTATCATGTTTTTTTTCAGCCTTTGCTTATTTAGTCACGCAAAAGCACACAACTTCAGCCTCAAGCTTGGAAATGAAGAGAAATTAGCACAGAGTGCTATATAAACAAAGAAATGAATCAGAAACATTAAACCCGCAGGGGAACATAACTAGCACATGACCTTGGTGACCAACTCTAGGTGATGGTGTAATGTGGGCAGCTGAACAAAGCAAAGCAGTGCAAAAATTGTTTTTGTCTATATTCATTGCAGCAAATCAAACCTAAGCAAGATGTTCATATTGCCATTGTAAACCTCATCAAATTTCCATTTTCTCTCTAGTACATTACTGCTTCACAAAAGCTAGTCAGCAGCCTCCTCTGAGTGTTTCTTACTGTCCGCCTGAGGCCTGCGGAATATTTATGTGGGCCCATGATAAAGGTTATTTCGGGGAGTTGGATAAGTGCAGCTTTATGAGGTAACTGTTGTTGTTTTCAAGGACCGCTCTGATATTAAGTGTCATGATTGGCTTCCAAAAGCTTTCCAGTGTATTTGTGATTGTTGATGCATTTTGGCCTCTAAACAAACAGGCGTGCATGAAATCAAACAAAGTTTGATGTTGGCATTAAGCTTAAGTTACATAGATTTTGCAACCAAATGTGCTGTTTTATCTTGTTGCAGTACAGCATAAGTTATTGTGAGTGTTGACAGTAGTGACATGTTTCCCTGTAGAGAGGACCTCAGACCCAGCTGACAGCTCAAGAGGCCCAGCACTGGGTTGTCCTGCTTCATCCCAGGACCCTATTGTGTTTAATTAGGATCGGGTTCCTTCCTGACACAGGTGTGGAAACAAACAGAAGATGAATCACTTCTGGTTTGCAAAAAACTCAAAAAAAAAGCCAACTTACATAAGCAGAGGAGAAACTCATATACATGTGTTCTTTATGTTTAGGGAATGAGGTACTTTGTTGTCTGGAGATTAAAATGTTTAGATCCTCTGCAGAAATTTGGAGGAGCAATTTTTTTTAAATTGCACAAGTGTGGAAACCCTGCAGACAACACAGCTGTGAAGCCATTGCTGTGTGTCTTAAGTATCACATACCGGCTTGTTTCCCTGCACTTACAGCTGAGTACACACATCACATGTACAGTGTAGTCACAAGAAATTTTATCATCATAATGAAGCCTTCTTTGTTTTTAAAATAACTGGCTGATATAACTCTTATCTCTTGCTGTAAAAAACAAACTCATTCCCCTGTAACACATGAAAAGGAGAGAACAAAGGAGAGAACAATTGTTATTATTAACGCTCATAAATTTTTAACTCATTTCTTTAAATCATTAACTTATTAATTACCAATATGGTGTTGCAATTACTGTCCTGTTGCCCCTGAGTCCAAGGCAACATTTTCAAATCACTTTTTTTTGTCCAAGCAATAGTCCAAACCAAAAGAGATTCTGTTTTCTATCAAAGGTGAAGAAGTAAAAGAGAAAATAACTACACAGGGAAGCTGGAACTAGCGAAATGACAGCCTTTTGGCTTTTTCTATGACTAAATACAATTTTTTTTCCAGGAAATAAAATGACAACTTAAGCTTTAATACCTGCTGGGTTTAAACCTGACCTCAAACAGGATTTCTCACTAGTCATTGGTTAACTGTCACTTCACAGGTGTTCCATGTTTTTATAGGCTTGTGGCATATTTTACTGGGAAAAGTTGCCATGCACATTCAACCTAGTTAAACACAAGCCAGAGAAATGAGTGTGTGACTTCATGACCATGAACATTTGTTTAAAAATGAGCTTAATCAGAGCAAGCTGTCCTGTTGGCTCATCAATTGGTGACATCACAGAAGCCATTAAAGGCCGCAGTCAAGGCCATGTAAATGTAAAATGTTTATCAGAGTTCTCTGTTTCAGGATGTGCATCAAGGAGCTTTCACTGCTCATGTTTGGCCAAACATTACACATTTGAGACCGCTTTCATCTTGCTCGCAAATACTTGGAAACATTTTAGCTAAACATTAATTTTTAGGGGACAAAATCTTTTTCCTCTTGAAGTTTTGCCGAAGGCTTATTAAATGCAGCTGAAATGCAGAGGGAGCTCAGCATGTTGCACTCAACGTGTGCAACATCCTCTTGTGAAGAAAACTAGAGTTTTTTGTCTGATTGAAAAAATTTTTTTTTCACAAGGCTGTTTTGTTGAATAGAAAAGTAAGGGGGCTTCTTTACATTTATCATTTGTATAGAACAGAGAAGCTTTTCACCTTGAGCTGGCTTTCAGCTATTTTTTGTTGATGGTTTCTCACCTTGGCTGTTGTTTTTTTCAGGTAGATCTGAAGTAATATCCTTACAAAAGACTGTGTGCCACCTCTTTGCCACACGAGATTCAAGTTTCATACACAAACAAAACCTTTACCTGTAACCGAATCCATCCTTGCATTGTTTTTCCTTTGGCGTCTGTAGTTAATATTTTGTTCTGCCTTGTGTCTGTGTTAGCGAAGGTACAGCCTGTACAAGCAGAAAGAAGGATTTTTGGTGTCTTAGATTTAACATATATTTGTCACTTAAATGTTCGCATCCTTGGGAATTCTGAGTCTGAGTTGGAATTGAATTTTGGGCTGAAAAGGGAAATGAAGAGAGTGTGTAATCTGGTTGGACGCAAGATAATGGAGAGGAGCAGAAAATCTGAGTGCAGCGAGGTAATGCTGAGTTTTCATGGTGGTGGTGGTGTTTAGGGCACCAAAATACTTGCTACCGTTGGTTATTATAGTGTGTGATATTCAGTATATGGCTAATATTTTTTCAATTTTTACTTAACTTAGCAATTAAAACAGTATATGAGCATTTTTCAAATGTTTTTTAACACACTGTAATGCAGTTGTAGGCAATGTAAGTGTTTTGCAACCGAACTACTCCCATTGGGATTTTTAAGTGGAAACTTGTGTATAAATAGATAATGACTATAGAGTAAAACACAGTTGGAGTAACATAAGCTCTCTTCATAGGAGAAGTTATAGTCGTTGACAAAAGCCATACATGAGTAAACACTTGGTAATGTCCTTATACCTGTTTATACCCATAATATAATGTGTTTTTAACCATTTATCAAATTTTTTTGTCATGCCTATAAGTGCTAAATAAGCTCATGTTAAATCCCTTAAAGGTTTAATCTTATTCAACTCAAATGATAATATTTTAGTGGAGAAAGTTGCCGGTCCAGCTGGATGAGCTGTCTTTGCACTGAATGGATGCGGGGGAAACCGTATAGTGTCAAATCTCATCACATTTGCTGCCACAGTACATCTGTGCCTGTTTGTTTTCCTTTTCTCTCACCCAGAGGGAGTTCTGTTGTTTCATCGTCCTTCCTGCCCTGTGCGGCAGATCCCATGGCGTTAAGCTAGCTCGCTCTCGGTGTTCAGCTAGAAATCCTCTAGCCTGTCTTGAAACATTACTGTTCACCACAGAGTTGGAACGAACCATGATCTTCCTGGGGGTGCAGAATAGCCCACGCTGATTATGGCAGAGGCCTGGATTTAGATTTTCTGGTATTTATGATAGTATTTAGAGTATTATTTTGTGGTATTACTAAGGTAAATAAGCTGATGAACCACAAAGCCTGTGTGTGTGTGTGTGTGTGTGTGTGTGTGTGTGTGTGTGTGTGTGAGTGTTTGTGTGTGATCTCTAAGGTCAAATTTGCATTTGTTCTGTTATGGGTCCTGTGCTCTGCTTTGGGACCTCCAGTTAGAGTTAACAGGATACAGAAGGACACCACAACACATAACAGCAAAAGTCACTTTTCTGTAGCTCTGCTTGCAGTGCATTATTGCAGTGACTAAGCATATTGCTCAAATTTAGAAATTACCTCATTACTAACAGACAAATATGAGAGTGGTATCAGTCTTCTCATGAAACTTTCACAAGAGAAGCACTTGCATGTTTCTTTTTGAGTTTAAATTTCGAAGCAGTTAGCTCCTTTCCTGACCAGGAGCTTAACATGAGGGAACTTCCCTGGAAGAATATTATGATGATGATTTTGTTGATTTTTAGAGTTTATGTGTGTAGCAGAAAAGCCCCATGCTTAAAACAGATTTGTAACTGTTGCTTAGCAACATTAGTAACTATTATCTGTGTTGCACATGCATCTGTATGGGATTATTTGTGCCAAAAGCAAATCCAAACATGCTGTTCAAGACTTACTTGCTAACCAACACTGTCCACCTCAGTGGGACTGCCCACACTAAGCTACACTTCCAGTATCCCACAGCCCCCCTGCTATGTGTCAAATGGATCCTCAGCTCAATATATTTCTTGTCTCTTCGTTTTCAATATTTCTAAAATGTTTCAGTAGGAGATAAATGAAATTCAAACCCATTTATAAGTATTATTTGGATGACATAACAACACTTCTGCCTCCAGCTGCTCTCTAAAGTTTGGATGAATGAACTCCACGTAATGATCTCCCCATTTTTTGGAGAAGTAAATAAGCTTTTTACATGTTGCTGAGTCATACGAACCTCTTCTTAGGTGGCCCTCTAATGTACTAGTACAGGAGCAGAGTGTTCCTGTCTTCATTAGTTGTCCTCAGTGCCTCTCTTACATAAGACATAATAAGTCTCTCTGTAAAGCTCCATCATATCAGTAAACTTTAAAGTCATGTGGTAATCCAGGTTTGTTTAAAGGCATGTCAAGTATTGATCTTATTTTTTTTGTTTGTTTGTTGTCATGTGACCCCTCCTGTTACTATGCCCTTCATCCAGAAATACAGAAAGACTGGTGCAGGTTAGCAAGCTACAGAAACAGCTGACCAACAGTCATCCGGCGAGTTTTTGACTATGGGCAAGAGCATCAGCTCTCTGACTGCTTTGAAATGAATCATAAAGTCTCAAGGCAGAAAATTATAAAATAAAATTTTATAGTGATTTTTTGTAGGGCTGTTTCGGTTTCCAAGAATATAAACAAACTCTAGGTTGCAGGATGTGTTAGAAAAAAAAGATGTTTAATATCTGAAGTCTCCACGTTTGGATTTGTATTTACTTTTGTTGTTCATTTGTACTATAATGTGTGATATTTATAACTCCAGAGTAGATGAGTTTATATGTAAGGTTACAGCCAAAAAGGTGGAGCTCAAAGGGTTACCTTTCTCTGCTCCTTTTTGCACAGCAATAAACAAACCACTTTGTCATTTTCTCTGGCAGTACCTGCTGTTCTGAGGCCTGAGCCAACCTGTGGTAATCTTGTCCCAAAAACATGTCATAAGCCCCTGGATCCCCTCCTGAGCTCCCAAAATGACCCTCAATCCTTCATTGCAACTCTGAGCTCCTAAAGCTCCTCATCTAACCTCCATCCGATAAACCTGAAGAGACCATTAGCCCCATTACAGCTGGTTAAAGGGTTCAGGGTTATTAGCACCATCAGCTGCCCTCCTGAATGATGCACAGTGGTAGTTTTGTCTTGCAGGAGTGTGAGAAGTGCCTTACCAAGGTGCATCCATTTGATCTTCATAATCTTTAACTTGTATGTAGTTAAAAATGTGATGTGATATAAGGCTGCCATTATAGCTTTCTCTTGATCCCCTATGTCTTCTGTGACTTAAGTGAAATGTCTCAGCTACCAGGTGAATTACCATAAAATTTGGAACACACATTCATGTCCTCTGTAAGTTTACTGCCCACTTTTGTATGTAATGACTTGATTAATTAGTGATTTTTAAATCATTGTCAAAGATTTTGGATACAAAATTGTTTAGATAAGAGGTTTAATTATGCTCCATTTTGGGATACAATTTAATAATTTCAGGAGCTAAGGAGGCTAATTTCAAAGCTGCCCTAGATTTTAAGCCACAAATCAAGTATTCAGTAGTTTTCCATCACTTTTTTTTAATACCCAGTCATAATACTATACAACATAACCTTTTTGGGTCACCAGGGGCAAAGTTTAGCTTTGGTTTTGATACAAGTAACTCAGAGTCCAATCACTCAAACAATCAACAATTAAACAAGAATACAGAGGTAGGAGAGAGGGAGAGAGGGAGGAAAAAAATGAGAGGAAGGGGGGGAAACAATTCATTGCATTGTGTTTGGCGGCACATGGTCGGACCAGTTTGGGCTGGATTGCAGGGAAGCAGAGGCTAAAAAGAGGCTGAGCGAGAAAAGGTAGCCCATGAAATGAAAGACAAGGTCCTCTCAATACACGAGGCCTTGAGTCCGACATACTTGCAACTTCATCACACACCCCCCACACACATGCAGCAATGCTGAAGAAAAAGAATGGGGAAAGCAGTCAGCCCTGTGTGAAAAAGGTAAGAAAAAAGGGACGGAATGGAAAGAGAGTTTGTATTTGTCAGGCTTTACGGTGGTTTGAAGGAAGATGAGTACTTTGATGAGTGAGAATACAAGATGATGTTGCCAGCTCGTCTGTGAATTTTATCATGTCAGCAACAGGAAATAGTTTCCTTTCTTGTCTCTATGGACTATCATTGACTGTCTTGTTCTGTGAGAGCTGTAATACCCATGCCTGTTTGCAAAAAGTGTTGATGCTCCAGTGTGCATCATAGCCAGAGGACAGTACTTAAGAAACGACCAGGAGATCACCGGACGGAGAGACACGGCAGGGAACGGAAATGAGAAAAAGGTTTATGCTGGTTGATGATTTCATGTGTTGATGTAAGACCTCTGGCCATGATGACTCAAATGTCCTTTATGATTGCACAGCAGCTCTTCCCTGTGTCACACACTGAACATCTCCCACACTGGAGATTTAATGAGTACTTGAAGACACACACACACATACACCCACACACACAGACAGTTTCCTTGTTTTTGACGTGTGCACACACTCGTGGAGAATGTATGTGGTTGTCAGATTTTTTTTCTCTCTCTCTCTTTGATAAAAACCTGGAAACATTTGCTTGTGTTGTATTCAAGGACAGTCTTTTTCAACAAGGAGAACGGTAGAGAAAGGAAATGAATGAAGCCTGACACTCGTTCTGCTCCTTTTATCAAATCTTTAAAGCCTTTCACCATCTCAGTCAGAGGAGTGTTTTTACGCCGGACAAATCTCTCATTTCCTGACGCACATCTTGACAGAAAGATTTGCTGTGATTTGTGAGTGTTATTCAAAAATTTTCTCTATTAGAGATGGGAAAAATGCAAAATTTCATATTGTTTTTATGCTTCACTGCACACCACCCCCACTGGCATAAATTCCTCTTGTTGCATGTTTTTATGGTAGTAATAAGTCAGCCATTCATTCCCTGCAATATTATCAGCACTTGAATTATGATACATCAAGCTCGTATTATAGTGGAAAGATCAACAAATCAGTAGTCATGGTTAGTGTGTTGCCTGACTAGTCTCACCACTGTTTTCCAAGAACCGGATGAACTGTTGTACCTTGTGTCAGCTTAGCGGCCTTGTCGCCGATTGATAATGGCCTCATTGTCTCAATTATCTGCTCTCCTTCCTTTTGGAGACGGCAGTGCACTTGCTCAGTCTCATCTTTTTTTTTTTGCTATTATCAGTCTTTTTAATCTGTATTTTGAGTGTTCTTTCTAATCTCTATAACATTTTGTCATTTTGTGCTTTTAAAAAAAAGCTATAAATCCAATATGGCCTTACATAAAAAGAAGTGGAGTCATTAAAGGTGCTTGTGCAAGAGCCGCATATAAAAAATGAATACAAAGCCTGATGATAGCGAGACAACTTATGTGTGCCTGCTGTTAAATTCCCTCAAGCCAAAAACAAATCGAAGTTGTTAAAATGTTTCTTTTGTCTACATTAATGCAGCTGCGAAATCAGGCTTTAGTTCTGATCTCTGTTTGCCTTCTGCCATCAGATCCAGTTTGCAGACCAGAAACAGGAGTTCAACAAGCGTCCCTCCAAGATCGGCCGGCGCTCACTGTCCCGCTCCATCTCCCAGTCCTCCACAGACAGCTACAGCTCAGGTAAACACACACAAACACACTCCTATCGCTCAATCTTAATGTCCCATCACTTATCCAGCATGCTGGTAGATCTGCATATTATATTTATTTTATGACAGAACAGATGCAGGAAGTATTCCACCTTCTGTTTCCTGGGCTGGCTTATACTTTTTTCTCTCGCTCACTCTCCTCGTCTCTGTGGCTCTCATTCTCACACTCTGACACTGCAGTTCATGTAAAGCTGTGGGCTCTTTACAAGAGGATTAACTGCTGGTGTTGTACTGGAGAGGGGTGGGGGGAAGGAGGGAGGGCTGGGAAGTATTGGGTGTGCTTGAAACTTCACTGTCCAAACCAAGACTATAGTGGTTAGAAATAAAGTTTTAGAGACCACAACAAAATAAACATCCAGCAAAAATGGTCTGTAGACAAATAGGAATTAAATGAGACCTCTAACTTAACGTCTTGTCATGCTTTTGTACAAAAAGTTACGAGGCAAATGTCTCTGTGCTGTCAAGGTTAGGCTTCAACCACAAAAATAGTTTTAATATTCATCATTGACGCAACTTGTGGGTGAACAGAAAAACACTGTTCTTTCATCATAATATTGAATTGAATGTTACCAGATCAGAGCAGTTACACTTTGACTCACATGCAGTTCATAAGTGGTCGCAGTGGCGCATCATCTAAAGATATAGTGTCTTTTCACATGTTCGAATTAGACAATAAAAACATTCTGTTTATAGTCATATTGATATTACGCTTGCAACATTATACCGCTTAACAGTTTCATTGTCTGTGACTGTAGAGTTTACCACGAGTGGTAGGGCAGTATTTTTCCAGTCTGCTCTCTTTTTTTCCTCTCCCTCGCCCTCACCCTCTCTCTCTCTCTCTCTTTGAACAAGATAAACATCATGTTGTCATCGTTATAAGTGGGTATTATCAAAGGCAAACTCAGTGTAGAAAGATAAGATTGGCAATAGAAAGCTGCCTGTGTGAACTCCACAGGCATGCAAGCTGCAGCAACTCGGCAACCAGACGTACAGAAACAGCTCACTGTAGACTGGCTGTTTCCACCAGTGATACCTCTTTCTCTCATGCACCAGGCGCCAAATGTTTTTCAAGAATTCAAGCTCTTTTTTTATGTCCAGTGAAGCCTGAATGAGCTGTAGAGAACATTTACATATAGAGTCAAAAATGTCAAAAATAACCATATGTGATAATCAACACTTGCCAGATAGTTTACACATGATTACTAGCCTTAATGTTTCAAAGAGAGAGTACATTTAAATAATTTTAATCAGTCGTACAGCCTTTACACACTCTTTCCACCTTAGATATCCTTTGTCTTGTCCTCAGTTGGTCAGAGGATTTTCACCAGAGCAACCAAAGTAAACAACCCTGCTTTAAAAAAATATTTTGTAATTTTGAGAAATGCGCTTGTTTGCTTCCCACCCTCAAGTCTGTCTAATTAAAAAGTGAAGCTACGGCCAAGAGATGGTTAGCTTAGCATTAAGAGTGGACACGGGGAGGGAGTAGCCAAACTGGCACTGTCCACAGGTAACAGATCTGTTTATCCAGCACCTCTAAAGGTCTTCAATTAAAAAATAATATTGTTTTCTCGTGTTAAATGCACATATTGTGGTTCTATGAGAGGTTTAGGTGTTAGACTTTTTCTTGGCCAGGGCACGATGACATGAGATTTCAGCTGAGTTTCTGATGACTGCAGGACAGCGATAAGTACTAGTATTTCGCAAAAGTTTCTGGAAGGCAAATATCATCAAAAAGTTCCAGCTTTACTTATTGAGAAATAATAGCACGACATGAAGATGAGAGAGCCTGATATGAATAAACCTGTTCTCCTTTTCCGCCCTTCCCTGCTTCCTTTTTGTTTTAAATTTTGTTTCAAATACTGTTTAAGCTTCTTCAGCCACGATGGCACCATTAGTTCCTGCTGCGTGGCAGGGTCAATCACAGGGCATGAAACTTCCTGTGACACCATTAAAATAATGAATTAATCTCTGTGTGATGCTATTTGGACAACATGTTTTTTTTTCCTAGTGGCAGAATATGATGGACAAACAGATGGACAGGCAGATGGACAAATAGTCAGTCAGTATCAGTGGAAGGCCTTTATTTGCCCCTCAGGTCAGGAGTGCTATAAAAAAAAAAGTCCAGTGAGCATTTAGCACTTTAACAGAGAAAAGATGAACATCATGGTCCTGTGACTTCCCACCAGAATGTTTGCAGGCCGCCACATGTTTTTGTGGGCAAGCATCACTAATCAGGGTCAAGTGAGAAAAGGACCATGTGTTTCTTTCTTCTAGAAATGGAAAATAGTCAAATGTGTAATATAGGGCTTTTCAGCAGTATGGGAGGTAGTCACACCAAGCCATGTTGTGAATTGCAGAGTGGAAGAGCAGCACTAGCAAGGTCCAAGTGTTTTTTTGTTTTTTTTTTTTAAACCACAGGGAGATTTTCTGTCTTGCTAAGGACACAGCTTAGAAAGGGAGACATGGTTAGCTCAGGATGGCAGCAGTGCAGCTTGGGATGCCTGTCTACATGCAAACTGACCCCATGGAAAAATCTTTATATTGTTTCTGTTTTAACATTTAGCTTACATAAATTAGAAAAGAAGTTGTTTGATAATGGAAGTGTTCTACATAAATGTTTTTCCTTATTTGATAAGTACATTTGCTGGAAAGAGCAGATAAATGCTTTTGCTCTATAAATTTTATTTTTAGGTTCTAAAATTCTGCTGTTTTTGGTTTGTAGCTCTGAGATTAAAATTGGCACGCTCAACGTAGAGTCACTTTCCAAAGTGAGAGTTGGATTTGATCCAGTTCCCGTCTAACACACATCTTGTGCTCGCTTTTCTTCCTGATTTCTCTACCCTTTTCTCTGCTTCCCTCCTCTCACCTCAGCTCTCTTTCGTCTCCCCCTTGGAACCAGATCAGGGCTCATTAAATCACTCTTACCTCCCAAGAACCTTACTCTCCAACCTGAGGCTGTCAGATCATGACTAAAATAATGATCTGGATTTTTTTCCTTGATATTAGGGTACTGTTGAGGGCATTTCATCTGCATCTGTTTCCCTCAGTAACTCAAAAAAGCTCATTTTTATCAGTCTTGTTAAGATCTCAACTATTACCAGCAGCGACTGCAAATTAAGTGAAATGTGTCTGTGCTGCTTTCTAAAACTTGTGCAGCCCTTTTGAACCTTCTTTTATGCCGTTTTTTTTTCTCCCCTTCACTGCTGAGTCCCTGTCTTCTCCCATAATTCCCTCACTGGAGCGCCTCTTATTTCTCTGATGGTTCCCACAGTGCAGAGGACATACAGAACAGCAGTGCTTTTACCAGGACCCTTTTGATATAGAGTTTGTTTCATAAGGTTTCTCTCAAGGTTTTGGTCCAAGTCTGTTAAAGGATAGTGAATACAATTGAAAATCATTGCTTCATAAGTTTAACAACCTCTCAGTGTTTTGGGGATAAGAAATAAAGTAAAAAGTGTTTATGTGACATTTTTGATGCTATGAAAAGAGCAAAGTCATTGTCAGGGAATCACATCAAATTAACTCTAAACTAACCACCAATTTTACATATCACAGTCAATTTCCAGGTCTTGGGGATTGCTGCTAAAAATAAAAAAATATGTGTAAAGCCTTTTTTGTCTCCAGAGAGAGCTGCACAAAGTCGAATACATTGCCTCAAGTTGTGTCACTTGAGTCAGCAGCTGTTGGATTTCAAGACTTCAAATTTGAAAATCTAAGTTTCCCAGATCCTCCACAAAAAGTCAGCATGAGTTTTGAAAGCAGTGGTATAGAATTTTAAAAACCCACCTCTTTTTCTGCTGCTATTTAATTTTTACTTACATTAATGTTATTTTTTAACAGTTCAAAGTCCTGCATTATTATAGTATTGTGAAGCCAAGTTGATGGAATCTTCTTTTCATTTACAAGAAGTTTTAGCCTTAAATTAGAAATCATGTATCGGCTCTTAAATTACCAGCCAGCACTTAGACTAAGACCAAATATTGAGTTTTACACATGGGATTGATTGGTTATATACTATTTTAAGCTCTTAAAGATGCCTGAAATCCTTCTGTGTTTAAAAAAAGACTAACACTGAAGCCTCTTGATTTGACTTTTCCTTAACCAGCAGTCTGTCTTTGGCTTTCTCCCAGTATCCCTTGCAAGTATCAGCACATTCACCCTCATGACCCCTAAGATCTTAGCTCACACTCTCCCACACCCTTTCCTCCTGTCAGTACGGATGGGAGATTTAAAAAGAAAATGGTACACTCATGGATTATTTTTTTTTTAAAGCCTTTTCCCTCCTGGCACAGTACAGCCTGTTCCTTAACTTCAGTATTGTTACAGCGCTGGCAGGGTACTCAGTGTTATCTGGTACTGGTCCATGGTCCATGGTCATATTGAAATGGTGGTAGGAGTAACATTGGCATCGTGTACCTGCTCTTCACAAGAAGGACCTCACCTGTGTCGTGAGTCAGCCTGAAGCACAGGAACAAGTTGATGCCAGACATGCAGGCATCTCCTCACTGAGCATGTTGATGTTTCGCTGTGGGCACTTCTGTTATATCTCACCGAGGTGATACCTCATCAATACAGATACCTTTCTTTGATGGTTTTTTTATAAGTGTGTGTTAAAACACAGTCGTGCTCTTGTGCAGTCATTTCATTGAAAATGGGCAGGCTGTGAACTGTCAGTGCAGAATGTTTTTTTACTTCTTTTAAAAGTCAAATAAACTTGTGACTGTGCAGAATCCAAGGCCCTTAAAAGTGAAATTGTATGGTTGGGAAAAGTACAAGCTTTAGCCACAGCAAAGAAACCAAAGGCTCGTTGTTTATTCTGCACTTTAAATACTTAAAGCTCTGGCTAAGGCGAGGCAAAGCAAATTGGTTTGGATAACACCTTTCAATAACAAAAAGACAGCTTAAGGTGCTTTATATAAGACATAAAGGCATGAAGACAAGAAACAAAATTTAATGAAAAAAAACTTCACACAAATGGCTTGTAAAGTAAATGAAATGAAGGGTAATGGGAGATCAAAACAAACTAAAACTGAGTAAGGTGAATAAGAGAAGACAATACATTTTACAGTGCAGCAACACTGCAGTGCACATTGTGTCTGTATAGTCCACATCCATCCATTTTATGACTCCAGCTTCAGTCATAAAGCTTAAGTCCAGAGGGGTCGGCTCAGTAAGAACTGTTGCACTGTAGCCTTGCTCTAATTAAGTTCCAGATAGAAACATAAATCTCCGGGTTGACAAAGTGGCAGTGAGCGGTGTATCAATTCAAAGCCGGGAATCTCATTTTTTTAAGTGAATCCAAAAAGGAGGTTAGGTAGTGGAGAGGAGAAAGTGAAGTGAGGAGGAACTAAGAGACTGATCAATGAGCTGATCATCAACACACTGACATTGAGACTATGGTGGTTTATCTTTGTGGGCCAGAAGCTGTAGTGTGTCAGGGTGCATCATCTTTAGGTCTGGCTTGACACAAAAAGGTCCATCAGAACTTTGACTCTAGATCTGCTCGGGTAGAGCCAATCTGCTCTTAATTGTGCCTTGGTCTCAGGAACAGATGGAGTTATTGTAGTAGATGATCAGTTTTATCTCTCAGGTTTTGTTGAGCCATGTTTTGAGTGATAAGAGTCCACTGATCCTGCTGGTTTCTGTGGTCCACTAATAAAAACTGGATATTAGGTTAAAAAAAAATCCTTATTTGGCTTTTCTAATTGCTCTCTGCAAGCATCTTGAGAAACTGCAATAAAGAATAATTGAATTAATTTTGGGATGTTAATCAGTTGGGGATTTTTATCTTTCATGCCACAGACCATAGCTTCAAGGAAGCAATATGTTGTCACTGATTCATCGCTCACATTGTGGTTAGAGTCACAGATTGAATCGTCTTTTTCGAAATGACTTTCTTCCGCTTGCATGAGACATGTTTGTCTTTTTGTATTGACTGCCACTCTTTATGATATTCCATGTCCAAACTTATCAGTAACCATCTCCACTTCTGCCTCTTGGAGATTATTAATGGTTCAAACATTCTTGTAATCATGCCCACCTCTTCCTGTCAGCTGGTTGAAGTTGTCTGAGCTGAATCCATAAATCCTGTCCCCTGTGGGAGTACACACTTGCACTCATTCACAGCTCATGACTTCACCAGTTTACTTCCAGTAAGTCTTGGGAAAGTTATGGTTACATTTATAAATAGATGTCCATTAAAATCTTGTCGAGTTGAATTTTGATGAGCTGCCTCATCAGCTAAAGGCTTTGGCAAAGTGTTGGGGAGTTCAGAAGACATCTCCAGTGCAAATATCCTCATCTAGAGCTGTGTTAGCATTGTGGGTTGCAGAAGGCAGCGCTAAGTAGATGCAACTCAGAGCTGTCATGATTTGTTCTACTTTGCTTGCTTTGCTTGCTTGACCTCGCCATAAACCTTTTTTCTTTGGGCTAACTAACTTGTAACCTAGTGCTTCTCCCTACATGTTGCAATAGATGTGAAAGTGTGACCTAATTACCCCAGGGTGAGTATAATTCTGCCTCTAAGGGTTTGTGTACAACCGCTAACACCTGTTGAGTCACTGACTTCCCTGACTGGCTCAGTTTGACCAGATGAACTCTTCCTGTTTTCCACAGGAGCCACAGTTGTCAGACCAGTCAGTCCATGCTTGAGTAGTAGAGCCCTCATTCTCTTAGCCTGACAAAACACAGCTATATTCACAGCCTATTTTTTTACAAAACACTATCATTCCCTTCATGTATTTGTGTGTGGCGAACTGATGAGAACATTTTTCTGTGTGTGTGTGTGTCTTTTTTAGCGGCATCTTACACGGACAGCTCTGACGATGAGACGTCTCCTCGGGACAAACAGCAGAAGAACTCCAAGGGCAACGGAGACTTTTGCATCAAAAACATCAAACAAGCCGACTTTGGACGCAGGGAGATCGAGATTGCTGAGCAGGGTAAACCAAAGAAAAAAAAAGAAAAAATATTCTGAATGCATTTCCTCTTTTCTTTTTAGGTGCAAATTGAAGTTATGAATAAAAACATATTGAAAATACATAAATGGAAAGTGACGTCACAGTACAGTAGAATACAGTAAAACAGACATAAGGACGTGCTTTAATGTGTGTGTGTATTAATGTGTGTGTGTGTCTCTGTGTGTGCTGCTGGGTGGCCATATGTCTCCTGTCAGTGCAAGCGAGAACTCCATTTAAGAACCAACACATAAGCAGACATTATTCACATCATTTCCTAATTATTTCACAGAACATAAAGTAAGCATCAGCTGAACCCTGCAGGCTACAGTCTCCCTCTCTCTCACACACACACACACACACACACACACACACACACACACACACACAGACAAACACAACACTTAGCATCAGTATCTCATCAGCTGGGAGAGTCGATGGCTTAGTGATGAAGCAGTAGATGGATTAAATGATGGGATTTCCTTCAACATCCAGCTGATTCTTCTCTCTGTTAACATGTTTTGTTGGTGTGTTCTCTCCTCTTTCAGAGATGCCGGCCCTGATGGCTTTAAGGAAGCGAGCCCAAGGGGAGAAACCCCTCGCTGGTGCCAAAGTGGTGGGCTGCACCCACATCACTGCCCAGACTGCTGTGAGTTAGGAAGCAAAGCACACACTCACACACTCACAGGCATAAAATGTAATGCAGTTTTACTCTAGCTCCTCTTGTCTCTGCTCCCCAGGTTCTGATGGAGACTCTGTCAGCTTTGGGAGCTCAGTGCAGATGGGCAGCCTGCAACATCTACTCCACCCAGAATGAAGTGGCAGCTGCCCTGGCAGAAGGAGGTGAGACTCTATTTGTGTCTCTTGGGAGTTTCTTGTGTGTGTGACACCAGCCCTTTCCTGTCCTCCTGTCTTGAAATATTCAAATGTTCTCTCCTTCACATCACCCTGTAGAATCATGATTTTTCTCTGTTTCACACTTGCTGTCTTGAAGGCCACGAATGTCCCCTGTCTCTCTCTAGGTTTCAGTGTATTTGCATGGAAGGGCGAGTCCGAAGACGACTTCTGGTGGTGCATCGATCGCTGTGTCAATGTGGAAGGCTGGCAACCCAACATGGTAACACACATGTGTTTTAGATAAAGCCTTTTAAACATGATGGAAAATAAAATGTGCATTAATTTCTTTAATAAAAAGAAATAAAAAATGTAATTGCCTTATTCTAAAAATGTATTTGTAGTGAAACAGATTTCCTTCTTTTGAGTGTTTAAGACAAAAAATGCATGACTGAATTGAAAATGTGTATTTTCAGCCTGCTCTTTCTCCCTCTGTCTTTTGACCTTTTAATACCTCTCTTAATCTTTCTCTCTCTCTCTCTCTGCTCATCATCATCTCCTAACTGTCCATCAGATCTTGGATGACGGTGGAGACCTGACTCACTGGATCTACAAAAAATACCCCAACATGTTTAAAAAGATCAAGGGCATTGTAGAGGAGAGTGTCACCGGCGTGCACAGGTGGGACTCGCGTACATTTATGATATTCATCACTTCAGATAAAAAAAAAATCTGTTCATTGCTTTCAAATGACAGAATAAAGAAGTAAATGTTTACTCACATTCACATACCAACATAGACTCACACTTACACTATCATATAGTTTCTGGTGTGGTCACAGTGCCATCTAGTGGTGAAAATGTTACCACCATTGCAGTCAGTTAATACATGAGCATAGCTTAAATGTTTACATCTGTTCTCTGTGTGTGTGTGTGCGTGTGTGTGTGTGTGTGTGTGTGTGTGTGTGTGTGTAGGTTGTACCAGTTGTCCAAGGCGGGGAAGCTGTGTGTTCCAGCCATGAACGTCAACGATTCAGTGACCAAGCAGAAGTTTGACAACCTCTACTGCTGCAGGGAGTCCATCTTAGACGGGTATGTAGCAGTCTGCTGTTTAACCTCATTAGAGGTTATAATACTGCATATGTTTATTGTTTTTTTTGCTACACAGTAATTAGCCCCGCCTCCTCACAGTCCCAAACAGTCAAACTAAATATTAAGCTGTCATTTAAATTACTGTTTTTCTGTCCTTAGCCTGAAGCGGACCACAGATGTCATGTTTGGAGGCAAACAGGTGGTGGTGTGTGGATACGGAGAGGTAAGCTGGACATCTTTTACATTCTCATACAGTATCACACACAATACTTGTTCACTGAGAGATCTTAATGTTAGGTCTCCTTAAATATTTGTAAAATAAGTTAGGTGAAGTTACAATAAAATTGCAATAAAACTTGTGAAAAGGCAGAGATTTGGATGTTGCTTGTAAGAGGAGTAAGACGAGATCAAAATAAACCCCTTTTTAACAGTATAGTTTGTTGACTCCTTAGGCCATATTTGTTTATGTGTCGTGCTTTGTGATAATGGCCCATGTCTGTCTACCTCAGGTGGGAAAAGGCTGCTGTGCTGCCCTCAAAGCAATGGGCTCCATTGTCTACGTCACAGAGATTGACCCAATCTGTGCCTTGCAGGCGTGGTAAGACTCTTTTTATCAAGGTTGTTATTGCTCACCACAAGGGCTGACATTGCATTCATTTTTAAGCTTTTTATTGTCTTTTTCCCAATAAAAGCATGGACGGCTTCAGGCTGGTGAAACTGAATGAAGTCATCAGACAAGTGGACATCGTCATCACCTGCACAGGTTGGTTCAGCCACCGTCTCTCTCTCTGTCTCCACCAAGATGACCTCCACCTCTTATTCACTTTTGGCTGGTGAAGTTAAAAATCATAATGATTAACCTTTTCTCTGCTTCAGTACTGGCAGGCTGAAAGCAAAGGGCTCTTTAAGGGCAACCACAGATTAAACAGAAAAGATAATAAGAGGATAATAAGGTAGATGAAGACGCAGGGCATTTTGTGCAAGATTTTCTGTTATGGAGTTACAACGTGCTGTAAAATAAATAAAACAGGACAGGCATTAGCTTTAATAAGGTCACGTACGTGCAGATTCATTAAGGTCAACTCATTAAAGCCCTTGCAGCAACGTTCAGAAAGTTATTTGATCCCTAGTGAATTAATAATGCTGCTGTGGTAAAATCTCTCGTCCTCTCTGCTCAGAAAATGAGCATTGTTTGGATCTTTTAAAACTGTGACTTTTAACAACACATTAATGGAGCTGTCAGTAAGTTTTGTGACAGAATTCTTTTAGTTTTAATCAAAATAAATGAACTCTAAATCATTTTAAAGATGTGTGCAATGGTTATATATGCACTATGCAGGCAAGTTGAATACCCAAACTAAATCACATTTTTAGACTCAATTACTACACTACATGGTGAGATAAGAAGTAATTAAATTGAGCACTGTTAAAAAAAACGTCTTGCAGAAATAGAACCAGACTCAGTCCCTGAATTACCTATATTTGAATCCTTTTTAACGTGTCTCTTAATAAAACACTCTTTCTTTCTTTCTGTCACACGTTGCCCTGTCGCTGCTCTTTGTGCATTCGTCTTTATCTTTCTTCTCATTTCACCAGGCAATAAGAACGTGGTGGTGAGAGAGTACCTCGACCGCATGAAGAACGGCTGCATTGTCTGCAACATGGGACACTCCAACACCGAGATTGATGTGGTCAGTTACCAACTTGCACAGACTTGAGAAGTAACTGAAACAGTGTTAAAAGCCATGCTGTGTACAGGCCCGGCTCAGATTAAACAGTGAATTCCTTTCTAAGAGGTCAAATACAATAGAACAAATCAAAATGCATGATGGAGGAGCAGAGCGCAGTCAAAAATCAGCAGCATAGAAACAAAAGCTTGGCAGTTCTCGGTAACATGTGACAGTGTGTTGAATGCAGTGTTGACCTTGGGTAGTGATTGTTCACTGTTGTCATGGTAACTGACAGCCCAGCTTGAGTTAGTGGGGTTGCAATGAAAAACCCAATCCATAAAATGCTGTAGAGGTCAGAATAAGGCCAGCAGACTGTAAAAAGCCATCAAACCAGAATGAGTGTGAAAACCAGGTAGTTTTTTTCACTGCCCTCACCACATTGACCTTTTATGTTCATTTTATGAAGATTTTTATGAATTATCCTCTAATTCATTGCTAGAACAGCCTAGAGTAAGGCAGATCAACAGAAACCTTGCAGGCTAAAAAAAAAAATGAATCCAACACAGAAGTGCCAAAAACAGCAGTTCCTCGATTGGCCACTTGAGGCTGGCTCGAAAGCAGGTCAATCCCCATAGACTCCCATATTAAATTGCCAAAATTTAGAGTAAAATTTAAGCATGTTTACAGCCTGGTACAAAAAACTTTAAGGTCTCTTAGTGTAGCTTCTCAGCTCAAGCCTCTTATCCAAATATGGTCATCTCTGATTTTATTCTCCTGATCATAAAACAGCCAGATATAAGTGCCAGGAATAGAAAAAATAAGAGAGGAACTGAAGATTATTTAAGATAATCTGAATAAGTGGTGGAGGAACAAAGTAGTTCAGACACAAAAGGAAGTTATGACTCACTTCTTTAAGTGCTTCAGTCCTGGAAAAGACAAAGCGTACTGAGTCAGTGATGCCAGTGATGATAGATGTGCGACAGCTCAGCTAAACAGGAATAAGCAGTGGAAAAATCCCACCAAAAGGAAGTGATCGCTGATGATGCTGTGCTCGTCCTCGTCCTCTAGGCAAGCCTGCGGACTCCGGAGCTGACCTGGGAGAGAGTGAGGTCTCAGGTGGACCACGTCATCTGGCCAGATGGCAAGAGGATAGTGCTGCTGGCTGAGGTACACACACATACACACACACACACATACTGGATCACTTTGGCACACACTCTTACCGAGAGGACTTTGAAAGAACATGAAAGTAGAAGAACTTCAGATAGTTTTGCAGTTACACAGACATAAAAAAAACTGTAGTAATGAGCTTGTCAAACATATCTTTCAGTCATTACTGGTAATCAAGCACATTTAATAAACATCTAATTAAAACATTGTTAGAAACCCTGAAATTTAATCACCGAATTAAATTGTTAAAAGATGCATAAGCACACCCCAGCATATGCTCACTGCAGGTTAGGACCAGGTGTGTGTATGTGTCAGTGTTAAAGCTGTGACAGAATGAGAGCAGTCTGATAGGTCCAGACAGACAACCTGGCAGCCCATCGATGCCTGAGCCTCTGCTGCCGTTTGATCTTCAGCAGGTTTAAACCACCATCCTTACCTCCCCCTCCTCCATTATGACTCTGTTCTGACAGTTCTGATCCAAAATAGAGTTCCGTTCCAAAGGTGGGATTTATTTAAAGCAGTAATTCATCACAACATCAGCATTCAATATTTCAGAATAAAGGACTTTAGATAGCTAGTTTTACTTTAAAGTTTCAAAAAGAGGACCCTTTTTTTTTCCTCTTTGTTATACAGTTTAATGCACTCATGCATTTATATACACTCATTATCTGCACTTAGCTTCAGTTTTGGTGGACGAAACAATCTGAACTGTGTAGGTTTAATGTGCACAGTACTGAGAGCTAAACAGCACATTGAAACGATATAGAAACTCAAATGTCTTCCACAATTAAAAAACGTATCTTGAAAGTACTGGAGCAGTGAAACTAATAAAAGTTTTGTTTATAGGTGAGTTCAGATATTTTTGGTGTGCATTTGACATTCAAACCTTATGAGCCATTTGGTGTTATTTTCTTGCACCTACAGGACACCTTCCTCTCATCCCCCTCTTTGCAGCCACAGAGAGTTTTCAGTTTTGCATGCTAACTACCTAGTGTTCTGCAACATTCAGGACCTCACTGCAATGCAGCATCACATACGGCAACAACAGATTACTTTCAGAGTGATAGATGAAAGAAAACAATTTTTGAACATTTTGAATTTATTTTATATGTGACCAAAGGTTTCTTTTTTCTAACAAACATTCTGCACATCCTTTGGTCTCTCAGGTACGAAGTTGAACGGTATTCTGACTTTTTTTTGCTGCTTCTACCTCCACAGGGTCGTTTGCTGAACCTCAGCTGTTCCACTGTGCCCACTTTCGTGCTCTCCATCACCGCCACTACCCAGGTGAATTGAACTGAATTTTACTTAAAACATCTATTTTGATATTTGTATAGTTATATTGATAACATTTGATAATTTGACAACCCTGGTTGTAAATGGTTAGTCTTGTTTTGGGTTGTAGTTTTTACATTGCTTGCTTTGTTTTTGTTTATTACTAATAAAGATGGTGAAAAATAAGTTTTGTGTGTGTGTGTGTGCGTGCGTGTGTGTGTGTGTGTGTGTGTGTGTAACACTCGTGTCTCTGCCCAGGCTCTGGCTCTGATAGAGCTGTACAATGCCCCGGAGGGACGCTACAAACAGGATGTTTACCTGCTGCCCAAGAAAATGGGTGAGATTTTTGTCACTTCAGAGTAAAATTTTGTACAAATACTACTGTAAATACACAATTAAGGTATACTTGCTTACTGGATAACACAAACACAGTAAGATATGAGACCAGGGGGATAAAAATTCCCTTTTTTAGTAAGAAGCCACCAAACAGAAAGTGTTTACAGAGAATTTGTTTTGGCCCCAGCAGAGCACCTGCAGATTATTCAATTGAAGATACTGTCAGTCTTCTGTTTAGTCCAGAATTGTCTCCCTAGATAATGAATCATTCATAGAAGAATAAGTCCCGTGTGTGTTTGCACATACATGTGCCAGCACACAGCCTGTCAAGTCTCTTAGATTTTCCCTTGGTGTGTGAGAGCAGAGCACATATGTAGTAAAGAAAAACAGGGAGCCTAATGTAGGTCACCCAGTCAGTGCTGGCTGCTGCTATCACACCACATGCTGATAGAAAGATGATGGAGAAGAACGAAATGAAGGGCTGAAATGAGGGAAGAAGGAAGTAGAGATATTGAAAAAGATGAGGAGAGGAAAGCAGATGGGGCCAAAGAGGAAGATAGAAGACAATGCAGTGGAAAGAACAGAGACATGGAGACATGAAATCCCTGAGCCAACATGCTACTTCTCCTTTTTCTCATTTGAATGAATAATCCAACACAGAAGAATAGTAAATGTTAACATGTTCTTCGTCTCTCTTGCCTCCCAGATGAGTATGTGGCCAGCCTGCATCTTCCTACGTTTGACGCACATCTTACAGAACTGACTGATGAGCAGGCCAAGTATCTGGGCTTGAACAAGAACGGGCCCTTTAAGCCAAACTACTATAGGTATGACGAACACTTACACAATATTCTTATTTTGGCAGTCATGTCAGTGAAGCTTGAGTCCTGCATGCACAGAAATGGGATTTGATAAGAAATTATATTGTGTGCATCCGGTATTAAGATTTTGAATCTTTATCTGTTAAAATTCTTTTAGGATGAATTGTCAGAACTTTTGGTGCAGCATTATCTGGTCAAAATTTAGATAATGTATTAATGGGTCCACTTCATTATTCTACAGCTGAATACCTCAAACACATCCTTTGTGTTTCACGCTAATTAGCAAATGTTAGCATGCTAACAGTTAATTAAGATGGTGTAAAACATTCTACATTACCTGCAAAACATTAGCATCTTAGCATTGTCATTATTAGCATGTTAGCACTAACCATAAAGCACTGATGCCCCTAACTAGAGCCTTACAGAGCTTTTAGCTCTCCATTGCTGTAAACTCTTGTTCTTATTCCAAAAAGTCATAAGAATGTAATGTCTACTGTCTGCAACTGTCATCACATGTTGTGTCTCCTCTCTTTTTTTCCTTAAGGTATTAAACCAGTGCTGAGGTTTGACTGAAGAAGTACAAATACTCCATGATGGCACAGACTCACAGAAGGAGAGGAGGAGAACAGAAGGAAGGATGGACAAAAAAGTCAACACACCTGCTTTATATTCTGGGGGAAAAGGGGAGGAGCTCTTACTGAGCCTGAGGGGAAAGGGGGGGTGAAGGGGCGTGGCTTTCCCTGCGCTTATGGCAGTCGTTTTATTTATTCACACTTGACAACCATAATGATAAACGTTAACTCTAACTCTGCCGTCGGCCGATAGCTAGCTCCCAGACTTCCTCTTCTGGAAGATGTTTTACATCCCTTCCCCTCATCATTTCACATCCATTATCAATTTTAGAGGCTCACGTGTGTGTCGAGTTGTATGTAAAATCTCCATCCTCCCTTTCCATTGCCAGATCTTTTATTGTTTAACTATTACAGATGAAATTATTGATGCTAAAAATATATATACTATATAAAAAAAAAACTTGATTAAAAAAATCTGTGTGAATGAAGATGACCTTTGAAGATTTAGTGACAGACATATTTTTCCTGTCTTTTTTTTTCGTCGTTGTCTTTCTCTTTTCTACCTGTGATTTTGTTTTTTGCTTTTCTCTTGTGTAATATTAAATGGGTGGGGTTAGACCTAGCGGGTGGGGGTTAGGCGGGATCTCAGGGTCCAATCATATCATTTCTTTTATTTGATCGTTTCGTTGAGATTCACTGTTTTGTCTGTTTTTAAACATTTTTTTATGCATTCTGTCCCTTTGGATCAGCAAGTTGTTTGTCGTAACTTTCTTTTTTTTTTAATGACTGGATGGTGACTGGTCCTTCTCACCTATCGCTTAGAGCCACAATGAAACCATCTCATTGACTGCTTCTTGCTTCCAGCTGCTCACGTGGCACAAGTGTTTAAGTAATGAACTGTATTTCAAGCTTGTGAAAGCTAACCTTTTCATTTCATCTTTCCCTTTACCAAGAATGACTATACTGTATTAGAAGCATGGCAGGTTGTCAGATTATTACAAGGAGTATACTGTATATTTAGATATTTATATTGAAATTTCTATCTTTTTCTCTCCTGCGCCATCTAATATCATTACTTTTTGAAGAAAAAAATCAACATAAATCATAAAAATAAGCAATTAAATGTTCAAATGACAAGTGTAATAAATGTACCTAATCCCTAATTTTGAATACTGTGACAGAATATTTACAAAGATACCAAATGTACAGCAAGTTGTTGCCAGGCAGGTACTAAAGCAAATATCTTCAATCAGGTCCTCACTGCAAAGTATGGTGCTCTTAAGATTTACTGTACTTACCATACACACCACAGCTCTTTGGTACTCACTGATAAAGTTGAGGGGATCAGTTTAGCAAATAAAATCTAAGTTTTTGATTTCACTATGATTTGTTTTCTTTGCATCCAAATTCTTAGGATTTTTTTTGCCTAATTTTAAAGATCTCCAAACTTCATATCCATAACATTTTAAGTTCTTCTTTCTCACCTAAACAGCTCTGCCAGTTTATTGAGCTGTACAGTCACAATTCCTAGTAGCTCGTCCTCAGCTGACCTGATGGTGGAAATTAGAAAGTGTCCTGACAGTCATCTCACCTGACAGCCAAGTGAACCCTGCTGCTTTACTGGCTCTGCACCTGATCCAATCAGAGCCTCTGCTAACCTGCAGGGAGACACTGCCAGTTCTACACTTACAGAGAGGGATCAAATCTTTAAACACAAGTGTACGGAAGTTCATGAGCAAGGTCGAAAATTTTCAAGAAACTTTAAAATGGACAGCAAATGTGATCTTTTTGCAGCTATTTTAGAGGAAAAAATTGCACAAAACCTTAAGTTTATCAGTTCAATAAATCAATTTACCCACTCAAAATACAAATATGCTTACAAACTTCATAAAATAATGTTTTCTGTCACATTATAAGCAAATTCATCACTGTGCATAATATTAAGTACCAACCAAAGTCTTTTGGAAAAAAACTTGCAAATTTACCATCTTGTTGAGATATGGGAAAAAAAAATACTATCATGATTATAAAAATAAATATGTTGCTGGAGCAAGTAACCAGTTAGCTTAGGTAAGTATAGAGCTACAAATGTAACAAAAATCCAACCAGCAGCATCCCTGAGGCTCAGGTTTTGCACAAATTAAACAAAACAGATGCAATGTGCTAATTAGGTAGCTTCATAGGTGCAGGTAGATTTGATCACCTTTGGAAAGGGACAGGCTAGTTGTTTCCCCCTGCTTTTAGTTTTCATGCTAAGCTTAGCTAACTGGTGGCTGGCCTTAGCTCCATATTTAATCCACAGACAGGAGACTGGTATTGATCTCCTTGCCTAACTCCAATCAAGAAAGCAATTGAGAGCAATTACTGAACTGCATAACCATTATTGTAAAACAGAGAAAAAAAAACAATTCAAGCCTGAAATTTTAAAGGTGTGTTGGGTCCTCTTGGATAATTCAGTGTACGCCTGTGTAATGATAAGTTAATACACAACATCGTAGCCCATATGACCTCACTGTTGCGTTATTCCTTGCCAGTGTGTGTGCATTTCTCTGTCTCTTTGTGGTGTTGAGAATCCCCTCTTAATGTAGTGTGACCTGTTGTCAGTATAGTTCTCCAACCTGTTGTCTTAAGTCTTATTTTTTCCCTTTTTTTTGTAAGTATGAATGTGTGTTAAAGAGTGTGGCCTCTCGAGAGAAAGCTGACTATAGAAGACAACTTGTGTGTCTAAATGTCTTTCTGTGTTTGTACCCATCCTTTTTTTTGTAGGCCATGGTTGCTTTGTTAACAGCTGCCTCAGGATCCTACCCTGTGCGTTAGGGTTGAAAACCATTTTTGTTTCGTTTTGTCAGCCGTAAGCTGACCAACACGTGGGTGGGCGGGGGACGACACCAGCATCGTATATGTATATACAAACTATATACAGATATGACAACCTTAAAAGTATAGGAAGGTAAAAGAAGACTCAACTCCTGTATTTATTGTTGTAAATCCTCATACAGTACAAACTGGCAAAATTCTCAAACATGTTTTAAGTTGTCTAATAAAGAAAAAAAAACCCTATGTTTAAATATTACAAGTGATAATGGTAGATGATAAGCAATAATTTAAAAATTCTGTAATCTTAATGAATAAAGATGTAAAAATTGTAACCATTTGTGTGTATCTTTGATTTCTACAAACGTCTTTGATTTAAAAAAATGTTATTTCAAACACAAAATAACCCACTTTTGCTTTATGTAGCTGATGTGTGTTATTTCATAGTGGATTGATTTGAGCATTTATGTGTGGTGGGGGAAGGGGAGCCCATGTGTCAGACCTCAGCTGCTGAGGTCTGTCAGAGCCGCGGTGATCTCATCCAAGCCAGACGCGGTCAGACAGGGACATCTCTGACATCAACGGCTGGCTGTGAGCCTTTATTTATTCTTGACAAACAAATCAGCATCACGGGGTTAAATTGGGAGTTGAACACTTACAGAGTAAGATGCCGTTAAATAATGTACAATGTCTCAAGCTGTGAAAACAACCCTGATAATATCATCATGGGTTATTTTAGCTTGGTTTTGGAGACCTGAAGTTTCAAAAATGAGGAAGTTATAGCTACCAAGTAGCATTATGAAGAATGTAGGATCCTGTATTGTCGTAGCTTGCCTAATACTGGGATTAAATAGTTCTATCATGCATTGATTTTTAGCATCCCCAACTTTTTGGAAATGCACCACTTAATCACTGGAGTACTTCTTTAGAGTTTAAAAATTTATTCATCACCTCCTTCACATAATAACAGCTATATATTGGCAATAGCTACCTTGTAATACACCTAGATCATCACACAAACTGCAGGAATAACATTTTTAACATGTTTCTCTCTATTAAATACAATTCTCTCCTATATTGAAGCATTCTGAACCATTTTGCAGCTGCCTGGCTCAAATTGTAAACCTTGTCGGTGCTGTAATTCATCCACAGCATATCAGTCATGTCTTCATAAATGACCTGTTTTATTGAATTTATGGCTCCACAAGACTTGAGTTTAAATTGATTCAATCAGCAGTGAGTAATTATTTAACCATGAACTTGTCCCCTCTTAACCCCTGGTGGCCTGCCATGTGGTCACCTTCCACCAGAAGCTCATGGTTACATTTAACTGTACAATCCAATCATGTCATCTTAAGTGGTTTTCACAGTCAGGGGTAGAGGGTTTTGTGTATGCTGGTAGGAGTGTTTGGCAACCGATGCACTAACCCCCACCTCAACATATCAATAATTCACTTGCCCCACTGATGAGAGGGTGTCAGGAGGTAAAGTGGCTGCAGCTGGAACCAGCTTCACCTTCATCTAAATTTAAACAGAGGGAGTCACACAAATTAAGATGCTAACAAATGAACCAATCTGGACCCCTAACAGCAAATTGTTTTACTAGTCATTTTATTATCAAGTATGAATTAATATATTTTGACAAGGATGTTGGGAAACATAATCCATGAGAAATAACTGGAAAATTTTGGTGGTTGAAATTTTTTTTTACCAGCATCTAGACTCTGGAGCAATTACACAACTATGCTGACCAAAGCCAGCACAAGCCAAAACATAACACAGTAATTATATATTTGGTTAAAATTGAGTAAAGATCAGAATCTAGTTTTTTGCCATCTATTTTTGCACATAAAAATTATAATGTCATAGAAAATTGACTTTAAAAAAAAAAAAACGAAAAACAGCACATAAAATTTGCAAAAACTACAGAAAAAGATAAAAACCAAACCGTGTTGAACTCCGGCTAGTTAAGGCTAGCTTGGAAGATAGCTGACGGTATAGCTAATTTACCCACATTTTCCTGCCATTTCTTGTGAGCAAAAAATAATTTACTGCTTTAACATACAAGTATTTCAGTTTGTAATAGAATAAAAACACTTAAATAGTTAAATGTGATGTGAACAGAGGAAAAATAGCATGTCATGCTAAAAGGTAGCTAGCTCATAGCTTAGCGGGGCAACGGCACAGGGCAACTTACTGACAGGAGGAACTCAGGTGTGGTTAAGCTGACATTATAGGTGAGTCACATACTTAAATTTGACTTTTTAAACTGACTCATAACTTAACAGGCAAGACGGTTGATGAAAAAAATTTCAAGGACAGATAACACACTGCAGAGTAGCTACGTTTTAAAACATTTTTTAAACTTGAAGAGGCCTACAATTACAGCATGGTGATTTAGAATTAGCCTCAAAGGGCATGAAATAATCAATTGAAAACGTTCACCTGGTTAGTTTAAACTTCATTTTATTTAAATAACACTTTCAGGTTAGTACTTGCAAGTAATGTATTAATTTTACATTTAGTTTTATACGTGGTCACATGTTTAAATCCTAATGAGTTCATAAACACAATCACCTGATGGACAAAAATGATTCATGTCCGATTTATATTTCGCTGAGGCTGGTGAATTGAGTGTACTAAGAAACATTGAGCCATACATTTTATATTGACTAGCCAATTTTATTGTCAAGTCAGATCAAAACCCATAGTGCTAGCCTATCAAATGTTTATTTGACAGCTTTGTAGTTGCAATAGTTGACATTTTAAGACACAAAGCCCATTTTCTGCATTTTTAAAACATAGTCATTCAGTGTATTTACATTATGTTTACCCTGCAGTTTTCACTGTTAGTAGTGAAGTCCTGCATTCAAATTGCCTTTACTCAAGTAATTCACAAGAAATACATAGCTTTTTTCTCTTAATTTCACCCATATCAGCACTATATTGTTCCTGTGACTTTGGCATTAATTTATAAATCTAAGCTAACACAAGGTTTCATTTAATTTTTTATTCTCATATAAGGTGTATTGGTTCTTTAGCATGTTAGACTATGTATCCTCAGTACACTGACCCTGAGTAACACCACGTCGTTTTACTTTCATATGGTCAGCTGATGCTCCCCTCTGCTGTCATGATGACTGTCTAACCCCGCCTTCTCGGGGCGCACAGGGACAGTGAACCAAACAGACTTGGGGGGGAGTAGCACCAGCAGCAGCAGCAGCGGAGGAGGAGGAGGAGGAGGAGGAGATCTTCAACTTGTGCTCCGGAGCCGGTGCTCCTCCTGGTGCGGTGCAGTCACAGCTCTCTACCGGACCGGTATGCACTACCCGCGGAGGAGGACGTGAGTCGACCGAGAAAGAAAGATGCAGGCGGAGGACATGGAGGTACCTATGATTAATAACCTTAACGATAACGGCGACAGACTGAGGCCGAAAGGGAAAGATGTGTTCAAGGATCAGCAGAAGGAGTCGGAGGTAAATCGGAGAAGTGTTTGTGTACAGTCGACTACTACAGCTTATGGTATAGGAGCGCACTGGAGGTGTGTGTGAGTCCGTGTGTGTGTGTCCGTTTGTGTGTGTGTGTTGTTGCTGGGGAGCTTTCAGACCAGCTGAATGTCCTCTCCATGCAGTCAGTCGCTGTCTTGGCTGGAAAGCATGTGTGCATGCATGCAGACAGGCAGGCAGGCAGACACCGAGGTGTTATTTTGGCAACCGGCTCCTATAAATAACCAGGCAGTAATCCTTGCTGGTGCTCAACGTGGAGAATGCAGGTGGTGAAATGTGACTACTGCTGTCAAGACCACACCACCACTGCCAAACATATCTCTATATTATATTCATGCAGTAGCCATGGGTTAATTCAGTTCTCCCCAAAATTAGGCCTGTATAATAGTTCCTCATAGCTGATAATGGCTTGTGTCCTTCAGTTAAATGTTTTGACTAAAATCAGATCAGTGTCAGTTTTGATTGTCTACTAACCTTTAAAGTGATTCATCTAATAGCCCAAGTAGTCAAGAGTGCAGGTAATGGCTTCACAAAAGCAGAAGATGTGTCATTTTATATTAAGGTAATTGGGTTTCAGTGACCAGTTTAAGACCTCACTTACTCTGGCAACATGTGATGTTATTTTAGGTCATACATAGTAAATAGATTTTACTGAAATATTTAAGTGATAATGAGTAGCTGTGGCTGTATTATCTGCAAGTGTTTTTGATTTTTCAGTAAACTGATATGTCTTTAACATGACAGAAAAGGGTAAAAACTGGCCTTTTTTGTCAGAGGCAACTGGGGCTTATTTACATCATTTGTATTACAAAATCAGCAGTCTGAATTAAAACGACTAAATAAAGCAGAGAATCCTCAAATTGAACATCAAGGAACCATTGGTTGTTTGGCATTTTGTGCTTGAAAAAAAGGCTAAAACTAATAATGTAGTATGAAATTGATAGCAATCAGCTTTAGGTGAATTATGTTTTGTTCCCAATAATGAATCTTCACATTTTGCAAAACAGCTTTTGCATAATGCTCAGCTGACAGTATTTTGAATCTGACATGACTCATGGATCTAGTCAGTTGATGGAAATTAATTGGCATTGTTTTGGATTATTGATATTATTGCTAAAGTGATTTTTCAAGCCATAATGCCCACCTGTCACATGTGAGAGGACGTTGCTATTCTTTGCTTTACATCTTTGTGTATTACATTATTTTAGGTAATGTAATAGGACTGTTGGTAGATCAAAATAATTTAAAGATGTTACTTTGGGCTCATTTTTGACTGTTTTCTTATCAAGTTGTTTTTCTTATCAAGTTGTTTTTTAAAGGAATTTATTTAAAAAATGCTTGATCTATCCATATCCTTCCACTTTTAACCATCCACCTTTAACCAGTAGGTCTGCTTTGCTTTCCTACACATTTAGTCTGATGACACTTCTTTTAGTGCCATGCAGCTATAATTCATCCCCTCATGAAAAAATTAGAAGAAGATGGGTTTTCATTTCTGGGGTACTCTGCCTCAGCTCCACTAGAGAAGTTAAGCAGTCAAAGCTGTCCTCAGGGCAAAATCCAGTCAATAAAACCCTTGATGTAAGTGTGTTTCTTATATGAGCACATTGAATGATTTTGAGGGAATTAGAGCATGTTCATCTCCCATCCATCACATTCTAGGGGGGAGGCGTTGGTGGTGGTTTGGGGGAGGTAGGTTGAATGACAAGGACGCTGAAAGCTCTTAACGTCAGAGCCATGTGTTGATGTTGATGCTCCCTGGCCACTGCACTAGACCTTGTCTGTCTGTTAACCTCAACCTGATTCATTCATGTATGTAAATTGTTCATCATTTGTGCTGGGAAGAGCAGCCTTCCCTTGTCTGTGTGGCATATGTTGGTTGGAGCGGGGGTGGCCTGCGTTGACACTGTGCCCGGTGTTTGCACATGGATGTGATGCAGAGTGTGGGAGCACAGAAGCTTGTGCCAGTTTGGAGGGAGGACAGCGTTCGTTATCAGCTGGCGGCAGAGGGAGACTGGAGGGAGAGACGGGGAGACTGGGTGCTGAAAAGAACGAGAGCGAGGGATGGAGCGGTACATGCACCAAGAGTGATCTCTTCATTTTCAGCTCCTTTTCGGTCCCACTTGACTCTTCCATCAGATGAATGTTGCATGAGACTACTTACTAATCCATTGTGTAAAAGTAATTTACTTGATCTTTGATTGCTGTGTAATCATATTTAAGTCATTTAAAAAAAAAACATTCTCCATTTCCAGCTTCCTTAATGTGAAGATTTGCTGTTTTTGTCTTTTTTTTAACGTTGATGCTCAAACTATTAGTTGCCTAATGGATGAGTCAATAAAGAGAAGGTTAGCTACCAACAATATTAATAACTTATCAATCATGACAAGTCATTTTATATGCAAAAAGGTCAAAAAACATGTTGGCTCCATTTTCTTAAATGTGACAATTTGCTGCCTTCCTCTGTTCTTAAGTAGCTGCAAATTAAATTATCTTTTGTAATCTGTTGGTCAGATAAAATAGGCAATCTGAATACAGCACCTCTAAAAAACTAGATTTAACTGATAAAATAGAGCATGTCCCTGATGGGTTAATTAAAATGATGCATTCTTATGTCACTATACCGTTTAGGGAGACTGTTTCTTTCACCACAAATAGAGTTGATGTCATTTTTAGATATACAAGAAAATTGAAAGACATCTCCTTGGGCTCTGGGAAGTTGAGGTGGGCATTTTTCCTTATGGTCAACTGCCATTTTATAGACTGAAATGATAAATAAATAAATAAATAACCAACACATTAGCAGTACCAGCACTATTTGTTAACTGGCTGAACAGTCCGGGAGCAGGATAAATGGGAAGGGATTGTGCAGTGGCTGCAGTGGATGAATGCTGGTGTTGGAATAGCAGCCTGCAGCACAGATGATATCTCACAACAAGCCTGTAATAGCTGCTGCAAATCTTAGGTTCTCCCTCATATAGTCCCAGCGCTAAAGAAAGGTCTGGTTGAGCCCATTATGATTCTGTCCGGGGGGAAGAATTGCATTGATTTTTGTGAAATTTCTTTAAATAATTTTGGGTAGCACTAAGCCCTGGATGCAAAATGATAACACCAATACAGTAAAGAGTGAGGAGCTGACTGAGATAGTCTTCCAGTGGCAGATATAATAGCAGGATCAAAAAATTTGACATTTTTAGTGAGTTTAATGTGTTTATTATTGTTTAAAAGCTTGCTACAGATTGTAAAAGTGAAAATAAGATGGTACCTGGCCACACAGACCCACTGGCTTCCTTCACTCACACTGAGGAGTCAAGGGCAGTTCTATTGAATCAGCCACGTTCCCGAGTGGCTCTCATTTCCTGGTTTACAAGTGCACTAATGACATCAGATCTCATTGCTTTGGCTTGCTGTCATAAACAAACTAGCCGACTGATGTTGTGTGTTTTTTTCAGCTCATGCTGACTTGCTTGCAGCAGGTATTTATAGGAGACGGTTATAAGATGGCACACAGACTTGTTATACAGGATAGCTGACTCAGAACACATCCTTATTTACAGCCCTGGCCCTGGGGCAGTTTTAACAGGGTTAAACACTCTCATAGCCTTGAGACTGCAGTGCTGCCAAAAAGGTTTTTTATTCTTGTGAACCTAAAATTAATTTTTAATCATTCCTGTATGGAAATTTTATTGGATTACATTTCTTACCCAAGAGATAAAGATAGAGAGAGAGGGAAAAGACGAATGTTCCAGTCAGCAGTTTACCTTTTTTTTTTTTTTCTTGAACCTTTTACCATCCTGTTCAGCTGTTACATATCATACTAGCAGTTCCTTAAAAAAATGTATAGCCTTATTTTAATGCATTATTGTAACTAGTTCTGCACAAAGTGGAGAACAGCAATAAAAAAGTGAATCTCTAAGTCTAAAGGTCTGCAGTGCATTGAGCTAAATGTTAATGTGTTTAGTAGATATAATGTTTGCCATGTTCAGCATTGTAGTTTTGTGTGTTAGCATGCAAACGCACTAATAATTTGCCCAAAACACCTGATCTCAAATTCATCCAATAATGAGCGAAATTCTTTCAAAGTTCCAAACTGCAATGTGGTTTGAAAAACAAAGTCAGTTGGATTCATCCACTGAGGACCATGAATGTCTGTGGAAAATTTCATGATGATCCATCCATTAGTTGTACAAATCCACTTGGATCTTTTTATTCCATGTTGTGATTATTATTAGACTTTCCTTCATAAAGATTCTTATTGTTATCATTATTGTTATTATTAACTTGCTACCACTAAGATGAGCAGTAATTGTAAGTTTTGTTTCCCAGAAATAAGACCATCATAAACATGCTTAACTAACCTTATAACCTTATGACCTTTACTGTGCAGTTTTAAGTGATGTTGTGGTCAAATGTACTGTATACTCCCTGCTTCTCTATTTTTGAGGTCAGAATTCATTACACTGACAGTCTAACCCGCAGTAAGAGCATGTGTGTCTGTCTGCATGAGTATGTGGATCACATGCTTTCCAGTAAGTTGGGAGTATTTCAAAACCCATTCAAAATCTATCAGATGGTATTTTATTGTCAGGCTAACAACAAGACTTGTTGGCTTTTTTTTTCAGCGTTGAAATTTGGGACATAGAAGATCACAGCAAAAAATTTTTGAAACTCATTTAGCATGTGAGTGCATTCATAGAACCTTAATGTGTGCAGGCTGTATCGTGAACTCGTGCTGGTCACAGGGTAAGGCCAAAGTCGAAGCCAGGAAAGACCCTCAGCTGGATATGGCAGCTAATCTGCTCTGAAACGGGGGCCATGTTGACTCCAGCACCTTCTCTCTCTTTCATCAAGTCTCCCTCCCTGCAGTTCATTTCTCCACCCGAGCATCTGCTTTGTTGGGGCGAGCACGCGTTACCTGCTCAATGAGATTGATTAAAGCAGTTGCTGTGTGTGTCCATAGAGATCACATGCAGTTGTTTGTGGCTCTGGATAAGAGGATCTGAGAGAAAAAATGTAAATGACTGATCAACACTGCCTGGAGATTCAGCAGCCAATCAAAACTCTAAAATACACATGATGAGGCAAAAATGTGAACAAGCCTGAGGAGTGTGCGTGGGTGATCTGTAGAGTTAAAGTGTGTATGCATGTGACCACAAATAAAGTGCAGTGTGATGAAGGTGTTGCAAAAAATGTGAATAGTTTATAGTACTGCTTGAGTATATGCTTGCTTGTGTTTGTCAGGGCATGTGTGTGTAGCTGCCTTCAGTTTCATATGAGAATAAATCCTCGTGTGTGCTTTGTTCTTGTTCTTTAGAGCTCCATGGAGTCTCCAAACCTGGAGTTTGAATATGGAGACACGGACACACTACCTGCTGAGCTTTCAGGTAAGTCTGACAAGTGACTAAATTCCCAAGACCATCACACTTTTCTTCATACCAAATGTAGTAGTTGCTGAATTCTTTATAATTATTCTTTGATGGAATAACTTGTGATTTTACTAAATATGACTAATACACAAAAGATTTGATCAGGTATAATAGAACAAATATGTAAATTTTGGTTGTGTAATTCTGCCACTATGCTTGCTACATGTTGTTAACTAAAATCTTATTGAATATATTCTTTAAGCCATGTGAGCTGCATGCTAGCATTTCTTTTTTTTTTTGGCGAGTCCACCACTTTGGTTCAGACTGAGATATCTCAACTATTAAATGGATTGCCCATAAATTTTAAGCAGATGGTTCTGGTCTCTAGACAATCAGATTTTTGAGTTCCCCTGACTTTTCTTATAGTCCAGCCTTGATGTGGCCATTTTTGCATCAGGATATTTGAATTATTGTTGTTTTTAGCATGTTGAGATGCTGATGTTAGCATATTGCTCAAAGCACCGCCTTGCTTACTAACAGTCTCACAGAGAAGCTAGCATGACTGCAGGGTCTTAGTCTTGTTTTAGCACATCCTGCCATCTGTAAATCTGGTTTTTCATGTACCTTCGTCCAAATGTTTGGCCTGGTTACTTGCTTGAGTTTGTCCTTTTTGTGCCTTTAGTAACTTTTATCCAATTCTGATTTCATGTCAAACTAAGTCAAAGTTTTACAGCTAAAATGAGCGGTTGTTATGTGCAGCACAAGATTGCACCCACAGAATTCCTACAGTAATACCTCTGTTTCTACTTAGCGTACAGACTACAATGTGCTATTGATTGGGAAAGTAATTCTGCATCAGCATTCCTCAGGTTTCCTTCAGCTGTTTTATGTTACAGTGCTATTCATAAAAAACAAGACAATATAAGCTGACACACTGCTGAAGGCACAGAATAAAATCTGGTTCTGACATGTTTTCCAGACAGAGGACACATTGTATGATTAATGTTATGAGTAATCATCAGCATCATAATAATAAATTCAAAACTGCCATGCTGTGCCAATCCCTGTATATCTGTGTCTATATCTGTGAACTTTTCATTTGTGACCTGGAGCTTGTTTCATCAAAACATGCATAAATGACACATGAAGAGATTAATGATGCTGATAGATTTTTCTGATTGTACCAATGTATAATAGTTTATTATCAATGTTGTT
Organism: Acanthurus lineatus; assembly: GCA_029814665.1. Lineage (NCBI taxonomy): Eukaryota > Metazoa > Chordata > Actinopteri > Acanthuriformes > Acanthuridae > Acanthurus > Acanthurus lineatus. Next base: position 7,401,033 of record JAPZDV010000015.1, read on the forward strand.
TCCTAGAGCAGGGTAATGTTAGGAGAGAAATGTTGAATAACAGTTTGATGTAAAGTCAGAATGATTGTCCTCCTGGTAGATGGCAGGCAGCACTTGATTTGCCAAGAGTGTTAGTCACATTGGCCGACAAACACAAACAGACAGACAGTCACGGCAGCTTTTTAACAACAGCTCTTCAGGGACGAGGGATGAAGAATGGAAGGAGATGCAAAGCAGCCTGATGAATTCTTAAACTGTGCATGCATTATACAAGATCACTATTCCAACTGATCTATCCTGTTCTAATTTAGTCGAAACTACTGTTTTTATCATTGATTTATTTGTTGGTTTCCTCCATTTACTCTGGATAATTTGATCCATATAACTTCAAATTGTGGAAAATACCGAAAGGTGCAGCCAGTCCTCACATTGAAGAAGATGCAGCTGGAGTTTTTGCTTGACAAATGAATTTGGTGATTAATAGATTAGCAATATAGTTGCTGATTGATTTTCTATCAGTAAACATATCATTTTAGCTGTAATTGTAATTTTCTTTATTCCACCCACAGAGCTCTACAGTTACACAGAGGAGCCAGAGTTTGCTCTAAACAGAGACTACTTTGAGGAGGACTTCAGGAGCCATGGTACTGTGTACAAGTGTGTGTGTGTGTGTGTGTGTGTGTGTGTGTGTGTGTGTGTGTGTGTGTGTGTGTGTGTGTGTGTGATAGAGAGAGAAACAGAGTGCTGTGTGTGTGTCTGTGTATATGGGTG
>JAPZDV010000015.1:7401826-7418006 GCA_029814665.1 Acanthurus lineatus
TGTGTGTGTGTGTGTGTGTGTGTGTGTGTGTGTGTGTGTGTGTGTGTGTGTGTGTGTGTGTGTGTGTGTGTGAAAGAGAGAGAGGGAGAGAGGGAGGGAGGGAGAGAGAGAGATTATAGTGTCTGTCAAACGGCTGTGGATAAGCTTTTTGCACATCCCTTAATGTGTTCAGATGACCTGTAAGACTCCAGGTGTTTCACTGCCTTCACTCTCAGTGGCTCATGGGAAGAGAGAGTAAAAACTCAGCTGTCAGCAGTGTGTCTGAGACACAAAATGGGGTCAGAAATACTCACATTCTGCCAAGATTCTGCTTTCATATGCCATATCAAACACAAAGTCCACTGCAGGTTGACTGGAGCTGCTGCCTTTTGTTGCGGATGTTTATCACAGAGACCTTGATGGCTCCTTCAACTGTGCAACTTGACTGACAGAACAGGTCTGAGCTACTTTTGGCTCAAGTTTTGTGCATGGTAACAGTGTTCTTAAGTGAAATGGACACCAAGGTTACCTAAAAATGTTAAGTAACAGCATTATGCACATGACAAAATGTGTGTTGAATGTAACTGCAGATTAAACAAATCAATGCATTAAGAAAAGGTGTATTTACATTGTGGTGTTCAGTGCTGGTTGGCACAGTATTTAAAGTTACTGGTGCCATATTAGCTACAATGCTAATGCCACTAGCAATAAATGGCTACATTTCAGTAACTCAAACTGTAACAAACTTGGTCTATGCAGCTAATATATTGCCAAACAATTATTTTATGCCTGGTTCAAATTGCTCATGAGGCCAAATTGCGATTGAACAGTTGGAAAAATTCAGAAACATTAGAAATTTTTTTTTTGTCTCGTAGTTAAGGCTTTGGTCAACAGTGATTAACATGGCCTTTAAATTTAAACTTTCGTTGCACTCAGACCTGTGGCAACACAACACATACGCACCCTGATGGAAAAATGTACACCAAAAAAAGTGTTAAAACTTAGTCCAGCTTTTTTGTCTCACCTCTGAAGTGCAACACAAGCCTCTTCAGTGTGCTTTTGCTTTTTTAATTTTCTTTTTGTTTAAGCCGACGTGTGTGAAATTAGGGTGACGAGGCACATCAAAGCTCTGCTCTTCTGAGCTGCTCACAGATGAATATAACCATGCTAACCACGTGATTAATGTTTGGTTACCAAGAAGAAAGGGGCTTTTTCAATGTAAATTATCAGCATAAAAGAAATCATTTGTAAAAACAATGTTTCTGTTGTTTTCATCAAACTGTCTTGTGCAGAAATAATCAAGTTTCTGGTTTTTGTTGCAGTGCTGATTCTAAGTAAAATTTATTTTAAAAAAAGGCAAAACAAAATATTCAGAGAACATTCGATTGCAAAAAAGCCATGAAGGCCTCAAGTGACTGTGTCACAAGAGCAGGAAGAGCTTCATCCCCTTTATCTGTCACCTCCTCTTCAAGCTGAGTGGTAATGAATAGCGGGATTAGATGAGAGCCTCTCTGGCTGCTGTTTTACAGAGATAGAGCACCAAGCTGCCTCTTTGCATCACAAGTCTTCATGACTGTGTGTGTTTGTGTTCAGTTAGCATTGTATGTAAGCTGTCAGGGGATGGGTTCCCTGCCTGACTTGTGCTCCTTGTGTGAGTATGTGCGTGTGTCTGAGTGTGTATATATCTATCAAGGCCACTGACAGTGCACTTATTATCCATAAATTCCCAATCCTAATCATTGTGATTATCCTGACAGATCTACTTTAAGCTCTTCACTAAGGGCAGGGAAGGTTTTTAGGAACATTGCTGCATTTAGAAAGTTTTTGTTTTTTTCCTAACTATTGTAGACAGCGCTAGACTTCAGATAATCTGAAGCAGAAGAGGTGAGCTTTACTGATTAAAGTAATGTTACTTCTCTTAATGCCTGGAACCTTCTCTGTAATTAGGGAGTCTTAGAATAGACTAACAAAACAGGCTTGAATCCTTGCCAAAGACAGTGTGTACTTCTTTTACTGCTGTATTTTTTTTAGTAGTTTAAGGTCTACTTTATGTCAGAATCAGTTTGTCCCAGAGTTAATAATCTGTCCTTCTCATATTTTTATGTGCTTCAAGGTGCTTCTGGTTTCTTTTTATGACCCCACTGAGTCTGTTATTCCCTGCTGTGCTTCAACGTGCTCACTGCATCAGCTATTTCCAGAGCTGATGCAGTGAGCTTGAACGTTATGTTAAAAAAGTAATGACAGATCAAAGCAGCAGTAAGTCTCTACATTTACCAAAGACTATGACATAATTACTGTGAAAATCTGGGTCAGTCCAGGTTTGACTAAAATTATTTGAAGTCAGCCTGTTTCCTAACTAATAAAGAGTTTGAATGACTTACATGTCATCCCATTAGGGATGGTAGGAGGGATGTACTATTAACCTACCAGGATTGTAGGCTTAGGCTAAATGGTATTATAACTACTGAGCTAATGAATATGATAATACAGTACATTAAAAGATATGCTAATTACAGTTAGCTTACAGTGTAATAATAGTAGCAAGCTAATAAGTATGATAGTATAGTAATCAAAGGAGTACGATAACTACATTTAGCATTTGAGTATACAATAAGCTGATGATTATGATGATGAGTAAAATAGCGAGTGTGACTGTTTAACATTCAGCATTATCACCAAAACAGCAGCTGTTTTTAGACACAAACCAAATAACCACCCAAACCTTTCTCTCTCTCTCATGTGTTCTATTTGTCTCTACACAGTCATCCTTTAATAAAGCAAAAATGCAGAAAAAACCCCACGTGATGTAGACTCATATTATATTAGCCTATACTGAATCGTCCAAGGTAGAGAAAAACATAATGAAAGAAGGAGCTTCTGAAAAAAACTCTTGCACTGTCTCATCTTGTTTTTCCTGCAGCTCGAGGCAGGAGGTGGATCGAGCTGACAGTGGAGGAGCAGAGGGCGTATGTGATGAGGCTGCTGGACGCATTGGAGGTGACGGACAGAGACAAGAGGCTGAAGGTGGCCAGGGCCATCCTCTACCTGGCTCAGGGTGCGTGGGCCCACTTCATTACAACCAGCAACAGGCCTTAACAACTGTAAACATATCGACTTACGGCTGGAAAAGTATTTCGATGCCTGTAACATTAAAAATGGCTCTTTTTTCTGCACCACATTAAAGTGTCTACATTTAGGAAACATGTAAAATAGCAGACAAGAAAATCTTAAAACACTTCTTCTTCTTCCTCCAGGAGTGTTTGATGAGTGTGACACAGAGGTGGATGTGCTCCACTGGTCCAGACACAATGTCTTTCTGCTGTATGACATGGGCATCTTCACGGCACTGCTGGAGCTGCTTAGCATGGAGATAGAGTGAGTAAGACGCATCAAATATTCTGGGGGCATATGAGTCATTAAAAACCTTCCTGTACTAGCTCAGTAGATTTTAAAAAACTGTCAGGTAAAATAAATTACCAGGTACTGAAATCAGCTACTTCAGAAATTCATAACAACCTTTTCTTTGTTAACAAACAACAGTGTGACTTTCACCTTGGATGTGCGTGATAAGATTACAGACTTGCTGCCACTCATGTTTACAATGGAGGGTAAAAGAGGGCGAGCAGAACCAGAAAAATAAACTAGGGAGTCAACCCTTCAGAGACGGGCGAAACAGTTAATGTCTTCAGGAAGGGAGGGGGGCTCTGTTTGTCAGATAAAGGAAATCTTTATCTTTGAAATCTGGAGGACTTTTTACAGGCAGCAGGGTGTCATATCTCTGAAAATTCATAGATTCAAATGGAAGAGTCAGTGCTATCTGGCTTACAAGATCAAAAGTCTCTCGGTATCCTTCAGTGTTTGAAGCTCCGGTCCCTTAGCACGTCTGCTTGTTCCCTCCAAAATCCACAATCTCCTCTGTATGGTTAGATACACTCCCTTGGAGGAGAAGGAGGAGGTTTGTCAGAAGAGAAAGGCAGTGAGAGAAAGAGAGAAAGAAAGATAGAGACTGCAATGCTGGATGGCGTTTCAGACCCTATGATAGCGACACGGTGCTGCAGCAGCTCCTTCAAATCATCTTTGTTGCTGCTGGTCTCAGCCTCAGTTGGGATTCAGTGCTTCTTTGCGTTACATAAGCTGCTCTGAGGCATCATGGCACAGTCTGTCTTATCACCATGCTGCACAGTGAAGCAGTTTAAGCAAGTCTGTCATGCAAATGCTCACATGGTGTTCATGTCTGGTTAAAGCATGAAGAAGGCCATATTAAAAATGAGATCTAGTGATGCGTGCTCAAAAATCTCAGCATTATCGTGTCTTTATCATCAGGTAGATATATGCTCCGCTGTGTTGTCTTTAGTTGGTTGTATTATGGTGCATCTTTTTCATATAAACCAGTGAAAATCATGCAATTATTTACTTTTGTTTGTACATCTGCAGTAACAACCAGGCATGCAGCAGTGCAGTGAGAAAGCCCGCCATCTCTCTTGCAGACAGCACAGAGCTCAGGTAAGAAATACATCCCCCTTCACAGGCCTTTTCACATTCCTATGAATTCACATAGTAAGGAATGAGCAGTGTGCAAATAATATTTTCCAATTATTTGATATAATATTTGTTTTCCTCCAAAAACTGAGAATGTTTCCATGCTTACCTGCCTATCATCTGGCCCCAAGCACACATATTTACACTCCTCATCTGCAAAATTTAAATAATACCCTCCGTCAGTTTCCCTCATGTTCGTTTTCAATCTCAGCTGCTTAATTAAATTGATTTTTGAACCAAATACCTCTCGGCACACAAACACGCACACACACATAAACACGCACATAGCATGCATTCCCTGTTGAACGCTTATAAATAATTACACTCTAGAGCAGGAAATTTGCACCTAATTGTGACTCCAAAATGGAAAACAATTATAGCCATTTTAAACAAAGTGTCAGGCTTTGTTGAATGAAAAAGCGTTTAATGCGCTAAACATTGCCTGACTTGCATCAGGTAATTATGAATGGATGGTGCATTATCCTTGCAGAGCACAGAAATCATTTCCTCACATACCTCTGCTCACAAACAGATTGCATTAAAATACTTCTGCTTCTTGCACTCACCTTTCATTTTTACTCATCATTTCCTCCATCAGTTTATTGCCCCTTGGAGTGGCAGACCTTTTAGGCCTTTCATAATTGTTTTCATACCAGTTAAATTCCTATGACACACACACACTCACACACAAACATGCCTGTTTTTAAGCTGAGTCCTGTGTGTTTCTTGTCCATGCAGAGTGCTACTGAGTATCATGTATCTGATGGTGGAGACCATCAGAGTTCAGACAGAAGATGACAGACCTGAGTGGAAAGCAGCCAGAGAAGCCTTCAAGAATGAGCTAGGTGTGTGTGTGTGTGCGTGTGTGTGTGTGTGTGTATAGAACAAGTACAAGACACCTTTAGGAAGTACACACTGCTGCAGCAACAGTATGCATTATTCCTTTGTTTAGTTTTGCACTTATTTAATAATACAAACTAAAAAAAACTTTTTACTGTCATCACACACACTTGCAAAATCACTACCGGGTTTGTCTTATCAGGTGCTTTCATACATTCATATATTCATTCCAAAAACACTGGCTTTGACCATCAACCCTTTAGGTTCCCCTCTGTACAATGGAGAGCCCTTCGCCCTGCTCCTCTTCACTATGGTGACCAAGTTTTGCAGCATGAACGCTCCACACTTCCCCATGAAGAAAGTACTATTGCTGCTCTGGAAGACAATACTGGTTAGTACAGTATGACCCCTCAAATAGACGACTGACACATAATGCACATAATGTAAATTTATTCCTGCATTAATCCTTCTTTGTTTGTGTTCATGAGCCTGTGAGTCACTGTGTTTCTGTCAATCTTCACCTACCAGTTCACCTTAGGGGGTTTCGAGGAACTCCAGGAGATGAAGGTGCGAGGGCGGGAGCGTCTGAACCTGCCCCCGCTGCCCGAGGACAGCATCAAAGTGGTCAGGGCCATGAGAGCGGCTTCACCCCCGGCCTCTGCCATGGAGCTCATTGAACAGCAACAGCAGCAGAAGAGAGGCCGCCGCAGCCGCAGGGTAAAGCCCCCCCACACCTACACATTTCACAGCAGTCACACATTATATTTGACACCTTGTTTGATTGCTGACATGACGGTGTTTCTCTTTAAAAACACACACACTCATTTAACTTTCACATATTTAGGCAAGAGGACATAAATACAGTATTTTAGTGTGCAATCATTGGTAACTACATGTAGCCTGAAACAAGAGAAGCAGTTATGAGGGATTTCTTTCCTCACTTTTTTGCAGCCAAAAGACAATCATGTTAGGTAGAACACACACCTACACTAGCAATGCATTTTCACACATAGTCCCAGTGTTGTGCGAGCTGTTTATCCGTCTCAGTAATGCAGAGGAAGAAAGTGTGTTTGGTACCTTTAACAGTATAAATAAATTCTACTTCAGACTAATTTTCTTCATTATTTGCCTGTTTTCTTCTGAACAGCTTCACCTGTTTGTAGTAAAAGAATCCATAGAGTTCCTTCTGTAACTCACCCTCTAACTCTTTGCTGGGTCAGGTTTTCCCAAAAGTTCTTCAGTGCCAACATCACTGGTTCTCTGTTGTAAGTCAGCAAAGCCAGAGATGATATTGGCGCTGGGATGGCTTTGAGAATTCCAAGCCCGTTGTTTTTTCATAGAGCTTTGACTGGACAGGCTCTCTCTCTTTCTAATTGCCCTTTGGTTTCTCATTGCCCCTCTTCCTTGTGTTCCCACAGAGTGCCTTTGTTGATAGCTTGGAAGGAGACAGTCCCTTTCCCAAGAAGCAGGTCTTTACCCACAAATTCCCTTTTTTTTCCTCCTGCATTTTCTCCCTGCATTGAACTGGACTTTTAGTACTCCTCTCCCATATCCCCGCCACCTTCCTTTCTGACTCCTCTCTTCTCCTCTTCTTCCTCTCTTCTCCTCTTCTTCCATCATTAAACCTCATCCAATCACATCAGGATGCACCAAAACTTGAAAAGCAATATTTAACATGTCAAAATGTTACCTTTTTTTGCTCACATAAATTATTCTGTTGAAGAAAGTCAAATTATGCTCTATATAAAACATGATTTCTACACAACCCAAACTATTTGACAGAATCTCTAACATTTAATGAAAGAGATGAATCAGAAACTGAATCTGTAATGAAACAAGTGGTTTTGGTGCAGTCCGTTTCTCCGCCACATTTCCAGAACTTAAAGGAATTGTTTCACATTTGGAAAATAAACTTTAAAATAGAAAATAACTCACATTTTTGCTTACAGGTAAATAAGAATAAAGATATCACAGTCACATCTAAAAGCAAAACATAAGACCACAGCAAACAGCTTGTTAGCTACTATTAGGCTGTATTTAAAATTCTATAATAACATGCTATTTAGTTCACTAAAACAGTATGTGAGAACATTTAAGTACAAATATAAACTTTACTTTTCTTTAAAAAAAATAGTCAGTGGAATGCATGCTATTTTTAGGAAAATATTACAGTGGGCATGCAGTAGAAATGAAGAATGAAAATCCCATAATGCAGTAGTGATGACAACTCTTGCATTACAACGTCAGCAACACTTTAATTTTAGTCTAACTGAAGGTTTCACTTTGCTGGGTGCAGTGTATGATTTAAAAGAGTTCATTGTTGGCATGGGTTACCAAGGTCAAGCATATCCAGCTGGCAAGGACGACTCAGAAGAAGTGATATTTGCTGAGCAGTGTGTCTAAAAAAACATACAACTGTTTAGTCACACAAATAGATTTTGCATGATGGAACAAACTGGATACATTGTAAATAGAGTGAAATTCTAGATGCAGTGCTAGTTCATGTCCAGTGTGCTGACTTCCTGAAGTCTGCACTGTTTGCCTGTCAATGTATCATTCTCATTTCAGCCTAATTCAAAGTAGGCTAATAACCACATTTTCCAAAATGTTGAACTATTCCTTTAACTTACAATTGCACCTGCATGTTTTCTTCCATTTTGTTTTTGTTTTCAGTCTGTCCTTTTGTCACACCTATTCCTTTTTTTTCTTTTTCACTTTACTTCTTCTCTTATGATTATCTTTTAATTTCTCATCCATACATGCACTTTTCATTCACTCCCCCTAACACTTTAAAATAATCATTTTGCTGTACTAATTATACCCCAAATTTTTCCTTCTGTTTCCCCCACTTCCTTACACCCTTTCCTTGTTTATACTCCTGCTTCTCATCTTCCTTCCTGTTGACCCATTCTACTTTCCTCCTTCCTTCACATGTTTCATTCCTTCATTTTCATCTCCTCCACCAAAATTCTTCCTTCTTCTACTCCCCCTATCTCTTTCTCTTCCTACTTCTCTCTCCTCTTCCACTGTCACCTGCTCAGTACCGGGGGCAGGGTTTGAGAAACAGGGCTGACTTGCTGGCTGTTGTCATTGGTGCTGGAGCGGTCACTATCCACTGTGCCATAAAGGCAGTCACTTCAGACATCTACTGTAGTAGCATCTCCCCTGCAGTCTCCATCACATTGCTGCCGGATTTGGCCTCAAAAACCACCTCGCACTGTAGTCTCTGGACTAGGGGTCAATGTCATTAAAATGCATTCATTAAGGAGGTGAATTGACACTGTCATGAACAGATTATTTCCTCTCTAGGTGTTGTATTCGGTTCTCAGCTGCTCTCTCTCTTAAATGGATGTCATTGAACGCAGTTGTCCCCTAACCCTGATAGAAAAAAAAAAACACTAGCTTTACCTCCCACATAGCAGTGAATGGCTTCTCCATAGAGAATGGCTCACAACACACTTTCACCTCTTCCTTCCTCCCTCCCTCCTTCACTTCCCTCCCTCCCTCCTTCTCACCATACACTCACTGTAATCCTCACTTAGTCCGGTGTTAGTACTACCACTGTCGCACCATACATCGACTGCACTAGCTTAACTAATGACCAGAACGCTGACTCATGCCTGATGCTTGCACTGTTGCCACGGCCATTCATCGGAGAACTTGTTTGAACTGAGTGTGTCATTGTGTGTTCAGCACCTGAATTGAAATGAGTTTGTTTGCAGATAACAGCTTAATATGAAGTTTAAGTTTTAATGGGTCTTGCTTGCGTTTTCCTGTATCATATGAAGTGCAGATGTGTGGTAAGTTAAATTGGATTTGTTGCCTGTGGTTGCTGTGGAAAGTTGCTTTTCCTGACATTTTAAGAAAATGTCACATTGATTTGAGTTGCCCTCTCCAGATTCTCAATATGATGGGAGTTTTTTACAAGACAAAAGAGGAGTTCTACACTTTGGGAAATATCTTTCTTGCCAAGATTTAGATAAAAAGATCAAAATCACTCTCATCCCTGTATGCTCACTATAAAGCTAGAGGCAGGAGATGGCTAGCTTGACTTTGCATAAAAACACAGAGGAACATCCAGCAAGCTGTGTTCAAAGATAAAAATCTACCCATCGGCACCTCCAGATCTCTTTAATGAGGAGGCTTAATATTGTTTGTCTAATTTATACAAGAAAGGAAATGTAGAATAGGGTTGTGTATTTGGCTGGGTGCAAAAACCCAAACTTAAAAAAGTCACTGCAACCAGAAGACATTTGTAAAAGTTTAACTTTAACAGTCACAACTTAACTTTATTATTTAATTTATTTTACTTTGTAAACAAACTAGATGTATGATTTAAGTGAGTAAGCTTTAGAAAAGGTGGTATGTAGATTTTTGGTTACTGTCGTAGGGCCTGGCTAGCCCTACGTAGTCTTCAGTTTTTAAGCTAAGCTAAGCTAAGCTAAGTTAAGCTAATCTAATCACTTTGGCCTCATATTCAACAAACAAATGTAAGAGTTGTATCAAAATCAAAGAAAAGGCTAATTCCCCAAAATGTTGAACTATTTTTAGAAAGATAATATAATTTTTTTCCTTATCAAGGATTTGCCCATTTTTAGGTTACATTCACACTGCAAATCTGAATGCTTTGTTGTGATCTCTTCCTTTAATTGAAATGTAAAATTAAAACTATGATTTTTAAGGCTTGGCCAGTATCTGATATATCAGAGCTGACTGTCAGCAGCTCTCTGCAATGCTCTGTCTGCAATAAACTCACCTTTGCTGTTCCCATCAGACTGTAGCTGCAGTCTGAATGTAGCCTATTGTGTCTGTGTACTGTGCATCAAGAAGATATCAAATTCTGCTGCGTATGTAATGCGTCACAAAATAAACAGGAATATCTCAAGTTAGATGTGGACAGCAGTACTGTACATAACCTATAACTTAGAATTAAATCAGAAGTCTGCTTTAACTTGGTATTTTCAAAACAAAGGACATGATATTTTTAAACTGAAGTAATAGATAATGAAAATTAATTCTTAATAAAGACTTTTTTGTTTCCCCTTTTGACAGTATGATACAGTTTAAAAGGTGAATGAAATATATCAACTCAAGGCTTCAGGTTTTCAGGTGACATTATTTGTAATTTTGGAAAAACAATGGAAAAACCAATAAAAAAAATTACTGTAATCTATTACAACATATGTTTCAACAGCTTAAGTTTGCTTGTTAAGGGCTTATGGGTAAATATATCTGTTATCAGGTAAAGTGTATGCTGTGAATTTGGGTCATTTATCAGCTTTAATTACCGGCTTAATTATCTGTTATCAAGTAAAGTGTATGCTGTGAATTTGGATCATTTATCAGCTTTAATTACCGGTTGGTAATGTGACTCTTATCATAAGTCCTCCCAGTCTTCCCAGTGTATTTGACCGCTTGTTCCCTCTGTTCCTGCCAGCCCCTGGTCAAGCAGGACAGCCTGGACACGTATAATGAGAGGGACCCTTTTAAGAACGACGACGCCCGGGATGAAGAGGAGGACCCTGAGGACACGGACAGTGGCATAGAGGGTGAGGTGGACCCCTTGGACCGTGATGTCATCATCCAGCCACCACCTCCACCGCCTCCACTAAGACCCCCAACGGAGCGGGTCAACTTTCCCAAAGGCCTTCCCTGGGCGCCTAAAGTCAGGTTAATTTCACTGTTTTTATTCCGATTTGAACAACACTCAGCAGTCTGAATTAAGCACCCATTAACTGTAAAACACTGGCAGAAAGTGTAAAACTGCATTAACAGTTAAAAGCTGCAATTATGTACCTGTTCTGGAGTTTAAAAAGTGCTTTAAAGTGCCCTTTCTCAGTTGTGATTCTGCCCTACTTCAGGATAACTTACATTGATTATATATCCTGCACACAAGCTGTCATTAAATACAACTTAAGTGAGACATTTTTAGGAAAATAATACCACTACTTATTGCCTAAGCCTCTAAAAATGACCCTGGATAGATTTTTATCAGTTTAAAAGCACTTGGCTCTTACTTTGCTGCATAAAAGCTCTCAAGGGTGGTTGGCCACGAGTTATCTTGACCGTGAGAGTTAAGAAAACTTCACACTCACATCCTCTTTCACACCATTTGGCTGGCAGCTGGTGTCAGTTTTCCCTTCCTGAGTCTGTGCCATCATTTGGGGAGTTAAAAAACACAAATTTAGTAAACTCTCTCAGTTTTCTCTCCACTATAATCCAGCAATACGCTGTCCATCTGTGTATTCCAGGCAGAAGCATGTGTGTCTTTCCTAGGTGCTGCCTCTGCTTTGGAAACATGAATGATGCATCTGAAACAGGACACAAACTTGTCATAGCGCTGCATATATTATGCAATCGTTATTATTAAACCTTTATCATGAAGTGTGCTTACCTCTATGTGTTTGGATCAGAGTGCTGCAACATAAAAAGCTGATGAAGCACCGATCAGGAGGAGGCTCTGAACCCTTCAAACACAGCAGCAGCAGTGTGACTGATGAGATTTAAGACAGCTAATGCAGTGCGCTGTGCTGTTGATGCTTGTTTGTGTGGGTGTTTGCATGTTAGTTCACAAAAATGGCTGTTTAGTTGCACATTCATATGCAGGATTTCTGCAGCAGGTGTCTTCAAATTTATTCAAAATCTGACTGCAGCCTGACTGTGTTTTTACAGGGAGAAGGACATCGAGCACTTCCTTGAGACCAGTAGGAACAAGTTCATCGGCTTCACTCTGGGAAAGTAGGTGTTTCACATGAGACAACAGAATATCTTGTAAACATTTTCCTCTCTCAGTGTGGTGCAATGATGATTATTGTTTTGTAGTGACATAGAGACCCTGGTGGGCTTGCCCAGACCCATCCATGAGAGCGTCAAGACTCTCAAACAGGTGAGTGGGTAATCACAGCCTCATGAAGCATCACACTCTCAGGCATTTTACAGTCATTCAGCAAGTAAGAAACTCATTCACACATCCAAATGTCCTCCTCCTTTTTATTTCGCTTTGGCTCATGATGACCAGAGTGTTTTCTAATCAATACTTCCTTGCTGTTATCGACATCCTGCTTAAAAATCCTATTTAAACAAACTGAATCGTGTACTTACATAGAGGATTGCTCCTATAAGTGTCACTTAGCAATGCTATCATTTGGGTTGGATTGTTTTTTTTCTCTTCTCCAGCACAAATATGTGTCCATCGCTGAGGTTCAGATCAAAAGAGAGGAGGAGCTGCAACAGTGTCCTCTGACTCTGGTCAGTAATGTCACAAAGACTTTTCTGCTCTAATTGATTCTTTTAATGCAGAAACATTATTGTTTATTTAACTTCAGTGTTTCTATGTTTTAAAGCTACATGGACAGATAAACTAATATTTAAAGTGGTGAATGTTAAACGAAGTTAGAAACAAGGCTGTGTTCATGATTTTATGTGTGTTGTAAAGGGCGAGGAGGAGGTGGAGGAGACACCAACAGAGATGCTGTATCTGGGCATGCTTCCTAACCTCTCCCAGTATGTGGTGAGTGGCTCATAATGTACTTGGCATCCTCATTATCAAGCATTCTAAGCTGAAGTCTTAGACCACCCAAAGCACATTTTGGAGGGCCTGCGCCTTATGGTTTGTTATTACTCGTGTCAGATTGCTCTCCTGAAGCTGCTGCTGGCTGCAGCTCCAACCTCCAAAGCCAAAACTGACTCCATTAACATCTTGGCTGATGTGCTGCCAGAAGAGATGCCGTAAGTAGAAAAACTGCTGCATTTTGATTATTTAATTTTTTTTTTCAAAGGTGCAATTTTGAAGATAAGATGCTGTATATTACTAAGGTAACCAAATACTACCAAATTTTACGACTGCTGTGTGTTGAGTGGTAATTAATAATAAACTGATGTTAAGTAAGAAAAATAAACCCTCTTAGGAGCAACATTTTATCATACAACTTCTGTCTTTCAATTTATTAGGGTTAGCATCTACCTTTTTCTGTCATTTTGATGTAGACGGAGGGCCATTGAATTGAACTGGAAACAGGCTTGCTCTCGGTTGTTTTGGTCCACAGTCTGTCTCAATATTAGACTAAATGACATTCAACCAGAGCAAAAAGATGGTTTCCTCGTTGAGGGGGAGTTAAAAAATCATCCAGCTCAAAAGATTTATAACCCTGTCTGACATTTTCATGGCTGAAGTCTGTGCTTTTTCTATTGATGCTGCGCCCTTGCTCATTAGCCAGCTTTAGCCACAAAAATACAAGGATACATCATCAACAGATTAATCGGAAGCTGTATTTTCAAAAGAGAGTTAACAGTCTGTCTCTTCATGGTTTTGTTTATGTTTTATGGTGTGTTTGTCCTTCAGCATCACAGTCCTTCAGAGCATGAAGCTGGGAATTGACGTGAACCGTCACAAGGAAATCATTGTGAAGGCCATCTCTGCTCTGCTGCTGCTGCTCCTCAAGCACTTCAAACTCAACCATGTTTATCAGGTAACACAAACACACAGACACATCTACTCCTCCATCCTACAAGCATTTCACATTACCATCTTATTCTCTTGACACGTTATTCCCCTTTTTCTCCACCTCGCCCTCCCCCCAGCACACACATACACTAGTACCCTTGCACCTCCCCCCATGCTTACCTCCACAATCCTCCACCTGATTATCCGGTCAAGCATGCCATTACTTTCCTCCTTTCATCTTCCTCTCCATCCCCACCTTTGGATCTTTATCCGCCTCTCACACCTCACAACGTCAAGCATCAGTCTGATACACTTACAGTGCGCTTATTCATTTTGAATAATTCATAGAACATATTGAAATAAAGCATTTAGTCTAAAATCTCTTATTTTTGCAGGGGGGATTTGTCCATATTTCAAGTGCTGTCTCCTGTTTTATGTCTACAATAAGCTCCTAAGGGTTTAGAGGGATGAATATTTTCTGTTGCTAGAAAGGGACATACCCTTACACATCTTTTACTGGCTGCTCTGTTGTATCATAGTGGTAGCACCCTCTGCTGGAGTAAAAGGAGACTACATGCAGACACAGTAGCAGCTGCAGTGGGATGTTGTATAGATTAATCTTGCTCATTATTTGACGACCACACACACGCATTCACATGCACAACGTATCACAATAACTGTTGTGTTACAGGAAACAGAACATAATTTAGCCTATTTAAGCAATAAAAAAACAACAGGAAAATGCTGAAATATGAGCTCATTATTCATAGATTCAGCAGCAGAATCTCTTTTGTTTTTAATCTCATTAAAGCTTCTCGGATGAGATGACGCATTGTACAGCTTCTGCATGAGAATAAAAATCCCCCTTGTTCCTTACTTTTTTCCCCACTTGGAAATCACATTAGTGTCACAGGATTCTCAGCTACAGGAATATTTTTTTCATCTGTTCTTACCTGAGATATGTAATTTCCCTGTGTTACTTCCAAGGGTTTTATGAACATAATCCATCAGAAATATTCTTTAAATCATGTAGAAAACCCTTTATAGCATGAAAAGAAAATAGAGACTAACGAAGAAGTAGAGGTGTAAAACTTTGTTTTTGACCAATATCTCTTAAATCACAAGGGTCACATTTTTAGTTATAGCTTTTCTCCAGACCATCAAACTCTTAAACCATTCCAAACCACCTCCTCCTCTCTCCCTGCAGTTCGAGATCATCTCCCAGCACCTGGTGTTTGCCAACTGTATCCCACTCATCCTCAAGTTCTTCAATCAGAACATCATGTCCTACATCAGTGCCAAAAACAGGTAGGATCATCTGCTCTTGCTCTATGCTAACACAGAAATAACCACTGTAGTTATGACAGGATTGGTTTGGTGCAGGTGACACAGGAAAAATGTATAACTGAGCCTCCATTTTCAGTATTTGCAGAAGTTACAACCATTGACTTCTATTGTAAATGTCAAATAAGTGTGCTATTATGTCTAAAAATGTACTCTGTAAGCACATAGGGTTTGAGGAGCTGCGGGTTATACAGGTAACAAAGTATTAAGGGCAGAAGGCACAGATGGCATCACAGCAGCAGTGCAGTAACAGAAGATTAAGGTGTGAAAGGAAGAAAATAACATTACACCACATATGAGTTGACAGGAGTCCTCCTCAGCAGGTAAAAGGACCCGGCCAGTACTTGTGTTAGCTCAGGTGAAGACTGCCTTACTGTGGAAAAGCAAACTAGAATGTATAAACTCTGATTACCAGTCTTTTCTTGTGTATAATTGTATTTCTCTGTGTGTTTTCATTGCAGCATATGTGTGCTGGACTTTCCTCACTGTGTGGTCCATGAGATGCCTGAGCTCACAGCTGAGAGCCTGGTGAGCGTAAACACTGTCAGCATGACATCCGATTGATCCTGGCTGGATGAAGGTTAGCTACTAAAAGTGCCTTCCAGGAGTCATCACCATGACCTTTGTGTGTTCTGTTTGTGTGTGGTATTTTAGGAAGCAGGAGACAGCAACCAGTTCTGTTGGAGAAACCTGTTTTCTTGTATCAATCTGCTGAGAATATTGAACAAGCTGACCAAGTGGAAACACTCCAGGACAATGGTGAGTGACTCTCATGCTGTATCCTTAGAGTTGCACTGCTAATGAATCAAACTGTAAAACCTACTCACCTTAATGTACCTGAGAAATCACATGATAAGCCTTTAAGTATCAAAGTGTTGTAATTACTGAACAAATATCTGGTTATGTGGTGACAAAATTGTGTGTGAGTCCAATGTCTTAAACTTTATCCACATCATTACAGCAAATGTGTATATTTTTGTATTTTATAACGCAGATTTACTCATTAATATAGGCCATATGAACTGCAAATGTATA
>JAPZDV010000015.1:7418106-7460291 GCA_029814665.1 Acanthurus lineatus
CAGATTTATTCATTAATATAGGCCATTAAATAGGCCATATGAGGCAAATGTATATATTTTTACATCAGTCGTGGTCAGTGTTTCGTCAATTGCTGGATGTTTCTTATGGTTTGTGAGTAGAGCTCCTATTAAGGTCTTAATCTAACTGTGGATAAGTATTTTGAGCTGCATTGATATTGCCCTGTTAAGTCAATTCTTAGTCCATTGTTCTATTTTTTGAAAGCACTTTACACTCCATTCAAATATCAACTAATTCACAAATACATTCATACATTAATGTCAGGGAGGCCACACAAAGTGACAACCTGTTCTTTAGAAAAAGGCGCCCTGATCACACAGATGGAACAGCCATCAGTCATCAGCCATTAAGGAGGGTTCAGTATCTTGAACAAGGACACAGTGACATGTAGACTGTAGGAGTTGGGTAACCTTACCTAACCCCTGACCTTCTAATAAGCAGATGACATGCTCTACTGTCTGAGCCACAGATCACAACATGCTCATGCTCCTCTGGTCAAATTCATGCCCTTTTCCAGATGCTGGTGGTGTTTAAGTCCGCCCCCATCCTGAAGAGAGCTCTGAAGGTAAAGCAGGCCATGATGCAGCTCTACGTTCTCAAGCTGCTCAAGATCCAGACCAAGTACCTGGGCCGCCAGTGGAGGAAAAGCAACATGAAGACCATGTCGGCCATCTACCAGAAGGTCCGCCACAGGCTCAACGATGACTGGGCATATGGAAACGGTAAAGAGCAGACCGTGACACCAGATTCACAAAGTGTTTACGTTGTTTATTACAGGTGAAATGCTTCAATTTTATCTCTGATTTTTAAGATTAGTTCGGAAGGTTTTAATGCATTAAGGAATTTAAATTTAAACATGAACAGCAGCATCCATTTCATAAATCCTTCCTTAATCCAGCAACAGAGTTTGAGTAGTTCTTACAGCCATTATCTCTCAGTAGCGAGTTCACGGTCTTAACAATGACTCATTAGTTAAATAATAAAGGAAAAAAGGAACATAATGAAAATAACTAAAATAATATTCATGTATAAATAGATTTATTGTGTGTCTCTTTATATGATCTACTAAATAAAAAAACTCAGACCACAGCAAAGAAAATCAACAGAAAAATAAAGTATTTTTGCATTAGTCTAACATTACAGAGAAAGGGGAAGCTGGTTTTGTCTTCTTATTGTGTGTTTACCAGTTTCCACTTTCTATCAAACAGAATCTCAATTGGTAAATCATGATTTATAGGGATAAAACAAGTTTTCATGACTTTAAATCTCCCAAGATTTAGAATGAATCTTTGGTGCTCAGGACACAGTGGCATTCAGTTATTCAGAATTCTCTTGGATCCACAACTCAGTTTGACCTCTCAGATCTTCATAAATGAAGTGATGATGGAGATAATGAGTCTCTGCAGTTCTCCTCAACCCTCAAACAAACTGATTAAGGGAACAGAGAATGCAATATAAATGACGCATTTACCCAACATAGCATTTCAACCTTGTTAAAACTAACCGTACAATTAATGGTAGATGTGTATGTGTGTATGTATGTGTGTCTGTTTGATCACTGTGTGTGTATGTGCATATGTGAAATACAATGCTCCAACAGCCACCAGCAAACAGTCTGGGTTGTGTTGCCATAGCAACAGCAAAAGAGGGGACTTTTCAGGGTCACAGTCTCTCACAGGAGAGCAAGTGATATGTCACCATCAGTGTTAGAGATATAAATGGATAGAGGAGAAAAAAGGGAGAATAAGGTGAAGAAACAAAAGCAAAAATCAATGTTCAGTGCATGCAGGGGTGTCACTGTGATGAAGGAGAACAAATACAAGCTGTTTTAATGAAGTGTAAGCATTAAAGCATGTAAAGAGGGGTCCCTCGGATTGATTCAACGCCCCCTCCCCTCTCCCTTTATCCCAGATATTGACGCACGGCCCTGGGACTTCCAGGCGGAGGAGTGCGCCTTGCGGGAGAGCATCGAGAAGTTCAACAGCCGCCGCTACGACAAGAACAAAAACGGGGATTTCACGCCAGTGGACAACTGCCTGCAGAGCGTGCTGGGCCAGCGGGTGGAGCTGCCCGAGGACTTCCACTACAGCTACGAGATGTGGCTAGAGAGGGAGGTCTTCTCCCAGCCCATCCAGTGGGAAGGGCTGCTGCAGAATCCATGATGCAGGGGGAGGGAGAGGGTTGGGGAAGTGGGGGTAATGGTGAAGGTCATGTAAGAACCTCTCAGAGTGGTTTTTGGGTGAATTCTTAGTGAAAAAATGGAGCCCGAGGAGAGAAAAAGGCAGGAGTGGTGGCTTTACTGCACAACACTGATAGCAGGATGGGGGAGGGTGAAGAGAAAGAGGCTGGAGATGAAGCTGCCACCACCCTGGCAGTCCAGAGAAAAGGAGAAGATGGAAAATCAAGGTAAAATGGAGCAAATTTGATGAACACATGGAGCTTCCTACTGTGAGGTCGCCACAAATAGATGTCTCTCACACACACACACACACTCACACTTGATGCTAAGATGTGCCTATGACTACTGTGAACACACATGGGCGTGACAGGTGAGATCAGAGGTAGCAGTTAATAAGAAACTGTAGCAGGAGACTGTTTTAGTCAGTTAAACTGCCCCCCTCCCATGTTGCACCAACAAAATATCTTTTCATAAATTTCCCCCTTTTAAATGTTGGTGCTTTTTTGAGTCCTTATTGATGGTTTCCTATTTATTGTATCAACATGTGTGCGTCAAACATTTTATGATAATTTTTTTGAAGGAAGATGTAAATTTTTTTTTTTAATTTTGACAAAAGCCAATGGTAGGTATTTGGTTATAGTAAGTCACTTATGGATTTGAACGTTTTTCTTATGTATTTTCTAGTTAAAAAAAATCCTTATGGAAACAAACTACAGGGTCACTTTTGTTTTTGAAGTTGGACATAGAAGTGAGAGCTATTTTCACTAATAGTTAGTGATCTCATAATGTCACCAAAAAAAAGAAACATACCAGCGATGATTCTAAGGATTTGTATGTGGACTAGTGTCAGATGTTTTCAGATGTAAAATTATGTGAGCGGAAAGAAAAAAAAAGGCAAATAAAAATGGGCCGATGTAGAGAGGATGTTTTAGAATAAGAGTCTTTAGAAAGTAACTGTATCCCATTTGTTCCTTTTGATAGAACTTTTAACTCATGTAGAATCCTTGATATGCTTTGTATCTAAGAAACTTAAGTATCTTTGAATTTCAAATCCAGAAGTCCCAGAAAAAAAATCTGCAAATCACTGATGTGATTCAGGATTTGTCCATATGAACATAATGAACCTACATCCTGTTATGGTCCCGCAGAAAAGCTCAGGAAAGTTGCGGTGCATTGCTCTTAACCAGGTGTACAGTTACCAAAACAGCCAGTTAAGTATGACTTGCTTAAAAGACTACTTCAAAACCTTTCTTACAAAGCTGAAATCTTACTGTTTGGGTGTCTTGCCTAAGTTTGTGTGAAATGGAGTGTGAAATGGTCTCACTTTGTCCCCCTGTGGCAATGTGGGGGAAAAACACCCACTACAGCTGTGGTTTTCACAGATTGTTAAAATAGATGTAGTTTTCCCTCTGACCTCAGGGGGTGGTAATGAGCCCATTACACTTCTGCCTGCTACATGGAGGTACTACATGGCACTTCCCCAAATTTTTGTGTGCGAGTGACTTATGGTGACAGTTTTTGAAATTGGTCCAGCATCGATCGAGGGTGCTGCAGCTGGCAGCCATGAAGCAGCCAGTGATCTACTGCAGGGCACTTGCATAGTACGAGGAAAGTGCTTCTTTCTGCCACTGACAGGCTTGTATTGTCATTTTAAATGTCTGACAACAAAATAGAAAGGATCTTCATAGAGTCAGGCCTTCTGGGTAAGAATCAGATCTATTTCACAGCTGCAGGTCTCATGTTAAACACTTGACCAGTTTAAAAAAAGAGAGATCTTTGTCCCCATCTGTCACTTAGATGCACAACTAATAAGGTCAAAGTAAAAAATACTGAAACACTCCTTTAAAGGCGAGATATTCCTTATCAGAGTGTTTTTAAACAGTGTTTAAAGGCTCTACAAGAACAAAGACTTAATAGTAGAGATAAACCGTTGGTTTTGGGAAATTCTCATCTTTGTAAAGCCCCCCAGCAGCTTTTCTGTGGGGTCATTAGGGGCTAATCGACCCTCAGCATGATCAGAATTCTGTTACAAGATTAAACTAGCACATTGTGACCCCTGCTTCAATCTGCTGACTCCCTCTCAATCTGCCCGACAAACAGCACAATATGAAAACCACTGAGCCCCTTGGTGGTGGCCTTGGTGAGCACTTCACCACCCTTTGCTTTGGAAGAACACAGCTGTCACAAAAATGGTGCTGTTTTTCTAGTCTGTCCTCTCTGTACCTATTTCCTTCCTTCACGTCCAACTACCTACGACTTCAGAGCTTTGAGCTCTGAAGTGTTTCCTAGGAATGTCTGAAACTGAAGCACAGAAAAACAGAAGGCATGGTCACCTTGTCTTGTATAATTTTTGCTCGATTCAGATTATCTACCTGCTTCGAGGGGTCAAGAGCGTGATATCTTTGTATAGAACTATAATTTTGACGCTCAGTCTTTTCTGTCCATATGTGCATGGCCATTAATTTGAGTACTGATTAACCTCTAATTATGGTATTTGGAATGACTATTTTTCTTTTGCCTAATGATGTATCCAGCACAATTAGAAGTGTACTTTTGTTTCTCTCAAAGTAACACTGTTCTGCATTACAAGGAATTTTATTTTTTGGTGAAATCTTTAAAAAGATAATACTGTAAACTTTATAGATTCTCAGGTTTATGGAGATAATATATTGCAAAGGTTTTAAAAAGCTTCCTTGCCATCTTTTAGCTCACTGCCTGTAGTGATGGAGCCACATTCATCATCATCACATTCTTGTATTTTAAAAAAAAAAGAACAAAAACAAACACCTGAAGCACTAAACACTGCACAGGCTGTACAATTTCACTAAACACAATAACTCACAGTGGGGTTGTATTTATGTCAGCTGCATTTCAAGTTCAGATGTATTTTTTGTATCTTGTGCCAAATTTTGAGTGCCATTTTCTACATTGATTTCATTGTTGTTGCCTTCATGATCATATTTAAGGTTTTTCATTTAAGTCACAGCTGAGGTTTTGCAATACAAACATATTATTTTCTACCTGAAAAATTGTACAATCAATGAAAAATAGCTGTTTCTTGTATCAGGCACAGTATTTTATCATACATGTTTAGCATTGTATGGGTGTTACTACAGTATACATGTGTTTTTGTTACACACATTTCCATATCTGTATAGTCAAGATATATACTCAATACTGACTTTGTTCAGGGGTATGTGCAATTACAGATCCATAGAGGCATTATTCAATAGAATGACAGATTACAATATCAGAGTTGCTTATTAAACTATGTTGAACAGCTGTGTGTTGTGTGTGTGTGTCTGTGGTAATTATTCATTGGCTGAGGGAATCATGCAGGGTTACAGATGGAGAGCTGTGTGCATACACAGCAAACACACCAACGCTGAAGGTCAAACTGACCACACATTCACATCAAATCACACAGCTCCTCAGGCCAATGTACTAACAGTTCGAATACAGCTGCCATGGACGGAGGTGTGAGCATATTCCTCTCTGTGATTGGCTGGTGGTGCAATGATGTGAAACGGCTGTGCAATTGTCCTTAATCCCAGTTGTAAAGATGAAATAGAATGAGAAATTAGAATCTACTATTTCTCATATTTTATAGATGGAAGCACAGGTTTGTCAAAGTTAAAGTCTAAACAAGTAAGAAAAGTGTGCAGTGAAAGCACTGCAGCACACCCTCTGCTAGTATCTCAGGGTTTATTTTAGTCTAGCATGTAACACACCTTTTCTAAGCAGTGACAAAGGATCAGAACAAACAACCTCAATGAAAGTAAGTTTATACAAACAGACACTTTCTGTGTCAGAGAACTGCAACTGATAAAGCAGGAGAGCAGCTTGCAGAGTGACTCCAGGCCATGACTAACTGATCACACTGATGACTAACCACAAAAACAAAGAAATACACAGAAGTGGGCAGATGTATTTATCTGTCAGCATTTAGTAAATGAATCTGTCACATGCTCAAAGACAAGCTATACATGTACATTGATGCAGAATATATCACACAGTGTTTTCTGCAGTGCAGAATTCTCATGCTTGTTTTGCTTAAATGTTGTGCTGCATTTTCAGGCCCGGTGCTGCTTTGCCATGGAACTCCCCCGTCCAAACCAGTCCCTGTGTGTCAGTAAACACTCCTTCTCCCTCTAATCTGAAACACACCAGTTGAGACATCAAAAATCATATATTTGATATAATTATAAGGCCATAAAGTAGAAAATAAAAAAAAACACCAAGACTTTGGTCTGAATATTTCCACTGAACCAATTAGTGGTTAAGTGCTCTGTTAGGCTGAACTGATTGCTTTGGAAATGTACAACCAAAACCTTGCTGCTTTATTCTGGTAATACAAGAGTGGTTAACTGAACCATTGCATATCCATTAAACCACAACTCTACAGTATAATTATGTGGAAACTAACAAAGGACACTTCTCTTTTCAGAGAAATGTTGAATTTTGCAGTAAGATCCAAAAATAACGAGCTGCATACCTGTTCTCCTGAAAGTGACCTTTATAAGTGGAGCCGTCTGGGAAGGTGTACGTTCCTGTGCCATGGTACATGTTGTCTTTGAATTCTCCTTCATAAAGTGCTCCAGAGGGATGCTGCAGTGTCCCTCTGCCATGCATCTGTGAAAGAGACACGGAAAGAGCATGCATGAGTAACCACAGAGAAAATACAGACAATCGTACACACACCAGAGAAAGTAAGGCACACAAGCAGTAAATACATACTTTGTCCTCATGCCACTCTCCGGTGTATATGACACCATATGCTGAGGTGTGTTTACCAGCACCTCTCCTCATCATCACCCCTGATGCAGACCTGCAGTACTCCCCCTCTGAGGAGAAGAGAAGCTGACACAGATCTGTGTGAATGCAATGTACATGTGAAGTTGTGTTATCAGTAAATACTCACCATATTTGTCCCCATTCGGAAAAATGTAGGACACCTGTGTAGGTTCTTCCCCTGCAGACAAATTAAAATATAACAAGGAGCAAATTAGCTGTCAGAAGAATATACAAAATTTGCAGGTATGAAACTTGAATATTTACCTGGAGTAATCAAATGATCGCCTCCCTTATCGGCTAAAAGTGAACAAGAAATATGAAACAGAAAAGGCTGAATGTGTGTGTGAGCTAGGTGTTAAAAATTCATATCTTCACAATCACAATCACACCCTACCAGACATCCGTGACAGCTTCCCCCGGCCGGCAGATGGCTGTCAGAACCGACAGGAAACGCCGTGAATCGGCCAGTTTCTGGAATGTGCAAAGTCAAACAACTGATTAAAAAAGTTGTGAAAATGACACAAGCAAACTAAATGCTTCACTTGTTTGCTAAATTACACTAAAAATAACAACTCTTAGCTTTTCTAAAATAAGCAGCGAATGTTGTACTCTTGTGGGCAGCTCGACGCAAACTGCAGTTGCCATGGTTACATGTTTGACAAGGTGAGGACCTAGCTTAAAAAAAGTGCTTTTTTAAAAAAAAATTCTTTAATATAATGCAGTGTAGCCGACTATTATCGCCTGTTATTTTATATATATTTCTTTAAAACGAATATATCACGTTTTGGCATTTCCTAGTTTAAACGTTAGCGGACACCGGAAAAGAAACTTTGAACTCTGAGTTTCGACCAATGAAAGAGAGACAGTTACCGGTGGTTGGAACAGCTGGCTCAGGTTTGTTTATACTTGTTATGAAAGTTAAGTTTTTCAAGAACGTTTATATTTATTAATGACTTATATCCACGTGTTTGTGAGACGTTTTTAAGCATTTATACCTTCCTACTTTAGTTGTGACAAAGCTCCTTGCTGCTAGCTTGTTAAATCAGAAGTTAGGAGTTGGCGTGCTAGCTGTTAGCTTGCTAGCTAGCTCAGGCTTAGAATACTTTGCTGACAGACCACACTGCACAACACCACGTTATATATCTAATACTCGCTATTTCCTGTTCTTTTGTGACCTGCAAACTGGACACATTGTCGGTCATTCATGCGTGAAGTTTAATGGCCATCGCCCTGGCCGGGTTGTTCGACTGCATGCCCAGTTTGATTGCATAATTTTAGCCACCAGCAATGTGTGTCAGCCACCATCTCATTGCTCGCACTTGAACTAAAGTGCCACAACGAGCCACCCCGCAGCCATGTGCGACTCTTTGCACTGCGGTGGATGAACACAAGCTGCATGCTCTTTCCGTGTCCGCTACTAACAGCTATCCAGAAGTGTTGGACACTACGACTCGGAAGATTCATTCAAGCTTGATTCAAGCTGTGTTATTTTATGTCTCTTTTCAGATTGTTTGCTGCAATGAAAGGAGACTGATTGAGGGTGAGTGTACTTTGGTTGTGATGGTATTAAATTCAAAGCAGTCAGTGATGTGTAGCTGATGGTACTTTGATGCCAGACTGTTTACACTTGTTTTACCTGCGATTAACAGAGAAATGAATGCAAGGCGAAGAGGTGGGAGACCAAACAGAGGAGGGGGCAAATTTAACAAGCCAAAAGGAGGAGGTGCTGGGGGTGGTGGTGGAGGAGGGAGTAGAAAAGGAGGAACTGGTCGCTGGGATGACGACGATGATTTCACCCTTGATTTTGGACCGTCTCGTTCCAGCAGGTATACATAATGGAGGAATAAGCTATGAAATGTAAAACTCATCACTACGTGCTCATTTCCTGCTATATCCTCATCTCTCGTGTTCCCCCTCTGTTTACTTGGCTTTGCCGCCAGACCTGGCAAAGGACAAGGTGGAGGCAACCGTGCCAGTGGCCGGGATGGAGGTCGGGGAAGGGGAGGAGGTAGAGATCGGGACAGGGATGGTAGAGGAAAAACAAGTGGTAAGGCTCTCCCAAGATCCCTGGCGAGAACCAGGACTTATCCAAAGTCAGGCGACAGCATCAAGCCGGAGGTGGGCACCATGCCCTTGCAGAGGATTTTCATGACTAATGAGAACCAAGAACAACTCAAGGAGCTGCTGCGGGACCTACAGACTCAGGACTTTGATGAGCCATATGAGTAAGTACTTTCCACCGAGAAACTACTTTAAGATGTTACTCCACTGCTAATATTCATGAACTTATCCTCTCTGCCTCAGTGAATCTGGTTCTGATTATTCGGGGGAAGAAGAGAATGAGGAGGAACTGGATGAGTTGGACCACCGTGAGGAAGGCCAGTTTTGGGGCACTCATGATGAGCCTGTGGAGAGAGCTGAGAGCCCAGTGTGTGAGCCATATGACTCTGGTGATGAGCGACCCACCCCTCCACCTGTCATCTCCTTATTTGCAGTAGGAAAACTCTGCAGGTAATACAATTGTTTATTTCTTTTGTTGAAGATTTTGAAGATGACAGCTATCATTTTATAATCAAAAACTAGTGTTTGTGCTGCTATGCTGTCAGGTAAATAACGAGTTTGTTTGTTGTTTGTTTTCTCCTCTCTCCTGTGTGTAGGTATGGGTTTGACAGGGAGCGCGGCAAGCAGGCACTGGAGTCTGGTGGAGGAGAATTTGGAGCAACTTTAGAACAGCTCCTCCACCAGGTTTTCAGTGAGCGTTATGGCCAGAAAGCAGTCTCCCCTGATGGCCTAGACGGAGTTCCTATGGATGAGTGTTTGAGCCAGAGGCAGGAAGAAGCTCTCGCTCTAACTGCCATATACGGTGAACGCTTCAATGAGCGCATTGCAAACACAGTCTGGACAGTAACCCTCGACCTTTTATTCCTCTCAGACAATGCTGCCAGGAATGGCCAGCAAGCTGGGAGTCGACGTGGTGGTGAAGCTGTCAACATCCGCGACGTCTGCCGATTTTACCTGAAAGGGCAAGGCTGCCGGTTTGGAGACAAATGCAAGTTTAAGCATCAGCTCCCCACTAAAGGGAGATCTAGGGCTGGATCCCCAGACCTGACGGGCCCAAGCCAGCCTGGCTTCAGCAGCTATTCCCCTCCCGTGTATGAACTAGAGATCCGTTTTCCTAAAGGAAACCGTTACCCATTCCAGGCACCAATAGTTGCCTTTAGCACCACTGACGAGTCTTTTGGTGCTGCAGGGAGGCTCAGCGTCACTGAGAGATTGTTTGGTGAAGCTCTCGCTGCAGCAGAGAGCAGCGAGCCTGTTGTTTACACTCTTATCACCTTATGTGAGGATGAAGCTACCATGAACGAACTGCTTGCTGTCAGTCATCACAAATACAGCACACCACCACCGATTGTGGTGGTTCCTCCACCCTCTCTTGCAATAGCAAAGAGCAAAAGTGTTAGGAGCAATGCTTCTGAGGAAAGCCGGAGTAGTAGCAACAGTAGCAGCAATTACACCTCCAGCAGAAGAACTGCTCCACCTCACAGCCAGAGACCCATAGACCGTAAGTCAACAAGATAATTACTGTATTTCCATTTCACCAGTTTTCTCAGTATTGTCTTTTAATGTATATGAGTTAAAATCTTATCACCTGTCCTTAAAGTGAAAGAGACAGCAGAGGCAGGGGACCTGGATGAGAAAGATGAGGAAGATGAGGATGAGGCTGTTCCAGTGGAGAACGAGAGTTACGTCAATCTGAGGAAGAAGATGGTGAAAAAGCACAAACTGAAAGTAGACAACCTACTGCAAGAAAATGGCAAGCTGTGCCGAGATTTTCAGAAGAAACAGGTAAAAGAGAAAGTCATTCATGTTTTTCTCTACCTCCTCTCCAACATGATATATGTATTTTTAATGTATAGCTGTCTATCCTTCCTTTTGTTCACCCAGTCATCCAGGCGTTTTAGATCCATGTTGGAGCAGAGGAGGAAACTGCCAGCTTGGCAAGAGAAAGAAAATATCCTTGACCTGCTCGACCAGTGTCAGGTGTTGGTGGTCAGTGGTATGACTGGGTGGGTCCCATATATATCTGATGTGCCTGTATTTCTTTGCTCAGCCTATTCACTCCTCTTAGCCATGTAAATAACTCTATTATTTTTTATTTCCTGTTGCTTTTCTGCAGGTGTGGTAAGACCACCCAGATCCCCCAGTTCATTCTGGATGCCTCACTAAGCGGTCCAGCTGATCAGGTGGCCAACATCATCTGTACTCAGCCACGACGCATCTCTGCCATCTCTGTGGCCCAGAGGGTGGCACAAGAGCGTGCAGAGAGTCTGGGCAACTCTGTGGGCTACCAGATCCGCCTGGAGAGCGTTCGGGTAGGGGCACATTTGACATGTACATCTAGAACACAGAATATGTAGCCGTCAGCTCCTGGCCACAGGGTCAAAAAGGCTTAGAAACTTATGCAACATATTCACTTGGATTATTTCATAGCACCCTGAGTACGAGTGTGCAGCCATGCTTCATGCTATATCATAATTGCGTCTGCTTCTCTTCTCCCTGCTACTCTCCTCTGTCAGACATCTGCAACCAGACTGCTGTACTGCACCACAGGTGTGTTACTGAGGAGACTTGAGGGGGAGGCGGAGCTCGAAGACGTCACACATGTCATTGTGGATGAGGTGCATGAGCGAACAGAGGAGAGGTGAGATTATGTCGATCCCTTGCAAACGGCAAAGAAATTGTGGGTTTAATCTCTGCATGCATTTAGAAATAACTTCTTTGTAGCTGCTAATATCTCTATTTCATCTTTTCTTTGTCAGTGACTTCCTGCTGTTGGTACTAAAAGACCTGATTGTGCAGAGGCCAGACCTGAAGATCATTCTAATGAGTGCCACACTGAATGCCAACCTCTTCTCTGAGTATTTTTACAACTGTCCTACTATCCACATACCAGGTAATTAGCTTGTTTCAGATGTGTCCAGCTCAAGACATCTCCTTTCACAGATTGTTTCGTTTGTTTTTCCTACTCAGTGAATTTCTCATTTCAGGGCGTACTTTTCCTGTTGACCAGTTTTTTCTCGAGGATGCCATTGCCAAAACCCGGTAACTACATTCTCCTTCAATCCAACTAATATTAAAGCAAAATCAATAAGTGTTTTTAAAATCTAAAATCTTAAAATCCATAAACGTGTAAGGTTGTAGTTTGCTGTTTGTTTCTTGCACTTCCTCAGTAGTCAAGTGATGGAGCCTAATATCACAAGGGGCTTCACACTCTGTGCAACATGCAGCATCCTCTATCATTTGATCCTCAGTTCAGATAAGAAAAAGCTCCCTAGAAACCTCTCCAAGGACCTGAAAAGAGTACAGACTTCACAAATACTTAAGAGAAAAACTCAAGCAAACCATTTACACAGATAGGGAACAAACACACAGATGGAAAGAGAGACAAGAACAACAGGCACACAGGGGAGAGAGAGGGAAAGCAAGAGAGAGGAACGTCCTGATTTAAAATGACAACTTTCTCTTTTTAATTTTTACCTAGCTATGTCATTGAGGATGGCAGCCCTTACATGCGCTCAGGGAAACAAAATTCGTCCTCCACGAGTGGACGAGGAAATGAGGGACAGCCAAGAAACATGGTGGACGATTTAGGCGATGACATGTGGAACTTCATGTCTTTCTGTAAGAAGGACTTTGTGAAAGACTCCGTTCCAGACCAGCAGCTCAGCTTTCAGGAGCTCACAGTCAGATACAAAGGTGAGATTAGAACAAATATCAAACATTACAGATCTGTTTTAACCAAAAAATTTAAATAAACTTCTGCATTTTGTTCTGCTGTTAATGCAGATACCAAGAAGTCTGTGCTGAAGACCATTGCTGCAATGGACCTGGACAAGATCAACATGGACTTGGTGGAAAGCCTGCTGGAGTGGATTGTAGATGGAAAACACGACTACCCTCCAGGTAAGAACAACCCACGCAGTCCCTGTGGAGTGGAGTTGCATTCAAGATTCTTGACTTTTCATTTTGTCGGCGTAACCTTGTGTTTCCTGTATCCAGGCGCAGTGCTTGTGTTTCTGCCCGGCCTGGCAGAGATCAAGATGCTTTATGAGCAGCTCATGTCCAACAGAATGTTCAACAACAGGGGCTCAACCAGGTCTGTGTCCAAAGCTTTGTGTTGCTGCAGTAACTTCAATTCTTGTTATTGTTACTGTTTTTTAGGGTATAAAATATACACAGACAGTGTGCACAAATTAAATAAATCCCACTGTATCTACTTGTTTTCTGGAGTTTAAAAGACAATGTATATTTGATATGTTACTAATATGTATGTGCCTTCTTTTTTAGATGTGCTGTGTACCCTCTCCACTCAACCTTGTCAAATGAGGAGCAGCAGGCGGTTTTCAGTCGACCCCCAGACGGTGTCACCAAGATTATCATCTCCACCAACATCGCTGAGACTTCAGTAACCATTGACGACGTGGTGTATGTCATCGACTCAGGCAAGATGAAGGAGAAAAGGTAATTTCACGTGTTGTTAAATTTAACATATATGTTGTTTCTTGAAACATACTCTATGTAAATTTGTACATTTTAATGATCAGTTCTTGTAAACTATACTGCATTTTTGTTGCCATCTGCAACTTGTCTTAAAGAATTATAATACTTTGCTTATATTTAAGTTTGGCAGTGACTGTGTGGTGCAAAACTTTTTTGTTATAAAATCCATTATGTCATGTTTTTCATCAGATACGATGCATCTAAAAGCATGGAAAGCCTGGAGGACTCTTGGGTTTCTCGGGCCAACGCGCTGCAGAGGAAGGGTCGAGCGGGTCGCGTGGCCTCGGGGATCTGCTTCCACCTCTTCACCAGCCACTGCTTTCAACACCAGCTGTCTGAGCAACAGCTTCCTGAGATCCAGAGAGTGCCTCTGGAGCAGCTCTGCCTCCGGTAGATCCATCTGTTTGCTCTTTGTACAACGCCAACCTGCTTTTTTGTCTCTGTAAATGCAAATAATGAAGGTTTATGTTTGACAGGGCCTTTAATTTATTCTTGAAATGAAGAGGAAACTGAGTCAGTGGAGGGGCTTCTCCCCAGATGGGCCTCACCTGTAGCATCAGATCAAAGGATATGCAAATAAACATATCTGAATGCTAGTATTTACCGCTTCCCTCTCTCTGACAGAATCAAGATTCTGGACGTGTTTGCTGAGAAGCCCCTGGAGTCGGTCTTCTCTCGGCTCATCGAGCCTCCGGCTATGGGAAGCCTGGACGCTGCCAAACAGCGCCTGCGGGACCTGGGAGCCCTGACTGCAGATGAGAAGCTGACCCCGCTGGGCTACCACCTGGCCTGCCTGCCCGTCGACGTGCGCATTGGGAAGCTCATGCTGTTCGGTGCCATCTTTCGCTGTCTCGACCCAGCACTCACCATCGCTGCCAGTCTGGCCTTCAAATCCCCGTTTGTAAGAAACTGCCTGCTTCTGTTGAGAGACCATATGTGTCCTGTCTTGGCGACGCAATGTGGATTTTTGCATCCTTAACTAGCTGCTTGTTCTTTTTTTTAACATAGAGGAAGCCACATAATAGTAAATAGTCATCAAAAAGTGTTTTCCTCTATAGAAAATTTTTTTTTTTCTATATTTGTTCCCGTGTCTGTGTTCCAGGTGTCTCCGTGGGATAAGCGGGAAGAGGCCAATGAGAGGAAACTAGCTTTTGCTGTGGCCAATAGTGACCATCTAGCTTTGTTACAGGCATACAAGGTACTGACATGACTCTAATAGCGCAAAAACAATATAAATGTTGATGTAGTGTTTCAAGTAATTGATGTGATGGATGGATTTTCCCTCTCTTGCAGGGATGGTGCTCTGCTGCAAAGAATGGCAACCAGGCGGGCTTCCTGTACTGCAGGGAGAACTTTCTGTCTTGGCGAGGCTTACAGGTCAGACAGTTCTATCTAAAGAGCTTAATCTGTTCTCTTCTACAATTAGACTAATGCTGTACTTGTAGAGTTCCTGTGTGACAGGTCCAGAAGTATGAAAGTGTTTTGTTTTCATTTTCTTTTAAATTTACTACTTCCTAATGCATTAAAATCTGCTTTTACATTAAAACAACTGTTTGAACTGTGATCTGTGCAGGAGATTGCCAGTCTGAAGAGGCAGTTTGCTGAGCTGCTGTCTGACATTGGCTTCATTAAAGAGGGACTGAGGGCCAGAGTTATAGAGCGCATGAGCTCTAAAGGCACAGATGGTGTTCTGGAGGCTACTGGTCCCGAGGTAACACACACATACACACACATTTTAGTGCCGGTGCTGTTTTTATTTGTTGTTTCATTACACTTTGAAGTATCAGTTGCACAGTATAGCTTTATCCATTCCAGGCTAACCTGAATGCGGATAACATCCGGCTGATGTCTGCCATGCTTTGTGCTGCCCTCTATCCCAACGTGGTCCAGGTGTGTGATCATTTACTCTCATTTACTCTAACCCTTGAGCAAGAAACTAAGGCCAGTGATGAGTGTGTAACTGTCTCATATTTCCAGATCTACCTGGCTTCACACTTCTGTTATTTTTTTTTTGATTTGATCCTTTTGTTCTAGGTGCGAGCTCCTCAGGGGAATTACAAGATGACGAGCAAAGGAGCGATGAAAATGCAGCCCAAAGCCAACGAGCTACGCTTCATGACCAAGAACGACGGCTGTGTCCATGTGCACCCCTCGTCTGTCAACTACACAGTGAGATACAGGAGAAATGGCATCGCCTTTATTTGTTAAATTGCCAATTAGCACGACAATCTGCATGACTCCTCTTTGTGCCCCAGGTTCGCCACTACAACAGCCCCTACCTTGTCTACCACGAGAAGGTGAAAACAAGCCGCGTCTTCATCAGGGACTGCAGCATGGTGTCCGTCTATCCGCTGGTGCTGTTTGGAGGCGGGCAGGTCAACATGGAGCTGCACAAAGGAGAGTTTGTCATCTCCCTCGATGATGGATGGATCCGGTTCGCTGCTGCTTCTCATCAGGTTCGAAATAACAGAGATTTATTGGTTCAGATGAAGCTGTTTGAAATTTCTGCGCACGTCACTAAAAGTGTTTTATTCCTGTTAGTAATGCCGTGATATTTTGATGATAAATAAACATGGCCCAAACCTCAATGATAAATAATGTTGTAAAAAGTTTACAAGCTGTTTGTGAAGTTGTTTTATAAGCTTAAAAGATTTAAACAGCCTTTTTATAAGGGTTTAAAAGAAAACAAAGTATTTAATTCTATCATAAAAATCAAAGCAAAATGCATAGTAATCTTTAAAACAGTATTATATGTTCTTTGGGTACTCTTCAATAAACAGGTAAA
This sequence comes from Acanthurus lineatus, assembly GCA_029814665.1. NCBI lineage: Eukaryota > Metazoa > Chordata > Actinopteri > Acanthuriformes > Acanthuridae > Acanthurus > Acanthurus lineatus. The sequence goes on from JAPZDV010000015.1 coordinate 7,434,445, forward strand.
GAAGAGATGAAATCCTACTTTTATTTAAATTATGTGTGTATGTCACTCAGGTGGCTGAGCTGGTGAAGGAGCTGCGTTGGGAGCTGGACCAGCTGTTGGAGGACAAAATCAGGAACCCCAGCATGGACCTGTGCAGCTGCCCCCGAGGCTCCCGCATCATCCACATGATAGTCCAACTCATCTCTACACAGTAGCTATGCTACTTGATTCCACTCTCCTCACCATCTTAGTCCCCTTTAAGGGCTTAAATGCATGGAGCTTTGCAGTAAAAATGCCTGTCCTGCATCGCTGTCTGCTCCTGCATCGCTGCCACAAAGTGGCAGGAGCAGGAGTTTGTATAACATCTATCACAGACCAATCAGCAGGTCAGACATTGCATTTAAGTGGGGTCGTCTGGTCAGAGCACAGTCACCACATCACCCTGCTGCCACCTTATACTTCAGTATCAGTTTACACAAAAATAAAAAAGCTACAACTCTGATTCCTAAGAAAAGGCTGGGACGCTGTTTAAAAAGTAAAATGTAAATTGAAAATGTGAACATTTGCAAATGAACTGTTAAAGAACGAGTTACATAATGTTTAAGAGCTCATATTGTAATATTCTATAAGTAGTGAACCTTGCTTGTGGACGACTAAGCCTTTCAAATATGCCTCTTGTATACCCAATCATGAAACTATCACCTGCTTGCAATGAACCTGTTTATCTGTGGAATGTTCTAAAGGTTTTTTAAGTATTCAAGAGCTCTCCAGTCTTTTGTAGCTCCTGTCTAAACTTATGTAAAACACGTTGCTAGCATCAGATTCATAATAAGCGTAGACCAAAAAAAATCATGGAAGCTGTTAAGGGAAAACAACAAATAAATACTATTTTTGTTCTGTTTTCTATCTGGCATTTGTTAAAATAAAAAAGATAAGCAAATGATCACACTTTTAATGTTATACACAGTGTCCCACTTTTTATTTGAGTCAGAGTTATTGTGTTGCTGCAATAAAGGCTCATTAAAGCAAATTACGCCTTCAAAGACAAATATAGCTCTATGCAGGTAATCCAAAAACCTCCATCATTGCTATTGCTGGACGAGAGAGTGTCTCGCTATTTTCACATATTTTATTTTGAGTTCTGAAATGGAGCAGTGGAATTTTTTGATGCCACACTAGTACTGTACGTGCAGTAAAATGGCACAGGATTGTTTAATATGATGTCAGATATTTGAACACAGTGCATTTTTTTATTTTAGTTGTGTGTCTCCTGCTCACAACTGGGAAGTTTCTTGGGTCCATATTGGATTTCTTATTCTCAAAGTGGCTGCATACTTGTTGTAGTTTTGACTCTTGTATCGCATGACTGAGAGATGCATGAACTTCTGCATGGTATTTGGATGTTTTAAATTTACTGAATGTATTTAAAAGTAATAATGATGTCAAAAATACATTTTCACAATGTAAAGGCAAGGGCTTTTGAAATCAGGAGAATTTGGTGAGACTTGCCAAAGAACTTAAAAGCTTCTTGTCTTATCAGATGAATTTCACTGCGCACTGCACTAAAAATAAAAAAAAGCAAAGATTGCAAGCTGTTGGTGTTCATTTGAATTATATCAGGTTAAGTTCTGTCCGTTTAGCTCTTGCCTTACACTCATCTCTTGTAGGCTTTGTGTTGTGTTTAAACTCGCATCTTGGGTGCAACAAAAGAGTTCACAGGCTTGTGGGTGAGGCCAACCCCTTCAATCAGTCTGTGCTGTCTCCAAGACAACAGACGCATAAACAAATGGGGTATCACTGTCCCTGTTGAAGCCATCCAGTTGCCACTTACAACAGTGCCAAGCCCAGAACTGGTAAGAGTACCATATTTTTAAATTTCTGACTATTTCAAATGCTAAAACTTTTTTGAGAAAGCACTTTGTGTGCTGCTGTTAAATAATTAAAAACTTATTTACTGTTTATTCATGGCACTGTTCTGTGTACATCTCATTTTACAGATGGGTAAATAATCACTGGTATATGACGTGACCTTGATATCTCTAACTATGGTATGCACCTTTACAGACTATTTGGACCATCAAAGCTGTACAATATAGTCAAAGCAGAGGAACTAAACTTAAATGATCTAAATTAGTTGTGTTTACTTCTAAGCCCACCAAATCCAGAAAGTCAAGGTCCCACAGTTCAAGGCCTGCCAAGAAGACGGGAAGTCAAAAAACACCCAAAAAGAGGTCCTCCAGTGCCAAAGCCACCAAAACAGAGGTGGACATCCTCAGCCCAGCAGCCATGGAGAATCTCTACTACATTGCCCACAATGCAGGGGACTGTCTGGAGTTGAGAGGTTTTGGGTGGCCACATTCAAAGAAAAAGAAGGGAAAGAAGAAAGGAACAAAACGGAAGAAGAAAAAGTAGATGCCAAACACAAAGAAAAATGTCCTCTTTTTTTGGTCAAGTGTTTGAATTTAAAATTCCTTACTAATAGCACCATCATGTGGATACATTTGTAATAACGTGATGTGTTTTCCACAAATTCTTATAAATCTACAAAACTGTGCCAGTAAAACTCAAGTTCATTCATGAGGCAAACACTAAAATATGTTATCAACAACTTTATTGTAAGCTGAATGATTATTCAAAATTGCTCCACACTTCTGTGATAAAAAGTTTGGCAGTTTTTTGACAAGGTGGAAGCTTGCTAAGGAAAATGTTTGAACTTAGTGGAATGCAAAACAGAAGAACAATTGCACGTTCTATTAGTACTTAGTTTGTAGAACACTATATACACGTAATGTGAAAGTAATTAACATCATGTGTAAGACAAAACCTTGCAGGGTATCCCCAAAAAAAGGCCAGCCAACAGTGCCATAACACTGGATTTAAACTGATCCCATCCAACAATCCTCTGACACTCTTTGCACAATTTATCCTTTAAAAATAGGCCACAGTGAGAATATGCCTTTAGAAATTACTGAAGAAGAATATACGGCACTGTTAATATTCTCATTTATGTTTTACAGTATCAACCCTTTTATCAAATGTATGCCTATTATATGACAACCCTTTAAAATAAATAGTTTCTCTCCAGTCCATCTCTTCTCCCTTGCAACATGGATCTGCTTTTTCACTCTGGGGGTTTCTTCTTGGCCTCCACATCTTTTTTGAAGGCATCGATTTTCTTGGCTATATTGGGGACCTGGAAAAAAATGCAGTACTGTGAACCTAATGTTATACATATATACCGTTTCAAGTAGCTTTAAGTACTACAATCTAATACAACAATCTACAGTAAATCTTACCCTTATGAGGGTTCTCGTGCTCAGTTTATAGTGCAAATGTTTTAGAGTGGAGTTTGCATTGCTATGCATTATACTAAGAGGTATTTCTGGTATTATGTCCAACCTACTTATGTCAATAATGATGGCCTTATTATTGATCATAAAGCTGATGTTAGTTGTTTGGAGGAAGTAAATAGCTCCTGCTGCACCTGACCAGACAACCTTGGTTTGTCCTGGAGTAGGGTGTGTCGGAGATGAGTCCGTGTGACAGACAGATTAATCGTTTAATAAGATCGTTTAATTCAGATTATTGACATTTATTACTTTAAAAAATATCAATAAACTCACATCGTAGTTTTGAGCCAGGTACATCCCCACGACATTTCCCAAGGTAAAGCCAGCCTGAAGGAAAAACAACATATGTCATTTAAGGTCGAAATATGTGGCATTGAAGAGAAAGTATCAAAGTTTCGATTTAACGATAATTGCATTGACCTCTTATGAGGTAGATATGTAACAAAAGTTAGCTGTTAAGTGGTTGAAACATTCCTTCAGCTTTGTTCACAATCTTTCAAAACGAGGCTACTTTCCATTAACTGACACATTTAAGACTTGTCACAGCAAGTTATCATTGTGCTAACATGTTAGCTTGGTTAGTTTCGCATCTCTCAGCATCTCGGTAAACGTCAGTGTCATCATATATAATGTCAGTTAAACTTACCAGAAACTGCAGCATGGTGTAAAGCGAAGTATTAGCAGCAGAAGAATAACTTACTGACCTTAAGTTAGGCAGTAAGTGGAAAGTTTGAAGGAAAAAAATCCAGCAATAAACTTTGCTAACGAAGCTAGCCTGTCATCAACAACGCATTTGCACATGCGCGAGAAAAGGAAACTATCGCGTAATTTTCAGTGCACGTTTGCTGTAGTTTTTTTTAACAGCCTAAGCTGCAGTTTTCCTGTAGTTGTTCCCTTTTTTGAGAACTACAACTCCCAGCACCACTCGAAATCTCTCGTTATCCAGTGGGTGTTGGTGGTGGTGTCGGTGGGACATTGAATGACTTTGGCTCCATCACGAAAATAGCTGCTTTATTAATTTGATTCACGAATCGCGACCATGGAGGCTCTTATCCCCGTGATAAACAAGCTCCAGGATGTGTTTAACACAGTGGGTGCGGATATCATTCAGCTGCCGCAGATAGCAGTTGTGGGGACTCAGGTAAAATACACTGGCAGTGTGCATTCTGTCACATAGCGGCTGTCATGCTAGCTAGGTAACCTTGCTTTACTGCAATACATGCATGAGGAAAATAAGATTACTGATTAAATCTATCTAGAATTAGAACAATTATAATAATTACTAATTAATTAATTTGAACTGAGGCTTCTCAGAGGCCTTTGTTAAGCTTGGCAGCTCTGCTAAAATCAACTGCACATTAAGGTGGATTGCTGCAAATCTGTCTACAAATTTGCATATTTTGCACTGACATTGACAATGTTGTCTATTTTAATCTTTAATCAGTGCTATTTTAAGAGCCTTATCGACACACTGACCTGTGTTAGCTAGAACTAGGTCACTGCATGAGCAAAAGACAGGTGCAACTAAATGTGTTGGCTGCAGCCTTGGTGCAGCATGCGTTCACATAAGGACTGTGCCGAATCTGATGTGTTAAATAGGAAAGTAGGTTCACCTTCGTCTTACATGTTTCTCTATGTGTGTGTTGTGTTTACAGAGCAGCGGCAAGAGCTCAGTGCTGGAGAGCCTTGTGGGAAGGGACCTGCTGCCCCGTGGGACTGGTATTGTAACCAGGCGACCTCTTATCCTGCAGCTGGTCCATGTAGATCCTGGTGATGCAAGGAAAAATGATGAAAGTGGTAAGCACTAGAGTGTGTCTAATCTCAGCTGTGTTTCAAACCAAGGATCCCATAGAAGTGTTTGGATTTGCTCCAATCCTCCATATGCTGTGTTGGATCCTTACATATAAGCTAATCATTTTTTGGGTAATAAACACACATGTTGGGAGCAGGCACTTTTTTTTCTGACCAGTATAAAAAAAGTCATAATCTACTAATGCTTAGTGTGCAAGCACTAGTTTAAAAGTTTTGACTCTGTCACTTTCTTTCTAATCACTTGCAGATGCCAGGGTGTGAAAAAGCACTGTGCTTCACAAAGATGCATTGTACAGGTGTCTCCACATTTAATAACCCGGATTAGCTTCTTAGCTGTGCTCCCTCCTCTTCCTGAAAGCCACACCTGTAACTCCAGCTTCTTTATTTACCAGACCTGTCGTCAGGCGTCGATCCTTATGTTAGCCATGCTTGTTTAGCCTCCTGCAAAGAGTGGTCGTCTTCCAAGTTGTAATAGTTAACATGTGTGATTGCTTGTTTTGAGAATGCTAAGCTATAACTAGGACCCATGCTGGTTTTATTACATTTCACAGGCAGAGAAGGTGAAGAGTGGGGCAAGTTTCTGCACACGAAAAATAAGGTATGAATGTTGTTGTATAAAATGTTTAATCAATATTTGTTACCCTTGCTTGTCTTTATATTGTTTTACTTTTCTGTTCGCAGATCTACACAGATTTTGATGAAATCAGGCAAGAAATTGAAAATGAAACAGAGCGAATATCAGGGAACAATAAGGTGAGTCACGGATGAAGGATGGAGGGATCTGTTTTTGTGTTTTCTAAAAAAGATGGTTTACATCTGCGCTGTTAGATGATGATGAACTGCTAAAAAAGCACATTAATAGATGTAAAGTAATGCCCTGTACATATCCAAATACGACCCAGTGATGGAAAAGAGGTTAGAAATCTGAGTAAGATTGCTAAATTAGCAACAAAACTTTAAAAACAGCTCATTTTAAGTACTGTAGCTGCAAATAAGGGAGTTCAGTACAAGAGAAATGTATTCCTTCCTCCTTTTGCTGGTTAGAAAGCTGGGTGCACATTCTGGGCTAGCTGCAGGCAAACCAGGACTAGTGATGAACACAGACTATGTATAGAGAATTAAAATATTTTAGATGCAATGAGATGAAAGCATACATGATTTTTTCCCTCCCTGATTTGAAACTGTGAGTAAAGGCTTGACTCTGGTTATAGCCCTGAGCTGAGGAACCTGGATTTCCCAGCAGAGCTCACGTAGTATGTTTATCAAATTGGAGACCACAGTGGAAAATCACACCAACATTTTTTGGCATGTAGCTTAGGGCTACTGGGGCCCAAAGGGTTTGGAGATACTTCTAGGAAGCTAACAGGAAGGCAAAAAGAAAAAGAAACTTGTTCTTATTTAGCTTTGTGAAACTTTGGGTTAGTTTCATAACCATGAGTCTCTAAGTAGCTTGAGGGTATCATTCTGGGAACAGCTTTTTTGATGAGATAGAGACCCCTCCTGTAATTAGGCACACCTCTACTAGCAACTGTCTCTTCAGGTGTTTTTCCACCAAATTAACTCTGGTGCTGGAGCTGTTTCCATTCAGGATTATTTGCTATCAAGTGAATCAGCCCATGTTTTCTTTAGATTAATTATTGTCAAGCATTTGTCATTAACAGAGGGTGTTGCACCATGTGCCTTTCTTTTTTTTTTTGGTCACATTTTTAAACCAACTTCTTCAAGTTTCAAACCAACTCTTTTGCCCAAATCCACTGAACAGTTTTAGAATTTTGTGCGTGAACTGGTTGATTGAGACTGCTAGCAGTACTCTCAAAAAGCAATTACCTCCCATAATGACAAGCTAACGTTAGCTGCTTCCTGTGGCTAGCAATTCAAAGCAGGGATAATTCCACTGTGTTAGCTTCCTAGCTAGAAGTTACGGCACTTCATGTCCTCCTCTTTCCATGCCAAGCTAGCTGTAGCATAAGCCAACATGTCATTGTTATGTGTCTATGTGTCATTCAGCTAAGCATCCATTTCTCTAAAAAATAAATAAATGGGAATGTTCAAGAAAACCTTGGTCATTTACAATACTTATGGCTGTTCTGAAGATAATAGGATCCTCAAACACTCCTCTGATAATCTCCATGAAAAACATATTCAGTCCATGGCAGATAAGAACAATTTTGAACCTCTTTTTCCAACCGCAACTTCTTATCTTAATCCAAAACAAGATGGAGCTGATGGCTGTCTCACTAGGAAACAGAGTTGCTGTTTAGGAAATGTTTTTTAAAACTTGTTTATTGTGCAGAGGGCAGGATGTTTCTTTTTCATCCAGATGTTTAGAGGAGTCTTTGAGTATTCTGGAAATACTTTTTATCACAGCCATGAGTGTTGTTAAACAACCTCCTGGGTTTTTCAAACATCTCTGGGTTGTTTATTTTTCAGAAAACAGGATGCTCAGCTCTGCAGATCAAATGAGACTGTAATACATAAATACTGAGCAAAAACAGGGGCTACGGTGAGCATCCAGCAGTGTCAAAACTCTATCATTTAAATCTGTTAGTACAAGTATTTCTTGTAAATCATAAACAATATTAAAAAAACAAAATGTGCACACTTCAAAAACACATATTTATAACTGTAAAACAGAGCTAAGCTGTGAAACACACACACTACTCGTCTTTTCTTTTCTTGTCCCTCTGCAGGGGATCAGTGATGAACCCATTCATCTGAAGATATTTTCTCCTCACGTTGTCAACCTCACACTAGTGGATTTGCCGGGAATCACTAAGGTAAAACACGCTTTAGTTCCCCCTCCTCAAGATTAGGCTTTGATCATCTCATTCCTCTTGGGAAATTTGTTATACAACGCCAAAAAACCAAGATTTACCAGATAAGCCTGGTCACTGGTGTTAATTTCCCTGTCTGGCCGATGTTTTTTTTGCGTATTTGATATCAGCAGACCACCTGCAATTAGTAACTCATTCTTGATGCCTCTGAACCTGCCGTTAAAAGCCCAAGAGTCCGCAAGCTTTGATTGCAGCCTCATTAGTTCCTCCCCTCTGGTTGAACATGTGTTAATCTGAGAAATCCCCCCGCTGTAGTTTCTAATGAATCGAATTTAGATGCACCGTGTCTTTGCTTTTAATTGGAGTTGTTCCCTTCAGGTGCCCGTGGGTGATCAGCCTAAGGACATAGAGGTTCAGATAAGGGATCTAATCCTGAAACACATCTCTAACCCCAACTGCATTATCCTGGCTGTCACCGCGGCAAACACAGACATGGCCACCTCGGAGGCCCTCAAGGTGGCCCGGGAGGTCGACCCCGACGGTAAGAAGACGTTTTCCTGAACTGACTTTTTTTTAACTTTAGAAACAGAAGTTGTATTTTGGGATTATATTATTAAATGTGACTCAATAGGCAGGAGGACGCTAGCTGTGGTGACCAAGCTGGACCTGATGGACGCCGGCACTGATGCGATGGATGTGCTGATGGGCAGAGTCATTCCTGTCAAACTGGGACTTATCGGAGTTGTCAACAGGTCTGGAAAACTATATTTACTGCACTGACTATGCTATCATAAAATCCATCACTCTTAATAGAGATGAGTGTGTGATAATGGAGATAAGAAGAGTTTTAGAGAACAGAGTGAACAATAATACATTTTTAATGCTGGTCTATCAATATTTATTGATTTAAAAACTGCAAGCTATTTGCAGCCATTATCATTCAGCGCAGTGTTAGGCAGCATAACAAGTGCAAGCATTTATTCCAGGAGAACAGAAGCTATCATAATATATAGACTGTCTTCTATAGATGCTGACATTAATATTATTTTCCTTTAATGTCAGGACTAATTGTTAGTGTTTAAACTTTCAGGAGCCAGCTGGATATCAACAATAAAAAGTCTGTGGCTGATGCCATTCGAGACGAATATGCCTTCCTGCAGAAGAAATATCCGTCTCTCGCCAACAGGAATGGAACCAAATACCTGGCTCGAACTCTCAACAGGTAAATGTGATTATAAATAATGTTATATTCATTTTTTCAGAAGCACGAAGCCTCATGCTTTTGTCAGAATAAACCATTTGAAGATAACAGTGTCGCTGTGGCAACAGTTGCGTATTTTGCAGCAGGTTTGCAGACAAAACGGGAGAAAAATAAAACACATTTAAAAAATGCTATTTCATTTTGTTCCTCCATAAAACTAATGGCAGAATTAATTAAACCTGTTTTGTACCTTTGATTGTAATTTCCAAAGAGTTCCCTTTCATGGGGGACCAGAATGGGGACAGCGTTTTTTAGCATTGAAGAATTATGTGTTTTTTAATCTGCTTATGACATTTTTAAAAAAGGAAAAACAGGGGTAAATTAAATTAATGGTTTTGCAGGGTACAGAATGCTAAGCCAGGTGGCTGGGTTTGTTTTTTCTTTGCCAGGTAGTTTTTCTCCTCTGCACCAGGTACCTGCTGACTTTTCTCCATGAATAAAAGTTCTGCCTGCATCAGTATTCTCAACGTGAGAGGCTCCTCTGTTGTTCGAGACAGCCATCAGAGAAATTGCTGTTGTCTTTCATTTAGACAATAGATGCTTAGCTTAACCAATCCGAGCTCGGAATATAATTTCCTCCTCTGCCCTTTCCTTCCGTAATGTCAGGTTACTGATGCATCACATCCGAGACTGTCTCCCTGAGCTGAAGACACGGATCAACGTCCTGGCAGCCCAGTACCAGTCCCTGCTCAGCAGCTACGGCGAACCTGTGGAAGACCAAAGCGCCACCTTGCTCCAGCTCATCACTAAGTTCGCCACAGAATACTGCAACACCATAGAGGGCACCGCCAAGTACATAGAGACGGCCGAGCTGTGAGTACAGGCGCCTTTTTGCCTTTCAGCCACATGGTGATGCTGTTGATCCAGCGCTCTGACAATGAGCAAAACAACTGCATTGGTTTCATCATTTAATATGATACAACTTGTAAGTTAAGGCACGCACAGCCCCTGTGAAGGAAGAGCTGACAGGAGAGCGGGCCACGGGGTTCACATCACAGCTAATATCCCCCCACTGCTATTTTTCAGGTGCGGCGGAGCCAGAATTTGTTACATATTCCACGAGACTTTTGGCAGAACATTGGAGTCTGTGGATCCTTTGGGAGGACTGAGCACCATAGACATCCTAACAGCCATAAGGAATGCAACTGTGAGTGCTGCTAAATTATCTCAGAAATGGGACATCATTAGGGGGGGGCTGGAGTTTCTGCTGTCATTGTTAGTTCAGTGAACTATTGTAGAACAATGGAAACATGACAGATTCAGTCTACTCTGCTGCTTTTGTTTGCTCACATAAAAACAAGTTGCTCTGGGTGATAATTGCTAACCCGCCGCTCCCTCCTCCTCCTCCTCCTCCTCCCCCATCGACGCCAGGGCCCGCGTCCGTCCCTGTTTGTGCCCGAGGTTTCCTTCGAGCTGTTGGTGAAGAAGCAGGTGAAACGCCTGGAGGAGCCCAGTTTGCGCTGCGTGGAGCTGGTCCACGAGGAGATGCAGAGGATCATCCAGCACTGCAGCAACTACAGCACACAAGTAACGAACGCTGTCAAAGCACGGATGGTGTTTTATTTACTTTCCCTTACACACATACAGGCATTCATATTTCAAACGGTTTCGTCCCGCAGGAGCTGCAGAGATTCCCTAAGCTGCATGAGGCTATCGTTGAAGTCGTCACCTCGCTCCTGAGGAAGAGGCTGCCCATCACCAACGAGATGGTACTATCACACTCATCTATCTTTCTATTTGTGCTGTCATCACCTGCTGGAGTGTTGCAATGTTTATTGAGAAACACAACTTTTGATTGATGACTGACATTTGGCTCTTTTCCTATCATAGGTGCATAACTTGGTTGCCATAGAGCTGGCTTACATCAACACCAAACATCCAGACTTTGCAGACGCCTGTGGGGTCTTAAATAACAATATAGAGGTCTGTGTTAAGAAGAAAATACCCTAAAAACTGAACATTTTTCTGACAGAATAAAGACAAAAGAGGTGCAAACCCGACATTGCTTATCTGTAGGTCAGGGATTATATATATTCTAATTTTAATACTTTTTTTATTTTGGACTTTTAAATTTATCCTTTGGAAATGTAATCCATAAATATTCAAATAGTAAAAGATTTAAAGATTTTGCTTCCATAAAAATGTCAGAAAGTGTTTTTTATTTTAAAAATTTCCCCCTTATCATGAAGAAATGAATAGTTTTTATTGAAAAGTTCTATTTTCAACATTATAATAAAGCTCTGTCTTCTTCTCTGTCTATTATTTCTTTTTCAGTAAATTTTAATTTTAAGACATTTCAATTTTTTTGAACTGCGAACATAATTGACCAACATGTGTGCTTGTGTTTTTGTAGGAGCAAAGAAGAAACCGGATGAGAGAGCTGCCAGCTGCAGTTCCCAGGGATAAGGTAAACAGAACAACGTCATTTTAAAAATATTATAACACTGGCTCATCTTCTCAAATACCTGGCTGCAGTCTGCAGCGTCCCAAGTATAAAAGGGGCTTGTGCAGAGTTAATCACTCATAGCACGGCAGGATGCGGATCTGTGAACCAAATGCCTCGGATAGTTTCCATCGCGGAATTTTATCCCACATCTCCTCTCCCCTTCTCAGAGTGCCTCCTCTCCTTCACTCAAATGCCTTTCGACTGCAAGCCCCTTTCCTCTCTTTCCACATTTCTTCTCTGTGTTTTTTTTTCTGTCTCTCTCAATTCCTGCTCTCATATTCCCGCTAGTCTCTTGGCAAAGGCCCGGCCGGTCCAACTGTGGTTTCTGGCGAGCCCCCTGCGTCTGGAGCAGACATGGACGGTGCCAAGGTGGGCACGTATGCAGCTCGCTGGCTCTGTGCAGGGGAGGCTGTGGTGGAGCATGAATGGATGGATGGATGGATGGATGGATGGATGGATGGATGAGCATGGGCTGCTGGCATGCACTTTGATCTTTGTCTGCGAATGACACGCTCTTGTTTCGCTCTCCCTCAGCCTGTGTGGACTTGCACTAACAACCATTGTGTTTTCTGCAGAATCTGTTTCCTCAAAGTTGATCCAACTGTTTCACAGACAAACGCCTTCCTCTCCCTCTCTTTCCTTTCCCAACCTCCTCACACTAAGGTGTGCTCTGTTTTTATTTGTACCTGAGTGACAATAGTTTTAGCCCTGCTAGCAGCATGGCTCAAGGGATGGCAATGTCAGCTGAGTGATTGTTGTCCGGAGCTGTGTGAACCATTAGATGAGTTGCCATGAAATTCTTCATGGGCCCCAGAGGATGAACCCTATTTACTTTGGTGATCCCCTGACCTGACCTCTTATATATATAGTTTGTTGTTGTTGTTGTTTTTTTATGATTTGTCTTAAGGGCAGTTTGGTCCATTGCTGAAGAATTTGGTATAGTTATTCATTTTCTCATCAAGATAAATCATAATTGCTTAACTTTTCATCTAGCGCCATCATGGGGTGACAGTTTTAAATTTTCCTCTTCTTTGATGTATAAGTAAATTTTTGCAAAACTAACAATGCTCCCATCAGCCTCAGCTGTGTTTTGTGTTTAATGCTAATTAAATAATGTTAGCCTAGCAGTACGCTAAACTTAGTTGATTAACAGGTTAAAAGTAGAACATGCTTTACATCAGTATGTTAGCATGCTGTTGTTAACATTTATCTAAAACACAAGTGTGAAATACAGTCTTAGAGCTGCTGGTGTGACTGTGGACTCTAAGTCTTGTTATTTTGATTTATTGCATCGCCTCTCGTGTTGTCTGGTGCAGTAAGAGCTCAGTTCATTCGAAACAGCGACATTATTCTGTCAGCGACTGTATGCACTAGACTCAGTTTTGAATGTTTAGCTTCAGGTTTCTGTAATTTCTTTTTTGTGTAAATGTCTTTTTGACTTTTGTTGCAGTATTGCATATAAAACAGTCAAGATTATTATTCTGCACACCCTAACCATCATTTCCCCATAAACCCTAATGGCAAGCCAGTGCTGCTGTTTTAATAATTTGGTGACCTGTGTGGTGTGATGACAGTTAATCTTTCTTGTGTTCCTGCCTCCTCAGGCCCCAGCAGCAGCGCCCCCAGGCGAACAGGACGGCACAGGGAACTGGAGGGGGATGCTGAAGAAAGGGGAGGAAGCCCCTGGATCTGGACCTGGAAGCCCCCTGAAAGGAGCCGTCAACCTGCTCGATGTGGTAACTAAACTTAAGCCTATGCAGCACACTCCATGATGAAGATTCAGTATTTTTAGTGAATGACTGATTTAAACATCATCCTTCTTTCACCTCCAGCCTGTGCCGGTTGCCAGGAAGCTGTCATCACGTGAGCAGAGGGACTGTGAGGTCATCGAACGCCTCATCAAGTCTTACTTCCTTATTGTTCGAAAGAATATCCAGGACAGGTAAGCTAGCTAGTTTCTCTTTCAACGATAAGCCAGATTTTTTTGAAAATATTTTGTTGAAAGACAAAAATCAAAATTGAATGTTAGAGCTTCTTTAAAATAACAAAATACTCTTAGCTTCATTATTGTCCAAAGACTCTTAAAAACACATCAGGGATCCACTGATGTGACACTTGGTTGCACCATAAACAACTTCCTGCTGCTAAATACACATTAGTGCACCAACTGTGTATTAATCCACAGCTAAAAATAGTTCCTCACAAATGCACCATTTACCCTTGTAAAAATACAGTGTTCCCTGCTTATGTATGTAACTGATGAACCCTTTTTTTAAAAAAAGGAAATACATTTTTGGGACTTGTTTGTGAAGATTTGTAAGTATTAACCAAAAGGTTTGGTTCTGAGAGCCGTAAACAGGACACTGTAGTTATGCAGAGACGGATCAACATGTTGTTTTTGTTCTTTTAATGGTATTTATTCAAATAAGATGAATTCAGAATATCAGCAGACATATAATTTTAAATGTCTCCCTTTCCTCTTGAAAAAAATATTTTAACAGTTGTGTTCTAAATCTAAGCCTAAACCCACTATAACAAATGCTCATAACAATTACCAGCCAGCTGTTAACAACCATGGCTGCAAACCAACAATCTGAGTACTACCTGCTGTAATATTATCAAGTGTTTCATTTGTTTTTATGTGATTTGACTTCATTTAACCTTCATTTCCATCCTTCCAAAGTAGATTTTTTGCCATATTGTTGGCATATAAGGCCCCCTGGAGCTCAATAGGGATAAATATATTGCAATTACCTCATAGCTCGTATTACAGCAGCTTGATACTTGGACAGGCATGGCCACCTGGTGGGTCAAACTCGAGCCCTCTGTCTGGGGGACAACACAATCACCAGGCCATCTTGCTTCCTTGTTCTAAACCATCTGTTCGGTCTGTTTCCTCTTCTCTCGCTGCCGTGCACCACAGCGTGCCGAAGGCAGTGATGCACTTCCTGGTCAACCACGTGAAGGACAGCCTCCAGAGCGAGCTCGTTGGCCAGCTGTATAAATCTGGCCTCCTCAACGATCTGCTGACTGAATCGGAGGACATGGCTCAGCGGCGCAAGGAGGCCGCTGACATGCTCCAGGTAAAAGTCTTCCACCTTGTAGTTCCAGTTTACCCCTGATGAATTGAGGTTTCTCTGTGAGGGATTTCATCATTTTTTGTTTGCTTTTTTTTTGTGTGTGTCTTATCTGGTCCACAGGCGTTGCAAAAAGCCAGCCAGGTGATCGCTGAGATCAGGGAAACACATCTGTGGTGAAACGTCAACAAAAGGGAGCCGTGCCCGATCCGTTATCCTCTCATCATGCCTGAAGGACCGACGCTCCTCGCACTCATCATGTCTGAACATGAAGTTCTGAGTTTGCAGCCATTAAAATGCACTGTTCTGATCCCTGCTCAAATATACAGTAGGTATCATATTAGCTCACAGGCTACCTTGGAGAAAATGTATTTAATTTGAAGTTGTTTACTCAAAATGCTTGGTGTTGTTTAGTAAATGAAAATGCACTGCCTCTGGTGACTATTATTCGAGGTAAGATTTTAGAAACTAGTTGCCTCCCAAGAGGCTCCTCAAGGGATGGAGAGGGCAAAGTGCTTTTCATTTTTGACAGGCGATGGTTAACTAGAATAGAAATGGACTTTTGTGTGATGGGGAAATGAAAGTTTGTGATGCTGTTTGGCAGCTCCACAAAGCATCCTGCAAATGTTTTGGCTCCAGGGTCAAAAAAATATCCATCTCCTCATCTGCAGCCTTTTCATTTAGGAGTAGTTGTCAGAACCTCAGAGGTCAAAACAGGGATCAGTTCGCTGAATTAAAATACACATCGCCCCTTACTTGCAGGAAATATTAGTCCTCCAACCTACCTATGTACATACTCCATCACTTTATTTTTTGCACTGTTGTCGTCACACTGTACTGTATAGAAAGTCCATCATCCTAACACTGTATTGCCATCAGAAACTTTATTTATTAATGTATTATTTAAGTGTATGGATAATGTAATGAACAGTATTGCAGCGTTTGTTCATTTAATTTTGTTTACATATCACTGCCTACATGTGACATTCATGGTGCACTGTGGTTCTCTGTGTATTGTTCCCTGAAGAATAAATAGAGCTATTTTATCGCTTGGATTTTTTATTTGATTTGGATTCATTTGCTTTTTCAGCTGTTAAATAGATAAAGAGATAGGCTGAGTGACAGAGAATAACAGGAATTATCCACTAGTTTCAAACTAAAATCACACAAAGATTCTTCAAAATCATAGTTATTTTTATTGTTTATGTCTAAAACAAACAGTTGCAGTGCTTTTACATTGTTTACACATACATTAGTGTCATTGAAATCATTATGGCTGCTCATTTTCCGACGCTTCCCTGAAGAACTCCTCATGTTTGCGTCTATCTCAGCCTGCCCTTGGCCTTGCCTCTTCCTTTGGCGCTGGAAAAACAAAATCATTTAATTTTTTTTACCGCATGCACACATAAATTCAATCACTGCAACCTCATTTGGTTGCTCAGATCTGTTCCCCATAAAAATAGAGTATATAAAGTTGGTCTGAGTATTGCAAGACACTTTTAAAATGTTCTAAATAAGATAGATAAGTAAAATAATCAAATGAGAAAATAAATTTCAACTAAATTAACAACCGAAGAATTAAATTTTGAAATAATCCAATATACATGCAAAACTATGAAATGAAATGCTGATTTTTTATCCACTGTTAATGTAATTGGCTGTCCACTAAAAATAAATAAAAAGTGCTTGAATCAAATAAAAATGATTTGCAAAAAAACAAAACATTTTTGTGAAACAAAGCAGGATGAAACTACATTTCACTGTATTGAACTGAGGTAATATATTGAATTATTTCAGTGTCATTGTTACATCAGATATTTTAGATATCTAAGTTATTTCTCAGTATCGTTATTTTATTAAGACAATGTTGTCTTACTTTTTTTTTTATAAAATTGAACATTTGAGGACTTCGCATATTTTATAAAACAAAAAAGGTCTTGAAGAAAAACTAAGTCTCTTAGCTAAAGATTTTTTCTCAATATGTCCAAAATCATTGTTTATCAGTTGTGAAACTCTGTTGCTGATAAACTGTTTTGAAGAATACAAACATGTTTTTTCACAAAACCCTTTTTTCATTTTACAAAAGAGCGGAAAAGTGTTAAAATGTGTCAGCAGGCGGCTGTGAAAGAATGCCAAAGTAAAACAGTCTGAAATTGGGAAATTTTGATTTAAACTGGGAACTAACTGATCAAAGATTAAGATTTCAGTTCCAAATAAATGCTTGAGCTTTTGATGCCTCACAGTTTTTTGCAGTTCATGTCTCACAGTAGACACTGTCTAACATAGACAGACTTTTTTTTAAAAGTGTAACATCCATCAGTGCATACGCTCTGTAGTTCATTAAGAAAATGAAATTTGTTATGAAACAGAGTGAAGTGGAGAGATGAAAAGGATTGAAGAGGGCAAACACCAAAGCCTCATGCTGTTAGTAAAGAGAGAGGCACGATTTCACACAGCTGGCAAATGATGATTGTGTCCTGAGCAGCAGCCTTACCTTTGATACACTGCCTTTGTTCTCTTTTTTGCACCTGCTTACCCACAAGATCTGATACTTCCACAGTTTACACTACCACACACTTGACTTGAAAAATGCAGTGTAGACACTTACCAGCTGATTCAACACAGACGTCTCGCTTTCTGTATTACACTGCTATCAGTGACTTCTCAAGAGACTTTTTTTTTCCAAGAGGTTTGATTAGCTTAGATTTCAAAATTTTAAACTGTCAGTGTTACACAAAGTAGTTTAAAAAAGACGAAAATTTGTGGTGATTGTGACACTCGCTTTACCCACCACGCTGCTTTTCTATTTAACCACCTTAAAAGCTCAAATACAGCTGTGGATCAGGAACACAATGTTTTCAGTTGGATGGATGAGGATGAAAAAGATGGATGCGGAGTAACAGATGGAATGGAGATGACTTTCTACTTCAGTTAAAAGAGAATATAAAATATTAAGCACTGTAAAAAAGAAAGAAGAGGGAAAAAAAGTAATCAAATCTTGCATGCAGGCCTAAATGGCTGACTTTTTCATGACTGAGCTGAATCTTTTCTATGGCTGTTAAAACAAGGACAAAAAAAAATATTATACTGGATTTTACTTGTTTACAACCATAGGTAAGTGAGATCTGAGCTGCACAAAGTAAGAACTTTTAATATGCTCACATCTCACTCAGTCAAGTCTGCGTCACATGTTCCTACTTTATATTAAGTAGGATAATGTGAGTTTAAAAGGCCTTGGGGTATAAGACTGTAAAATATTCTAGATCTGCATATGGAGAGTTACATCCACATTTTTTGATATGTAAAATGAGATGTGCAAAGATACATAATTTTTAACTTGGATTATAGCAGTGGAAGCTTATGAGATGCCAAATTTTATTCTCATCAATTCTCAGTATTTGTCAGGAATATTTGATCAAACTTGTTTCCCCAGGCTCTTTAAAAGAGGGCCAAAGCCACCTCAATATTACACCAATAGCCAAGAAGAACCACACCTTAAAGGGTGGTTCAAAGGTGGCTACAACTTACCTCTGGTGGGCCTGAACGCGAGCCAGGAGCTGATTGATCTGTGGTGGACAAACATGGAGCACTAAGCACAGGGACAACAGCAGACACAGGCGGCTGAGCCAAAGAGCGGACCATGTGGCCCTGAAGAAGAGCTCAGCAGGGCAAGATACAGTATATTTACTCCATGTGCAGAGAATTTCATCTGCAGATGGAGACTCACCTCGAGTCTTGCTTACAAAGCTCATCATATAACTAAATCCTGGAGGAAATGCCACAGAATCTCACAACGGGAAAGCTTATCATGGCGTTTCAGTTGTGCTCGCATCATTGCAAGTCAAACTGTCCCTTACAGCGAGAGATGAGAGGTAAGATACTGCTCTGACTGCTCTGAAAATGTGCCTTCACATTAAATTACAGCTGTCAAAAGTTTGAAAGAAAATATGACAACTGAAATAATGTTCTGGAGACACAGAAGGATCTTTTTTTTGGATCAGATTTTAAACCTGATGCATAAAAGGACTTTAAAGGTTATTTACATTTTTGCGAACTATTGCAAAATTTTGCTTGTGGGCATTAAAGGAATTGCTCAACATTTATTTTATTATTTGCCACTTTTTTACTTAAATGAAATTGACACCACTTTCACATTAGTTTGATAAAGCTATAAACTGTGGCTAACTAGCATAGCATAAAGACTGGAAATTGGGGAAAACAGTTGGCTTAACTGTGCCCAAAGGTTACAAAACCTGCCTACCATCACCTCTTATGTCGCCTTCACAAAATCCAACATTTACACTCATACAATTGACTTAATCAATTTAAATATTGAGTTAATGCCTGTTGTTGTTTAATCTTAATTTTGATCCTCAGACAAAATAAGGCTACCTGTTTCCTCCAACTTTTCTGAATGCTAGATTAAGCTAGCAACAGATGCTAGCCAGATATGAGAGTATTACTTTTTTTCTTATCTAACTTTGCAAAGAAGCAGACAATTTATCTAAAATTCATGTCTTTTCCAGTGTCTCTGGCTTCTGTAAGTGATACATGATGGTAAATACGGACTAAATTGGGACTTTTTACCCAGAGTTGTAGCTTTTGCAAGCCTCTTCGTCAGCACTACTGGCTTCACCTTCTGTTTGTGACTGTGGCCCAGCTTTCTTCCTCTGTCCGAGACTCAGTTTGTGACCCTTCAACACACCGACTACACAACTACACAACAACCAAGAGGCTCACACTCCTCATTAACAGTTACTCACAACTTCTGCTGCTCACTGATTCGGGTCTGCAGTACATTGATCTGTAAGTCAAGCCACATTCATTTTAGACAGGCACCCTGAGGACAGCCTGGCACAGTACACACCGTTCAAG
The DNA here is from genome assembly GCA_029814665.1 of Acanthurus lineatus. Classification (NCBI taxonomy): domain Eukaryota; kingdom Metazoa; phylum Chordata; class Actinopteri; order Acanthuriformes; family Acanthuridae; genus Acanthurus; species Acanthurus lineatus. The sequence continues at coordinate 7,454,019 of JAPZDV010000015.1, forward strand.
CTTTCAGATTCTGTGGCTTTTTCACAGCTGTAGGCTGTTTACCAACATTTTAAAGTGTGTTTCATTATAATTTTATTCCCTGATCAAAATTAATAAACCTTAACTCAAGTCATATAATGAATACCCTTTAGCCAATCTGGGAGGGTTTGGCACAAGATGGTATTTGTTTTAAATTTTAGTCAAAAAGAATAACACAACCTGAAATGATTTCTTTTTTTGGAAGGAATGTTATATTCATTTTATTGGCAAGAGTTAGAAAATTAGATTGATACTACATCTTTTCTAAAAACACAGTTTGAGCTAGCAGCTAGTTAGCTTAGCTTAGCATAACAAAGGCAGGAAACATCTAGCCTACCTCTGTTTAAAGGTAGCAAAATCTGCCTTCCAGCATGTCTGAAACTGACAAGTTAACATGCATATCTCTTCAGGATTAGCTTGGCTTGCTGTGTCCAGTTTCTGCCTAGCTAAACTAACTGGTTGCTAGCTGTAGCATCATTTTAATAAGGGGTATCAATCTTCTCATCTGACTAAATGACAAAACGTGACAAAATATTCCTTTAAAAACATTTCTTAATTTTCCTGACCCTATTGATTTCATTTTAACTGTTGTTATAAAAGTAGGCAAGTTTTTCCTTAGTGCATATAATGTTTGGACTTAAGAGGGGTTTTTTCCTTGGTGTGTCATTTCATTGACTTTGGCATATGAACTCCCCATGGCAAACTACTTACATCATATTTCTGTCTCTTCAGTTTCTCCGTGAGGTCAAATTTCTCAGCCTCCAGTGTCATCAGCCATTGCCACAGCTCTTTGGCCTTCTCCCTATTGAGAAAAACAGGAGCATTTCAGAGTCAGAGAAATAAAAGAGCATGTCAACAGTGTGGTATTCTCTATTGCAAGGAGTCAGAAGTAGATGGGGGTTTATCCACAAACAAATCATTTGCATCGACTGTAAATGTGGATATTAAGCCTGTCTTTCGAACTGTGACCACTTGTTAAAACAGCTTACTTCACTTTGTCCTCGCCCAGATGGTCGATATTGAGAGGCTTCCTCCTCTCTGCCAGAATCTTCCTTTTCTTCTCCCTCTCTGTCTGCTTCTTTGCTCCCTTCTTTCCTTCTTGCTGGAGAGAAGAATAAACCCATGAGGAAGTGTTGAAAGGATACAAGAAAAGAAAATATCAAGGAGGTAACAGAGCCTGAAAGTCTGAAACTATATCCAATTAATTCAAGTGAAAACACACATACTGTATTTATAATCATGGCAGCAGTCATCGTCTTCTGTCACTCATCCTAATGATGGCTGTGTTCTCAGCATTAGCGTGGGAATTAATTCATAACACTGAAATGCCTCATAGGATTTTCAGGATTTTTGTTCTCATAAGTACCTTTAGGTCCAATCCTTCATGTTTTCATGACTGAAGTATTGCAAATCAGTGTGATCAAACCAAACATTTCCTATGTGCATCTATGCAAAGACTGACCCTCTGTTGAACGCCACCATATTGCTGAGTCATGTTTGTCAGAGCCTTCTTCTTCTTGGCATCCTCATCCAGCTTCTTTCGCGCCTCCTCCTGCTCCTTCCTCTCCTTTTCTTCCTGTGGCACAGATATGACAAGACATTAACAGGAGAGAATGAACAGACCGCCAGCCCACCTTGTCTCTCCAACTGCTGGACCAATGCTGACGGCAAAATCTGCTGCCTAATTACTCATCTCGCAGCTCCAGCATTAAATTGTCATTCATTTGAAGTCCTGTCTCTGGCCACCTGGTAAAGGCAGATCCAACATTTACTCTCCTTTTAGCTCTGGTTTGGGTCTCAACCAACTAATGAGGTTTGAGCTGCTAATTGCGTTACTGTTTTCCAAAAATTGCCTTTTTTGATATACTTTGGTGACTAGTAGATTTTATAGTTTTTTGAGCTTTTTCATAAAAAAGAGATGCCTGCATAGTCTGCAAAGAGTGTGATGAGAGCCATGAGAGTCAACCAAAACACTGAAAGGGCAAGCTGTAAAACCAAAACAATGAGCTCAATAAACTATAAAGTTTCATAAAACTGATGGCTACACAAAGTCATTTGACCCATGGTCACTGTTAAAGTATACATTACAGCTGCTTTAAATTATAATTACATTTATAGCTTTTTTTTTTCTTTTTTAAATGAGTCCCCCAAAGGCAAGGACTTTAAGTTGATCCAAATAAATGTCATGTAACTAAAATTAAAGCTGCACAAGGTTATTCTGTAATACCACATGGCCAAGTGCACTCATTTAAGAGATATGCTGGTGATGCTTTAGTATTATTAAGGCAAAGGCCATGGATGGAGCAAAGGCTTTCTGTTGTCAAGGAATTTACTTGTCACTTCTTCCAGCCAGAGAAGATTTCCCATGAGTATACACACAAGCCCAACACCCTAATTGTGTTTGGGAAACAAGGTTATTTGTTATGGGACACTCTTTATTTATTGTATGTGGGGTCATGTCCTGAAAAAGATGAGATGATTATTAGAGAGAACTCACAGCAACACGAGCTTGTCTCTCCTTCTCCTGCTCAGCACGGATCCTCTGCTGCTCGGCCCTCTCTGCACGGCGCTTCTCCTGCACACCAACGCCCACAAACACACACAAAAACACACAAAATGTTATTGTTTGCTAGGTGGTGCACTGGTGGTGATCTGGCTCTCTTCAAAGACTTACGATCCTGTTAACGAGAGCAATTAGCTCCTCCTCGTCCTTCTTCCTCTGGATGAAGTGGGCCTCGATCAGAGACTGCAGCTCAGTCAGATCCTTCTCCTGACGCTTCCTGTGGATGTCCTGCAAAGCAAATACATATATTTCTCCTACATTAAAATCTGGACAACCATTTATGCACACAGACAAACTTACCGTTTACAGACACAAATACTTCAACTGACAAATTATCATAAGTTTACTGTTGAAGTGTCTTTGTTTCTCTGCAGCTTAAAACTGATTTTATCACTTACATCAAAGTCCACTTTTTCCCCCTCTGGTATCTTTGGCACAGCTATTATAGGTGGAGCAAAGGCCCTAGGATAACATTTCAGGGTTAGAATAAGAAGAACTTCCAACGACCAATTAAATTACTACTTTGTGAATATAAAGAACAATAAACATGATAAAATACTTACTTTGGTTTGGGTTTGGAGTCATCTGTTGTATAAACAAGGGATAATTACAGTTAGTATAGCACTAACATATATATATTTTATGATGCAAGTTATTGTCTCTATTTTATCTAAGAATATAATGTTAGTTGTTAGAAAAATATCAGAAAAATATTCACCTAAATTAAAACCCAATATCTTAGTATTGTAACTGTACAACTGATGTGTGAACAGTTCAAAGACAAATACTTGCAACCCACACTTTGACAAATATATGCAAATATTTGAACAATTGGAACAATAGATATTGCTTGAATAAATCAAAAGGGCACTAGGAGCATGTGATTGAGCACCAGAATGCACAAAGTCATGATGCATTTATGGTAAAACAGTTCCAAACCCTGTTTGAGATTAAAATAGTTTTATTATGAGACTCTGATGTTATGCATAACTACCGCGCTTCTATAATAAAAACATACTGGGAACTAACAGACCGCCTTTAGAAGAGGCCAACTTATTTTCTAATATTTAATGCAGCTCAGTGTCGCCCACTGGAAGGGCACCCTAGAGGCCACTTCATCATCTTCTCTTGAACGCTGAGCTGTCACAGTTGGAACTTTATCATATTTCCATGGTGCATCCAAAAGGACTTTTGCAGCATTTTTAGGGGTACATGCAATAGTATGTTCTGTTACAAGAAAGACAATTATTTCACTATCTGTAGCCATTTCATACATGCTGTACAATACACTTATTTGTCATTTATAAGCAGCATGTGTAACAGAATGTGTACCAGCAATCTAAATTTGAGTGGTTTGGATATAAAGAGTCTCAATAGTATCCTAAAAAGCTGCCTTCAAAAAACAACATATGCTAATTTTGGCAGGCAGAGTGTTTGAGAGCATGTGTGGCGCAGGGCATTTCTCCAGTGGACAAGTGAGGACACCAGACAAACAAGTTACAAACAGTTATTGCTAATAATTGTCCTTATTTAGCCTCATCAGTAAGTTACAATACCTTTTCTCTGCAGCAGGAGATTATATGGCAAACGGACATAAGGGCATATTAGTGCATCAGCTGGCATAATAGAAAGGGATTTACTTTTTATTTGCAAATACTATTTCACTCAGGCCGAATATCTACTCTCCATATTTTGATATGAACTCTTTTTTACCTGTCATAAAGAGAAATAGAAAGTGTAAACAGTTTCTGTGTGCCTTATCACACTGGGTTGGTATTAGTTCTCTGGGGGGTTTCAAGCCATGAAAACATAGTTTACTTTCAGACAGCGGAGGCAGTTCTTTTATAATCAGAATGGATATTAAGGCATGAGGAAAAAAATAAAATAGGGAGATATTTACAACATAGTAATAGTACCTTTCAATTTTTCAGTTCTTGGTTATGGATGAATTCCCTATTTACACACATACCTTGGCACTAAGGTTTTCTTACCCAAAATAAATGACTATGAAACATGGTGGGATGCACAATCCACAGTGATACAGTGTTATTTAGTCACACCATGCATGTTTGAATGGAGAGATTGTGTGTTACCTTCTTCTGTAGGCTCTTTGTGAGGGTAATGTGGATAGGCAATAGATCAGCAACAGCGATCATATTTGGTGCATGAAATGGAGAGTAATCATCAGTAAATGTTCATTGTGTAGCAACAATATGTTATTTTTCAGGTAAAATAAACTTAAAATTAAAGAAAAAAAGTTGTGCATTACAAGAGATCTCAAATTTCAAAACAAAATGATGTATTATTCATGTATACAGTGTACAATATATATATAACAACTGTAACGTATATTTGTTGAAATATATTTATATTTTACCTTCTTCTGTTGGCTCTTTTTAAAGGTAATGAACAGGCAGTTTTCAGTAACAGTGGTCATAATGTAAAAAAAATATTGGAAAAAAGTTCATTAGTAAATGCTCCATACATAGTATACAATATATGTGTTGAAACAGTACCATTTAATATCTGAATATAGTAAAAGTATTACATCACAATAAAATACAGAAAGATAACTCTACCTTCTGCTGTAGGCTCTTTATGACAGTAATGTTGAACAGGAAGTTGATCAGTTGATCAGTGATGGTGATCATTATCAATTGAGAAATAGAGAAAAGTGCATCATTCAATGATCAAGGACGGCACAATATGCTCATGTTAGCTAGGACTATAGTTAAACCTCAATATGCTCAAAGCTGAGGAAAAAAAGCATATATCACAATAGTGAGTTTATATTTCAAAGTGTTATTTTATATCATATATACTATTTTATATTTTACAGTAAAATTGTACATAGTTTGCATGTATTTTTGAATGTTGTATACAGTACATGTATGAATGTACCATTTAACCTCTGAATATAGTAAGTAGATTAAATTATAATAAAATACAACAGAATAAAACCTCATTACCTTCTGCTGCAAGCTCTTTATGACAGTAATGTTAAATAGTAAGTTGATCAGTTGTTCAGTGACAGTGATCGTTATCAATGTAAGAAATAGAGAAAAGTTTATCATTTAATACTCAAGGATAGCCACAATATGCTATCCTAGCAAGGACTATGTTTCAACCAAAATAAACTGAAAGTTAAAAGAAAAAGAACCATATGCCATACAATGAAATTCATATTTCAAAGCAAAATTGCATTGTTTGAAAATACATATAGATGTAACATCACACCCAAGAATACAGAATATATATATTATTGTAAAATAGAACAATAAGAGAAACATACTACCTTCTGCTGCAGGCTCTTCTTTACGGTGAAGTTGAACAGGAAGTTGATCAGTAGATCAGCAACAGTGGTTATGCCAGTTCATCAAATAGAGAAAACCGCATCAATAGATGCTCAAGTTAAAGCAACAATATTCCAATTTAGATAGGACCATGGTTAAAACAATTATCTATAACTTTATCTCTATGGATATATATATAGATAGAAATAGATATGTTGAACATATGTTAAAGTTGTAAAATCAAACTTCTGTACATACTATATTCACAATAACACAATAGATAGCAACAATAAGAAAACCTTACTACCTTCTGCTGCAGGCTCTTTGCATTGGTAATGTTTAACAGGAAGTTGATTAGTGCCAATGATCATGATCAAGAAATGGAGAAAAGCTCATCAT
>JAPZDV010000015.1:7461928-7578441 GCA_029814665.1 Acanthurus lineatus
TATTGGTTTAGCCTAGCACAATGATAAGAAGCATGAAGAAGAAGATAAACAGCTTAAACGTGTCACTTTTTCAGTTTTTACTGAATTAACAAAATATTTTGCTAATTACTAAACTTTATAGGTGCTGGTAGGTAGATTGAATCAACTTTGAAAAAAGCTTGGCCTGTTGTTTTCCTCTGCTTCCAGTCTTTGTGCTAAGCTAAACTAACTGTTAGGCTAATTGATGTTAGCTTCCTATTTGCAGAATACAGATTAATGTATGTAAAAAAATATGTAATAGCAGACTTAGTCTTTCTTTTTATCATACTCAATGTACATAGCAGTAGATATTTACACCATGTTTAAGCTTGTTAATGCTGTGCTTCATCCGCTGCTGTTTGTACTTTTTCTGTCTGAGCCTCTCCGACCCACTGACTGATAAACTCTTTTATTTAGTGCACAGAAAATACACACAAACATCCATACAGCATCAAAGACACAAACAACTTCTAACCTCTACCATTAACAACTTAACTTTATACAAAATAACATAAAAAATGTAAAATGAGCTACAATTTGTCTTGTATTTGATAAACTCAAATGGATGAGATGAGATGAGATGAGATGAGATGGGATGAGATGAGATGAGATGAGATGAGATTAGCTATGACTTTATTGCTCCCCTTAAGGGAAATTCAGGTATTGCAGATGAAAAATGACAGAGGCATGTACACACAAACAGAGAAGCTTAAAAAATAATTAAATAAAAAATAAAAATACATTCTTGAATACAGTCTCAAGTAAAATAACACAATGGTCTGATTAGTAGCAGCAAAGTCAGCAGAGTGCAGTAGATACAAGATTAAATTACAATCTATCGTGTTTGCAAGGATAACATTTAATATGATTAAATAGTTATATTTATGTATTGTATGTATGTATGTATTATGTATTATATGTCCAGAGAGGCAGTAATGGTCTGACTGGCAATGACTTTAAGCACTCCTCTCAAACCCTCACTGTAATTTTTTGTTGCCCTAACAAGAAAAAAAAAAACCCAAACTGAAGAGACATTCAGCTAGCTTATCATTTTTTTTAACTGACAGCAGACACTGTTACAGCAGCAGACACACCAAAAGCAAGATGTACACACACGCAGCCATGCAAAAGCCTTTACCTTCCTCTTGCTGGGTTTCTACCTCTGAGAAGACATAATCAGGTCAGCTACATGCAGCAATAGAAGCTTGAAAGCAACATTTTGCATCAAAAAACATATTGAATGCTCTCGTATTCTTACTTACCCTCCTCCCTGGATGAAAAGAAGTGAGCAAAGAGTCAAAATCAGTTCAGATTATCTGTTCATTCAACTTAAAACTCCAAAAATGTCAGAATATAATGAAGGTACTTACAGTGTCTCCTGTACTACTTCTTCGTCAGCCATCTTGAATTCCTATTACCTGTATCAAAGCAGAAAGTAGAAAATAAATAAAAAATAATCACTTTTATTCACTGCAGAGGAAGGGATGAGATGCATTCAAATGAATTTCCCTGTTTTGTTATTAAAGGGGAGTTTTAATGCAGCTATTTCAAGCAAAACCAAACTCTTATTTATCTTGAGATCAGTAAATTAGGACTGGTTAAACTATTTTATTTTTTTTTTCGTATTTTAATGTTTTTCCTTTTGTAATTTGTATGGTTGTTTGTCTTCTTGATATTTTCCTCTTCATCTTATGCTGTGATGCCCTTGAGATTTCTTTTTTTTCCCAGACAGATGGTTTTCATTTCTCTCTTTCAGTGCTTTTATCATTTGAGGTAACAACTAAACTAAAACCCACAAAAAAAAACCCTTGGCTACATGCTGTGAGATTGGAGCAATTGTAGAATTTGAAATGATTCCACAATGGGCACTGCAAGCACAGGCTCAGGGCTTTAAACAGCTCCAGGCCTAATCCTCAGTCATTTCCTCTTGGCGCTGATCAAGGCTGCAGGCAGCTGACTGGAGTTTGAACATTACTAAAACTACCAGAACTGCATGAGTCCTTCAGAAACCTACCTGTGCATTTGAAGCTACGTATATCATATCGGCTCAGACATGCACACTCAGAAAACAAATTTTCAGGTACTCAAAAGACTTTGAAATGGTGAGCTGCAAGAAACTTCAGTTATAACAAGTTTGATTGAGTTTGATATTCATGTGCAAAAGCTTATTTCTCTTGATCACTGAACACTTGATTTATTTAAGGGCAATTCCACCAATTTCACCCCACTCAAACTGAGACAAAATTGTATATATTACTCACTGACAACAGTGGAGGCTACTAAAAACTTAAAACAAATAATGAGCTCATGATGAGGTTACCAAGGTTTTCTTATATTGGGCCACAGATCGCCCATTTTTAGCTGAAATTCTGTGTTACACATCTGGTGTGTTGACAGTCTCATAAAAAATCTACAGAGTTGCATTATGGGAAATTCAGGCTTACTGACAAAAGTCAAAATATGTTGGCCTCTCCTGCTCTGTTTTAGACCTTTCTGAATAAAGTGAAAAATCTGCTTCAAACTTGCAGAGAGGTAACGTTACATTAAATGACTGACACCAGACTCAAGTCTTGTCTACATGAGGTTACTAAGCAACCAGTGGAGACTCCGGGGAAGTCACTGCTCTGGCCAAGAAACAGTTTGGCACATAAACTCCCATAAAACCACTACTTCTTATTTTTACATGGCAGTTTTTTTGCATTATTTATTTATTTAACTATTTTTAACTAAATCATATGTTAATAAATATCAAAATTTAAGAGAAAATCAAAAGCCTGACATCTGGGCTGGTTATCCCAACCTGCCTCAAGTCTTTATGCTAAGCTGAGTTAACTTCAAATTCCTATATATTCTCATCATTCATTTTAAGGTAGTCAAGATAGTGGTATTAATTTTCTTATCAAGCTCTAGAGACCCTGAATAAGCCCAAAATGTCAAGCTACACAATGCTAAATTATCATAGTACCCCTTTAATATCAAATATAACACTTAATTTAACATGGTACTGTAAGTTCATATGCATAACATACAGTGTTTTTCTTGAGTATTTTTATTGTTTTCACAGCTGCACGAGATCTGTTTAGGTTCTTCATGCAGAACACTCATGTTTAAGGTCAAGGTCAACTTTACAGGAAATGATTAAACAAGGATGCTGTATTATTTAGTAATATATATATACACACACATACATACATACATACATACATACATACATATATATATATATATATAAAAAGACACATGGTTTCAAAGGGCCATATATATATACACGTGTGTGCGCAAACCATGTTTTCTCCATGACTTATAAATCACCAGATCGTAAAAAACCGTTGTCACTAGGCTGAGCAGTGGGGGAGGGTCTATTTTTAAGAATAATAGAACGTGCTCTAAACAGGTGTGGAGCTACTCCTCCAGACAAAGGGTTTGGCTCACCTCACTGTATTCACAGTAAATCAATGAGCTGGGACGCACATTCAGACGGGCTATTTTTGTTGTTGCGGTTTGGTCAGCTGCTCGTGCTGTGGGGAACATTTTTTATAACAGTGCCTTTCAGGAGTTTGTCCTCCTTCTTCTCCTTATTTTATAAACACGTTTTGTCCTCATTTTTGACAACAATAGTGTCTCATTTGATAAACATTTAAAATGGGTGATGTTGGAATAAAAAAGGTGACTCTACATCTCTTGTTGCCCCCTCCCGCCTCCCTCTACCTGGCTGTGATCCTGTTCCTTCGTTCCACGTGGTTTCAAAAGGCCAGCTGCACATTCGATCAATGCATGCCATATTTAAACTTTCACTGTATATGGTTACTGTCAAAAGCAATGCTCCTGCTGAAATTCTGCTACATATCTGCTCAAATTCAAACATTGTGGTGTCTGGAGTCCCTGTGTGGTTGTTACTTGTGTCATCAGATTGAGCAGCTGACGTCAAAGGACCAGAAAAAGGAAATGTGAAGAGGAGAGGGAGAGCAAAAACTGAAAAGGACAGAAAAGGAGAAATAGAAGAATACCATCTGGTTGATGAGAAGCACTGACTGGAAAGCCAAAAAGAATTCACAGTGTATGAGAGCTGTCATGGCTGGGGTATTAAACCTGTATTTGCTTTAATGCATGCGGTCAGTCCCTGTTTGGCTGAAACTGTGAAATAACACACAGTCTGACAGAGGCAGGAATGTTGCGGGTGCTGGTTTCGGCATTAGGCAGCATTAAGTCAAAGCCCAAAGCATGCTACCAACACAGCAGTCTCAGGGGCGAGCTTAGCACCTCTCGTGTAGCATATGCACAGCTCAGATCAGAATACATCAAAGAAAAGCCATTGTAAAATCTTTAAAAGTCTACTTAGGCAACGTCTGAGCCAATTTAATTCAGCATTCATGACTTTGTACGAGTAACAGCTGGTACTTAGAACATGCAGATGTGGTTTTTAGATTTCAAAAATCACCTCAGTTTCTGTCAAATTTATCGAAAATGAAACAAGACAACTAGTTAAATTAAATATGCAAAAAATTAACTTTGATTAAATTATGTTTTAGCTGTCATGCACTAGGAGATCATGGTCATTTTCAGGACTTACCTCCTGTAAATCCCTCAGGAAGAATTGGGATTAGCAGCGAGTTCGGGTCTTATTCTTTCACATCCAGACAGACAGAACTTCAATCATCCTCCCAACCATAAAGCACACTTAATACAGCCCTGTCCATCATGTGACCACATATCTTTTCTATGACTGGTTAGGATTGTCAGTTCTATTGTTGGAGACAGGAGATGAGTTATACCTGGAGGGGAATGTTGCCTTCGAGTGTTACTCGCAACCTGCTGTTTCTGATGCCAGAAATTGGAAAAAACAACTTGTTCCATCTAAAAGTATGATTTGGCTGGAGATAAAACAGATCTTGAAAAGTTACTTTCTTTTGCTTTTTGTTTCTTGGAAGAATTGGCAAAACACAGAGCTGCTTTGTGTTGAGGTCAGAGTTTGTAAAATAGAAAAGAAAGAGCCTCCATCATAGTTTTTAAATCACTGATTAATTTAACTGCCAATTTTCAATGATAGATATGTCACTTTATTATGATAAAACCTTCATTAAAGTTGATCCAATTAATTTTTCCGGTATCTCTGACAACACTTTAAGGCAGCACCGGACATTAAGAGGACTAAGTCCTTTGTTTGTCCTTTTTAACAGCGATACTTAGAAGCAAAAATGACACCAGATGACACAAAACTATGACAACATTTCTGACAACACTTGAAGGCAGCAGAGGACTTGACATGGGCTGGGTCTGCAGCGTGTCCTTTCAACAGTAAAACCTTTGCCTGAAGTAAACATGACATGTGCGTATTTAGGACAGCAGAGGACTTGACAGAGTCCTTACTCTGTCCTCTAAACCTATATTAGGCCTACATCACATGTGCAGCTAGAGCTACAACTGGCTTTTGGTCTTATCTTTTAATCATTTGATCATTTTTCTGAATGACTGATTCAGTTTTTTAGATCCTAAAATGTCAGAAAATAAAGAAAATGTCTGTCATAATTCTTAAAAGTCCAAACAGAAAAATTGTTTTAATTAATGTGCTGAGACCCTTAGAGGAGGTAAATTGATGATTTACAGATCAAACCACATAAGTTAAAGGCAAATTATGAAGATTTAAATCTATTTCTAATATAGAAATTAAAATTAAAAACAAATTTTAGTGGTGGAGATATTGAAGAAAACTTAACAATGTGGAATACCTCAATGTCTTTATTGCTGTTGTTGAGTCAAGGGTACAATGTTTAAAACATTCATCCAGTTGGAAACGGCCCACTTGCATGACATTGGGAGTGTTTCGAGAGACTACAGATAGTGTGTTTTGCATAGGCTTAGCGCTACACAAACAACAAGTGTCTGGTTAAACATGGAAATAATAAAGAACTTAGAAAAACATAAAATGGACACAAGGTTGTAAAAAAAAAAGAGAGACCACTGTATTTAAAAAAAAAAACAAAACATAAATGTCACATTAAATCACGCTGAAAAGTATTTTGGTCGAGCTCCCCTGCTCTTTTCAGGAGCTGTGGAATGTGATTGTCAGACTTTTGAGCAGTAACATCGATCAATTTAATGCCCCGAACAAAACGTCAATATTTTCTAAGCTTGCGTCGTGCAAAAACTATGAAATGGAATGTGCTACTTAAAACCTGTCAGTGAAAAAGAAACATAAAAATCACAAGTCTTAATAACATACTGAGTTGCTTTGAGGCTATCATGTACTGTACCTCAGCTGTCATAAATGTTTTCATTGCAATCATAAGGCCAGAAGAATTACATAGTGGTAAATATCCTTGTATTGTACTAGTAGCTTGCTAAATGCTTAGGCACCCTGTTTTTACTTTGTATGCCCTCAATTTAAGAAATTATCGCTGAGCATAAGAGTGTGCATAGAGGCAATAAAGATGTAAAGGGTAGATTTAAAGAGAGGTTTGGTTTGCAGATTTCCTACGTTATAAAACCTACAGCTTTTAAGCAGCGAAGGCACCATGTGCACCAGCTTTTTTTTTTTTTTTTCTTAAGAGGAATGTCTGAAGATTTTAAAGTGATCAAACAGGTACAAAAGCTACACAAACAGCTAGAAAATAGAAAAAGAACAAAACACATTAAAACATAAATAAGATGACAAAGGGATAATAAAAGTCATAATGGCCTTCTGAATATTCAACACTCCTATCACCGCTTTAATTAACTGCCTGTTGGTGAATAGTTTGGATACAAAAAAAGCAAAAAATACCTTTTGTTATAAGTATAAAGATGTTATATAAGATACAGTATGATAGGTCATATTCAAAACATCACATGTGCTAACATATATTACTCAGACCATTGCTGCACTATGGGTAAGACATAATAAAAGTGAAATCAGCTAAATTCTATAAGTGCTTATATTTCTATCCTGAACTGGTGAACGTGGAATAAAATAGCAATGTGTGAAGCTTTTGCTTTAAATATAAATAAAAAAGAGATGGAAAATGTACTGTATGAGGGAGAGAACTGATTTCACCCATCTCTTTGGAATGTGGAAACTTTTAAAACCATCTACTCTTTCTCTATCGAAACTGTCGGCATGGAGTACAACAGATAAATCTAAATTTAATTAGTTTTGTTCCTCCTGGCAGGATTTTATAAAGTAATTAGATATAGTAATTACAAATGTCCAAATTTCACAGCATTTTGTTTCTTTTAGAAAGCAAAAATCATTGTGCAAAGGCACTATACGTTGCAACCGTACAAAATAACATGCTGTTTCGGTACAGTGCTCGGACAGCGTCTCTCCTGTCCCTCCATTGTCATGGGGTCCCCTCTTGGGGGTGTCTGATCATTATTTGGTTCTTAAGACAAAAGTCAAAGGAAGAGTCTTGGATTGTCGTGGTCCCCAGCTTTCGTGGCTCCTTCAAGACATTAGTGTCCCATACCTGGTGACAGACATGAAACGGATCAATCAGTGGCTTTAATGAGTCTGCAGACAGGTGCGGGTTAATGACTGACATTATGACACAGAGCTTAAACCCCTGCAACAAACACCACAGTGAGGTGTTTAAGTCATGCAGTTAACATGCAGTTTAAAGGTCATTTGATGCTTGCTGCATTAATCTTTGTGAAAAAGATCCCCGGCTCTTTATTTATTTATTTTTTTCCACAAGAAATTAAAACGATTTCACTGCTTTCACTAAGTTTCTCAGTCAAAAATCTAAAGACTGTTTATTCACTGACAGCACTGCCTTTGATAGGAATATTTTGGCATTTATTGCTTGATGATTGCTGCCTGCTGGCCCATTTAAGTGAAACCCAGACACTACTTAAACCTTTCTCAAAACAAGACATGATTGCTCCAAAAATAAAGACAAAATGATGGCAAACACAAACCTCTCAATCAGGCCTGTGAATATCCCTTCTGAAAACCCTGGAACATCACAGATCTATTTACAAATGTCATTAGCCATGCTAGCAGCCTAGCAATGCCATTTACGGTACCATAGTGACTTTTGTAATTCATTGACTTTTCATGTATAGTGTCACCATGAGGTCGACTTATGTGCCACAAAAAAAGGTCAGATGTTCAAGATTCCTCAAGATGAGTTTAATACCTATAAAATACATGGGATTCCCATCAATGTCTGCTGTACCTGCTGACCGCTAATTAGCGAATGTTAGCATGCTAGCGTTTAAACTAAGACGGCAAGCGCAGAGCTGCTAACATAGCCTACATCTCAGTATTTACATTTTACCATCTGAACTCCAATTTCAATTCAGGTCACATCACTACATCACTGCATAATGTCTGAGATGGTTCTCAGGTGAATCTGATTTAGTCACATGTGAGGTAACAAGAGCTCTGCCAGGACATTTTAACATTATTGACAAGCTTAGGGCAGCATACTTACTGACTAAACTCTGTGCACTCTAAATTCTACACTCTCTCTCCCTCTTTATATATATATGTACTTAGATCCAAGCATGAGAGTGTGACTATTAGACTGCGAACTAGCATGTGGCCCATTGTGGTGTCCAGTGCCTGTGAGGTCCTGCAGCCAGCTACTAGAAATACCAAAACTATACAAAGCCTCTGTCATCCTCTGTCAGATTTTGATGCTGTGCTAATCTCCAACATAACAGCTATTAATCTGACAAACCGGCCTGGCAGCCCTCTGAGAAGCCCGACTGTGGTCTGAGCAGCAGAAGTAGATGTGTACATGAGGAGCAAAGCTGAAAGGTTTGAGTGGCGTCGAGATGGCTGTCTAGTGGCTTTTATAGAGGTAAAATTGGCTATGAGTGTGTGGCTATGTGTGTATGATCCCGTACGCTGGATAAGCAACACATTACGCGGACATGTTCGGAATCTCTCAAGGCCGAAACCCTTCTGCTGCCCGCTGGGAGGGGAAAAAAAGGAGGAGGAGGCTGCACTCAGATCTGATTTTAAAATAGCAAGCAATGTTTTAATGGCATCCTAAAATGCTGTGGAGCAAAAGGCCAAACGGCGGACTGAAAAAGACTGTGGGGGAGGCCGCGACTGGGTCAGTTATTGGCTTTGAAACACATGGTGCTGTTTAAATCAAACAGTCACTGACAGGACAACATGCAATAACAGATCACAACACAATTCTCTGAATTATTTTGCCACTGAATTACCAGGACATGTTACTAGTAAGGTTCCTTAGTAGGAAGCCAGTAAGGGAACATGTGCTTTTCTCTGCAATTGCTTCTTCTAGTGTTCAGGGATACCTGAATTGAGGCATGCTTTACCCTCCAAGTGTAACAGCTAGCTGACACTTTCACTCTTTCCTGTGCTTTCCTGTGTCCAGCTTCCCTGTTATCTTTACAACCATGTACTGTCAGCAAGCACGCTGCCTACACACTTTTAAAAACATGCTGTCACTGTTGGGTAAAAACCTCACGACTCATTTTGGTCATTTCAATGTTTTTACTTCAGCTAAAGGATGAAGCCCTCCTTAATGGTTTGAGAAAATCCCCCATCTTTTGGTTTCTAAAAAAGCAATTAGAAGAAGAAAAAACCCCACTGTGGTCAAGCTAAGAATAAGGTGGCGTTTCTCAGGTTGACATTTCGGAGCCACAAGTTCACCCAACAACTGCTGCATGCACGCCCACATGCCTGCCCACCCGTTTGTGTGTCTTGCACTAACATTCACAAGCCCTGCAGTTACAGGCCGACAACTCTGGTGCCTTGTAAAAACTCACCATTGGCGACTGATTTGGTCTCCCCTCTGCCTGCCACCTGTAAGACAAGAAGACAGGAAGGTAATAAGGCAGCAAAGATGCAGACAGATGCAGAAAGTTCGCAAAACAAACTGGCAAAGCTTCCGCAGAAAGCAGTCGGTGCCTCTGATGTGACACTTGTACAGACTCCTAAACCTATCCACACCTCCCTCATCAGCCGCTATGCTGCTCATCATGCCTCCCCTGACATCACAGCATAGCAGGGTTAGCTAATGACAAGGCCACTAACCACTACCTTTCCTGTCCAGGGCCCTTTTTTACGTCAGTGCGGACCACCGGCTGGTGCCCTCCAGCTCCACTACTCAATGTGGCGGACCACAGCCTTTAGCCCGCACTGCAGCTGTTAGCTGCAGGAACACACTAGTACCAGGAAAGGAAAGAAGAAAGGCAGGAAAGTTGATACTGAAGCAAGTGAGGTAGGTAGGA
The DNA here is from genome assembly GCA_029814665.1 of Acanthurus lineatus. Taxonomy (NCBI): domain Eukaryota; kingdom Metazoa; phylum Chordata; class Actinopteri; order Acanthuriformes; family Acanthuridae; genus Acanthurus; species Acanthurus lineatus. The sequence continues at coordinate 7,472,135 of JAPZDV010000015.1, forward strand.
CATCCTCGCTGTACTTTTTTTTTTTCTTAAATGTGGGGTTTTATTCCCACTAAGAGGCTCTATAAACACAACTTTATCTATGTATATAAATAAAGATAATACAATTTATTCACGTCGGGTTCAGTCGGACTTGTTTAAAAACGAGAGGTGATAACAGTGATTCAATGCTGCCAAACTGTCACTACGCAGCTCAGCAAGGCGTCTTACTTGTAAAGAACGCTGTAAACAGTTTCTCCATTAGGGCAGTATAAAGTCAAGTGAAGCTGGACTGAGAGCGGTGATTTGTGGTTGTCAGAAGAAGGAGGAGAGGTGATGTGATGCAGCCATTTGTGAAAAGCATTCAGCCTGCAGTTGGACAACAGGCGCACTGTTAAAGGGCTTTTTACGACGCAGAATTTACACTGAACTGTAATCTTCTGGATTTCTTTTTGTTGAGTCGGCTTTAACAAGTTATGGGTGTTAATGGAGTCAATGGCGTAATCCTTTAAAATTGGCTTTACTATGGCTTTATTGATGTGTTCACTTTGTTCCTTTTTATTTTACAGCAACTAGAACATCTGGCAGGCATATTTTACAAGTTCAGAGTTTCATTCCTTAATGCCCTCTGTGCATTTTGGAGAGCAGCTCATGTTTATTGCTCAATATTTTCAAAATGCAGATAAAAACATCCTCTAAAATGTTGAATCTTTAAGATATTTGAATAATTTAGATAGAGAGTGTGCCAAAAAAATCATTAAAATCAGTTCAACTGATGATACACTTGTTAAATTCTGAATGTTTTCTAAATCTTCAGACCAAAACTCTTAGATATTATCACTGTGATTAAAACAAGCAGCCGTGTCCAACCACAGCAGAGCAGAGGAGCAGCTTTGCCAACAACCGAGAGCAAAGAGTCGACAGTGTGACAGCAGAGAGTGAGCTCATTCTGTGCTGAATACTTTCAAGAAACATTGAACGATCGCTCTTTTACCTCTCCAGGCTTATTCCAGATATTACGGTGAGGTCAACTAGCTATGAGAGTTCTTAGAAAACACAAACAAACAGATGTGATCGTTACTTTCTCTCATTCTTATTACACAACCACACTTGAAATGTTATGAGATTATTTTGATATATGACTTTTTCATCTCTTTAGCAAAATGTTCTCCTGATTGACAAGAACTGGAAAAACATGAAAAACCACTGGAATTCCTTCCAAGACCAAGAACCAATTTGGCACAGTTAAAACATCATATGGACATACTCCAGGATGTGCAATAGATTGTATATTCCCCCATTTGGTTGGACTGGTACTCTTTCTTTATGATAGAACACATTTATAATGACTATTTATGATGCTTAATAGTCACCTTGGTTGGAGAAGCACCCTTGTTTTCCCATAGACTCCTCTTGTTGGTGACATCAACAGGCTTCAGGTCCTGTCAGACAGACACAAAACATCATATCAGCGCTCAGCATTTGCAGGTCAATTTGAAAACAGCTGTCATCTTGTACCTCAGATGCAGAGGAAAGGAAATGACAGACAAGGACAGAGAGAGCTTGAGGAATGAGAGCAAAGGTTGACAGACACTATTAAGCAGAGAGGGGCTTGTCTAAAGGAAGTGGAAAATAGCACTTTCACTCTGAGTCTGAGGCATCCTCTTTCAAGATGGCCCATCACCATGCAAAGTAAAAGTCAGGAAAGAGCTATTAATATTGTAACACCGGATAGCAGCGTTTTATGGCAAAAGAGTTCCAGTTTTTTAAACTTTTTGCTGGACACTTTCTTTTCTAAACACTTGTATCCAAAGTATCCTCTCATATCCTCAGTCTCTTCAGCTGTGTGTTTCCTTTTTGAGCACAAGCCATAATCCGAGACATGGAAAGCTCTAACATAAATATTTGGGTGAAATATAGGTAGGAGCAAAGAGAGGGATGATACACATGAGCAGGACTGGAAAAAAAAACACACTCAAGCTTGCTGTCTGTCTGCTAGCAAAGCTTATGATAAGCTTAAGATAAAATGCTTAAGTGACACTGTAAACAAACTGGTGCCAGGTCTATAATATCCACATGAACTGTGTCTGTACACTATGACAGATAAAACAGAGAGGACTGTAGCTCAGACAATTTTTTTCTTCATGACCACCAGGTGGTGCCAGATAGATGATATCCCAACGTGACTTACTTCCACTGCATCATTTGAAAATGATAATAAAACATCTGCTGTACAGACCAAGACCGGCAGCAGTGGTAACATTTTCATAATAATAATAATTATATTGCAGGGCTGATGTAAGAATGAGAGAACTGCAATTTATTATGAGGTTGTTCAGTGTTTGTTGTAATGCAGCTCATATGCTGCATAATCTGACCACTGAATCCTTAAGATAAATATCCATATAAGTGTGTTTTTATGAAGCTCTAAACAAAGTGTCTGTTGCATTTATGTGTCAAAGTCTGTCTTTACTCAGACAACAAGAGGACACATTATTGAAAGCCACTTCAAAGTTTAAGTTTTTCTCTGTAACATTTGACATTCATGTCTGCATGAATACTGATAGTACATTAAAAACATCTGTAGGTATTATTTATACAGAGTTTCACATCCAAAACTTGGCTGACCTGCTCCTTCAGGGCTGTGTGGGTGTAGATTGACCTGAATTGATTGACAATGACATCATATTCTGATTCAAATGTTGCTTAGTCCTGATTGGTAGAAAAATATGTGCCACTGCAATGTTCCAAAAGAGTCCTGCCCACTTTAAACCAGCCAGAAGAGAACAGAAAAAACAGAAGTAAAAAATCAAAGCACAGATAAAAAGTGGTGCAGAAACATCTTGTGAAATAACCAAAACTATTTTGACTTTGGCAAAAAATTGTGTGTTTATATAAGATCCCATTATTCATTAGTAAACAGAATTAAGAAAATGTTTTTAAGGGTTTTTAAAGTAGATTTGAGGATTATAAACTTAAAAAAGAAAGATTTCTGATGGGCGAAAACATATTGTCTTAAATCTAAGCACACATAAAAATCACTCTGACCTCAGCGTAAATCAAATCAGTCACCACAGCTGCATCTGAAACCCTGCAGTTTATTTTCAACATTTCTCAATATGTCTCTTTAGTTCCTTCAGCTGTACAGTTCAGTGTTGTACATCATGGCAGCAGCAGAGACAGGAGTTGGTACGGTGACGACTTACCGCTGGCCTTCCTCCTCCTGACGTCTTGCCGCTCTCTGGGGTTTTATTCAGCCAGTCGTTGATGCGGCCCGCCACGCCTGTCTTCATCACAGCTGCTTCCTGTTTGGAAAGGGTCAGAGGTCAGATAAGCCTGGTCGTCATCGCCAACAAGGCTATGCAGGAAGTGCCAGTGAATTGGGCTCTTTCCTTTCTCTCTCTCTCTCTCTCTCTTGCTCCATCACACACAAAGTTTCAATACTTTGCTCCACCACCTCCTACTTTACCTTGAATGTGCTTCCGCCACTCCCAGGCGAGGCGAACACGTTGCCTTTCTCCCACATGCTCTTGATGCTTCGTATGCTGTCGGTGACCATGGGCAGATCCACTGCTCCAGAGCGAGGGGATCGAGACTCCTTGTTCTCTCTCTGCTGAGACAAAGTGGAGGGTTTTAAACGGAGGGGAAAGCAGAGATGGTTGTTAACATCAAAGATCGAGAACCTGTCTTTAAAAAAAAAAAAAATCCACAGAGCACGCTAAGAATAACTGCAACAAATAGCTACATTGTCTTTAAAGTGCATTGAGAAATATATCTGTGTTGTTTTAGGTATTTAAATTAACAGAGAAACATGCTGTGTATGACTTAAAAAAATTAGCATAAGGGAGCCACATGCTACGCTAATATGGCTGCTTATGTCTCTAGTTTAGGACACTTAAAAAGTAAACACAGCAGGAGTACTTTGGGCTGCTTCTAGGCCCAGAATGGTACTGTATTAGCATACAAAAACTGGGATCGGATGCAGAAATTTATTTCTGGCAATTTTACACACAATTAAATCCATCATTATATAACTTTGCCTCAGTCTTGACGTCAAATCACATTTTAAATTCTTTTATCTGACATTTGCAATGTGGTTAGTGATGCTGACATCACATCCAGCACGCCCTCAGCACTGTTATCTGGCTGTGACAGCAGAGAGCCATTAGGTTTCCTATTGTCTTTTTGGCAGGGGACCATACACTAATGTTAGGAAGATAATAAAACTGTATTTTATCGTTTTTAAGCACATGCACAAAAACTAAGCTTGGCTTTTCATATATATAAAATGTGTAAGTAAAATTGGATTAAATAAGGGAAATAAGTACTAAGCCTTTGATTAGGATAAACTTATACTAGGTCTGTATCTTTTCTACTGTCTGCTATTTGTAATACAAATATATAGAAAGAAATAGACAATATATTTGACATGTAGCTGTCTTGTAATCCCAGGTGAAATAGGCCATAGCTTTAGCTTGACACACATAATAGCTAAACTAAGCAAATATAGCACGTCGCCCTCTGATGCTACACTGCTGCCTTTCTGCTACAACATTTTTGCAGGTAAACAGACAAAGACGTTCTAACCTGAGCAGCAGAGGTGTACTGCTCCAGCCTGTTGTCTATCTTGGACACCACAGGGGAATGAGACGTCTTCACTGTGCTGCTGGGCAGAAGCAAAGAGTAAGTTATACACAGCGGTGGGCAACTTTGAGTTTTATGCACAGTGTTGCCAAATATTTCACTCTTTAATGCCTTAAAAGAAGACACTTGTAATGCCGAGTGAGGATTGGATAAGAGAAGCAAGACTTACATGCTGAAATAAAAAGCTTTAACATATGTTAGTATGTTTTTACCTTTTCTGTGCCGACTTGTTCAGGAACTCTGCCCTCTCTCCGATCTGTTGAAGATGGTAGTTAAAGCTCAAGGTTAATAAATATTGCAGTAATGTTCCACACATGCATTCATCACTGCAACATTTTCCTTCACTCTTTTGCAGCCTAAAAACAGATGTTAAACCCAACTCTCCCCTTGATTTTCATGCTCCTATCGTTCTTTTATTGTTTGTATGAGTAGTTTCACTGTAAAACTCATTCCTGCCTGGAGTTCATACGTCAATACGTAGACACACATGTGATTCTGTTTTAAGCAATTACTGACCCTTATATGATTTATAACTTAAATAGTATTAAATGCTTAACTTTTTTTTTTGCAAATAATCACAGGACTATACATGAGTATTTATTTTAAATATCCATATATCTCATGTAGTCTAATTTTTTCATATGGCTAATAAACTGGATTCTGACACACAATGTCACCGATTGTTCCCCCCACATGCAAAATGCTCTAAAAGACAAGCACACACAGAAAAAACCACGGCATGCTTCTCCCATCTCTGTCGGTGGACTGTGGGAATCTCAGAGGATTGTTTAAAATAAGCGGAAAAAAGAGGCAAAAAATAGAGGGAACAACACATGCGCTCCTTAAACACTCACAGAAAAAACTTTAAATGGACAAAAGAGGAACGTGCAGAAAAAGCTCTTTCCCTCTCTCCCTGTGAAAAAGGACCTTGCGCTCAGCTCCTACCGAATGTGGGAGTTCCCAAAATACTCTCTGACAGGAAATTCCCCATTCTCAGATGCGTTTTAAAGAGCTGTGGCCATCCGAACGCAGTTACAGTAATCCTGTTAGCGCTAATCGCTTCCCTGCATCCCCATTCTGTGCCTCTGTCCTTCTCTTCCAGAAAACACTGTACTTTATCTACAGTACAGAGCAGGGTTATGCTGGTTTACTGCTGATAACATGTAGGCGAGCTCCTGGGACTGTGTGTTCCACTTGGAGGTGATTGTTGATAGTGAAGCACATTTCTCTGTGTTTTTGGTGTATTAGGAGCCACAGCATGGCAGCTGTTGGACACAACCGCAAAAGGCAAGAATACAATGTGTATTTTAAATGGCATGCATGCATTTTCGTAATAGAAAGGTGTGAAAAAACTGCAGGTAAATATATTTTTGTTGTGTGGATAGCTTGTTCTGCTAACACCTGTTCTGCTGGATGTAGAGCCTGGTGATGTTAGAAGACAAAACATGCAAAGGAACTGTATTATTGTATGGTAATACAGTGCAACATTAACAGAATGTGTTACTATGCAAAGCAAAAATTTGTACACAACACAACAGTAAGAAGCATAAAGCCAAAAAATAATATCACACACACACACACGAACACTGATGTACCTACAGTGAACATGACCACAAAGTAAAGATGTGTCTTGAGTGCATCAGAGTGGAGAATTACAGTTTAACAACGTTATTTACAAAAACTGACCACATAGAAGTAAAGTGCTCGTTTCCAGTACGATCACAGCTCACACACCATTAGAGTCGAGCCTCGAGTCTGGAGTCTCACCGGGACGGGCCAGATGGAATATTACTGCTAACTGTCACTAATTAGATTTTCTCCACTGGCTGAAAATCCCCCTCGATTTTCAGTGTGTGGGAGTTGGCTTTTGGCAACACTGAAAACATTTATTCACATTTGAGTTGATTAAACGTTCCTTTGCCGTGACAGCCACTTATCTTTGGACAAGGCAGGGAGGTGCATGCACTCGGTTTAGGCTGCTTTTCTTTGTGGAGTGTTTCTTGTGACAAACAGGTTAACAAGTCAGCAGAAATTTCAAAGTGAACAGCGAAATAGAATACAGAGAAAATTTTGCCGGCAGCTGACTTTTTCCACATTTCTCTCCTGGTTCATCAAGGTTCTTTCTATTTATGAACACCTTCCCCTCACACAGATCACAGTCCATGCGGAGAGCTAAAAGAGGTGAGAGGGGCAGAGGAGGGTCATCTGGCACTTAATCTCTCCAAATATTTTGAATGTTTAGCTTGAGCTTTGCTGCACTGCCGGATGAGTGGGATTTGCAGGTTTTGGAGAACTATTATATTGACTCCAATATGCTGACAACTGTGCAAAGCCAGACAAAAAAATCGTTAAATTAGATGCAGGCAAAGTGTTTTGTAGCTACAACTTTTCTAAGTACTAAATTGAATTTTCTGCACTTATGAAAAACTGGCAGATTAATTGACAAACCTCTCTCTTTAGCAGCTCTGCAGCAGTAACTAACACGACAGGCCTGTCAAACTTTAAATTTCTCCATGTTGAAGCGATGCATGAGGCTGCAGTAACATGTAGTTTTTGTAATATTTGAATATGTAGTTTTTTTAAAGCCAGAAACACCAGAGTGAAACATTGAAATGAAGAGTGTTTTGTCTGTTTTGACCTAAGCTGCAAAATTAGCATGTAAGACTAACAAGTGCACAGCGTACAGTAGCAACTGAACGCTAGTTCCAAAGTAAAGAAGCTTATAATTAGCTAAATGTGTCAGTTTTAAGGGTCACAGGTCATGTTAATAAAAAGCCTGGTTCATGCCAAGCACATGCACCATAAATATTTTCTCACAAAGTGGAAGCTCATCCACAATCAGAGTGTAGGAGTAATGTTAGCAGATATGTCCTGATCTTTAATGGATTTTTCAACGTTTGGCAGCAGAGGGGATCACTGTAAAACAAAATAAAATTAGGTCTTTTATGTGCCCTTGTAAAACTCATACTTGGACTAACTAGCTCTAAAATGTAACATAAGAGTGGGTCATTGTCTGGTAATGATGCTTATTTTTTGCCTATGACGATCAGATATAGCCTCATGTCTTTTAGCATATCTTGAGCACATATCTAGCATTGTTTCTGTAAATAAATAAACAAACAAACAAACGTCAAAAAAGTCAGCTTTTTCAAGGAGCTCCAAGTCAAGGAGCTGTGAAAGACAGCTCAAGCTCTGCTGATAAAATCTGACAGCAACAGTCAAAACCAATGACATCATCTTAAATCAATGCACAGTTTTAAATATGACTATGATAACTGAACAGTAAATCTAGCACTGCATGTGCCATATTTATGGACTAAATATGCTGTATGTATACATAAAAAAAATAACTTTGAAACATGGGGCTTAGTGAATGGACACAGGACAAAAACAGAGAACTGACCTTCAGAGAGGAGCCTCGAGGGCTGACACACTTGAAGGGTCTTTCCTCCCCATCCATGGTGTCCTCCACCTTCTGTCTCTTCTCAGCTGCCTCTGCTCTCCTCCTTTCAATTTCCTCCTTCATCTTCCTTTTCTCCTCCTGAGTAAGACAGATGTGTTTAGAGTTGAGGCAGTTCAGCAGATTGCACATTAGGGCAGAAAATTAGAAAGAAATTAAGTAGGAATCCTTGACATTCTTGTCCATTTTAAATGTGCTGCACCTCTAAAGTTGACAGAAAACTTTCTTATTCTTTGGTTGGAGCATTGGTGGCGCTCTCTTCTTTACCATTCAGCTTTTTCAACTTTTACTTATTTACTCCAAACAAACCACTGTTGCTGCTGGTAACCTAAAATACACTTCCTGTGCAACAGTGGATTTTTCCTGGGAATCAACTAAGAGACCCGGAGTGTTTAGAGCAGCTAATGCCAAAAGCAGCAAAGTTGAACTCCACTTTTTGAGTAACAGACAGAATAGAAATGTATTAATTATACTATGGGTTATTATTTTGAATTGAATAAGTCACCAATCGCCAGAAAAGCAGCCAACCAGGACTATAGATAAGTGTCGCTTTCTAATTGATTTACTTAGTTTATCTAACGAAGCAGGTCAGGAACTAATTAAATTACTCGGAGCAAATTCTTATTTACAGTGATTGCATGCCTCATGAGGGGAAAAAAAGGCATTCTGGAAAGCTTGAGACATGCAAACTATGAGCATTTTTTTTAACAATTAAAATATGAACCATTTGTACTGTATTCAGAAGAGGGCTGGTACTTGGCAGTATGTCAGCCCTCTCCAGCAGCCTTGTCTTGGTTAATTAGTCTCTCTGTATCTCTGGGCCATCTTTTAATTAAAAACCAAAAGGCCTCATTAACATCACACAAGAGGAGAAGAACAGGGGCAGATAGCGAGAGACGGGCCGCCACATTTGGAGCCAAGATCAACAAAGAAGACCAGTCAGGGTAATAGTGAGAGTGCAGCGCCTGGATGCAATTGGACGAGGGAATGAAAGGGGCTGCGTGGCTGAATAAAGACGTGAACACACTGAAAGGAGGAGGTTATCGTGTTTGAGATACATACGGATGAGGTCGTCACCATAGGAGGAAGAAGGAATGACACAAATGAGTTACGATTAGGGACCCAAATAGGTTGAGTTGCGATAACAGTGAAGTATGGAGAGATAACGTCATCGTGTCGCTGGTATGAGGGTGATGCATGGGTTTCAGCTAACACAGGTGCAAAGGTTAAATCAACGTGAAAGTGGCGCGGCGAACAACAATGAAGGAGGGTCAGGGGCTTAGAACGAAAGAGATACAAGGAAGAATACAGTTCTATACAGTTCTATACAGTTCAATTAAAATATTTTTTTGAGAGATAAGAGCAAATAAGTATGTGTTGACTTGTGTGATTATTTGGTGAAAACTAATTACAAAAAGAAAAAGGATTTTCCCCGAGAAATATTAATTTCACTTCATTTTAAATGGCCACACCAGCAGAGATGCTGAAACTGTTAGCTACTTTTTACTGCTGTTAGCCTCATTTGGTAATTGTGTACTTGGTACTATAGTTGCATAGCATTTATGGACAAACTGGAGTGTCATTTTGTCAACTGTCGTTAACCAAAGATCATGGCAAGAGAAAGCTAATGCTAGCTAGAACCCATTTTTAAAACATAGCAGGAATCAGTGCTAACTAGCAAGCTAAGCTGTCTAGTTAGCTTACTTTGCTAGCTTCCAGTTTCCTTGAAAAACAAACTCAACAGCACTATGATATGTTGAATTATTATAAATGGCAGATGTCTTAAATTGTAATTGCTATTTTACAGGTGTTAGGCACGCTAGTTCAAAAAGGAGAAAACCTGGCAGTTGACTCTCAATTGTCAGTCATTAACTGTCACATTTAATGCCCATTGCATTGGCGTTGTTTTCATAAATACTTCAACAATCATTTTTCCAAAAATATAAAACTATGAAAACTTGGAAAACTATTAAACACTGCTGAACACCTACAGCATCATTATAGTTAACAATTCCTTACACAGAAAAGTGAGGAAATTTTAGTTCAACTTTGACAAATCATTCAGCAGGAATTTGAGGAGGAAAAGGGAAAAGTAATAGGGGGGCTAGAAACAGGAAGACAGATCAGAACCGATCAAACAGCACCTAAAAAGTGAGTGACATCATCCTAACATCCCTCTCTCTTTCCCACCTCTTCTCTGGCTTTTCTCTCCGCCTCCTCCTGCTTCTTCTGCCTCTCTTCCTCCTCCAGCACCTTCCTCCTCTCCTCCCTCTTCCTCTTCAGCTCCTCCAGCTCGACTTCGGCCTCCTGCTGCTTCTGCCTCATCCTCTCGAACTCCTCGCTCTCTGCGTCGTCGCGGCGGCGCTTCAGCTCCTCCAGCTTGCGCTCTGCCTCCAGGCGGGCGGCGTCGTCCTGGTCGTCACCCGAGGACACCCCGGGGGAACGCACGCTGCCGCGACTGGGACAGACACACAAATACGGGTCAGAGCACAAATGCAGGTCACGACAACAACAGTCTGTGGAAGTAGGACGCAGAGGTGGATTCAACACAGGTGAACGCTTGACATTTGATATAGAGTGAATATTTAAACACACACTTCAAGGATTTGTCTCTGTCACAGACAAGCAAACACACCAGAACATAAAAACACATGTGCACACATACAAAAACCAACAATCACCTTGGCAAAGATAATGTTACAGCACATCTCGAGTTTCATGTGGTGTTTCACGCTGAGGGTTAACTGTCTCATGTTTAGGAAACATTACTGCACTGTCACAGAGCGCTGATCAGAAACATTTTGTTTGCATAAAAATCTGTCTCAGATATCATTTCACTTATTCAGCCTGAAGCAATATTTCCATTCTTTAATACCAGCCTGAGCAACATACAAACATCAAGCTGCAATATCATTAAACTCCAGTCTGGTTAAACTGCACCAAAAACTGTGAAATGTTCCAGAAATGAATGCAAACCTTAATAAGTATCCTTTAAAGTGTACAATATTTTGTTTTAATTTAATGATACTGGTCATTTTTGATCATAAAAATGTAAATATAAGTATTTTCCTCTTATTTAGGAGAATAATAGTGATTGGTTGATCTTCTCAGCTGACCTTTGAGTCTAGGATATTAAGTCGCTGCAGTACTTTTCCACAACTGGTCAAGACACCACTGGGACTCTTAATATATTCCCAATACTACACAGGCTAATTGCATTTGGGTAATTATTTTGATTATTCTGAACCGGAAACATACATTTTAATGAGTTTGGTTGAAAACAGAGTGTCTTGAATTATTCATCAGGCCTGTCTATCCCCAGTTTGGCCTCAGTGGAAACCCTGAGTTCACTTGATGTGTGTTGTTGTGTCTGTGTACCTGAGGGTCCTCTCGGGTTTCCTGTGCTGTTTGGGAGCCGCCTCCTCCTCGTACAGCCCTCCGTTCTGCTTCCCCTGCTCCTCCCTCTCCTCCCTGGCCCTGCCTCTCTCCTCCACCTGCACAGAACCAACCCCAAGGGGAAAGTAAATGAAGATGCGCTTGATGGGTCTGTTGAGCGGGTGGAGCCGGGCATGTGACATCGCAGGAAGTCGAATGAGAAACGGAACGTGAGCACACCCCAAACAAAATAACACAGAACATCCCATCACACAGTGTCCACTCCAGAATTACTCCTGAGACGGGATTAACTAACATGTGATCACCATGGGAGTGTCTCCAGCTGTAGATTTTTTGTCTCTGACTGTTAACCATCATCAGAAACATGACTCAAGTTTATAAATTACATTTATTACATGTCTAAGGCTAATATGTACACTGCCAGTCAAAGCACATTATATTAACAAGCTATAGCAAAGAACACAGAGTACATTTGTGTCATAGTTGATGCTATCGAGCAAAGTTTTTGCATTTTTAACATATTACAGAGTGAACTTGGGGACCTTTACAGCACACCTGTCTTAAATAAAGCATAGAGACTCTATACATGAAATATGACACGCAAGCCTGCCAATTACTATGTTTTTATGGCAGGCAATTGATAAGTTCCTGGCTTAAGGTAGAAGGAGATGAGTTACACAGCTCTCCTTACATGCACGTGCGGTTTAACTGCTTCAGTGATTATGCAGAAAGTTTGAAAATAATAACTTAAAAAATGAACAATGACCTTCCTGTAGTAACGTAGGAATGTGGATCTGAGCTCTTCCAGCATTTCTTTCTGGAGGTCCAAGATGCTGACTTCTACAAAAGATGGAATCCCTGTGCTGCAGGACTAAGTGCATAAATGCAGAATGGGGCTATTTTTAAAAAATAAATGTGCTGAATTTTCCAAAATCAAATCCTTCTTTTTCAGGCCATTAACTTATCAATCAGCCCTCTTGCTTTAATTAGGTCTTTGCAACCTTCTGTGATTTAGCATACACGTCAGCTCAAAAACTGAAAAAATAAATCACAGTGAAATTTCTTTATCCTAGCAGGGTAAGTGCCAAGATACATAAAAAAGTCTTTGAGTACTCTTTTTTTGTTTACACTATCAAAGATTTTAAGAAACTCTTGTCAAAAAAGGGTCACATAGACCCAGACTGTAAAATGATATGCCAAGTTCATGACGGTGTTCTGTTTTTGTGAGGGAAGGCTGCACAAGAAATCAAAATGGAGAGTGTTTAACTGTGCAGAGAAAAGTTCAGGAGGCAAAGCTAATGTGATAAATTAAAATCCTTTATTTTTTCATTAAAACTGACTCCCTTGGCTTGCTTGGACTTTAAAAAACAGGCTAAACCGCTACAGATGAGGAAATTCAGGTATTTGTAGTTCATCAAACCTTTAAATTTTGGTAATACCCAATGTAACAGAAAAGTCACAAACAGTTCCCGTTTCACTCGGACATTAGCCGAGTGTAAGACATTTGACTTTAAGCACACACATGATTATGATGGCTCAGTCTCTATGACGTCCTCTTGCAGTTCAGACGCTTATCATTTTAAATTACATGATGTTTTTTTCTGCATCAGTGAGTTTCTGGAGTGGAGTCGGTGTAATAAGTGTTGCTGCTCTCATAGCTGAGGTGGAAGACATGCAGAAAAACACTGTGACCACTCTGTGAGGCATAGCATTAACCTTATGCAAAATAAAATCTGACCGCATGGTTGCAACCACACCTCATAAAACGCAGGCTCAGTTACCACCAGTTTGCAAATGGTGCAAACCACACAGTGACGACTTGAGGTGTCTGGGTAATTTCAGAGTCTGGCTTTGACTTAAATCACAAAGTCAAACAAATGAGCTTATTCGGAGAATTTTTTTTGTGGTTTATTCTTTAAGAAACTTCTGTTTACATGTCTCCTCGTAGACATATCAAGACACTGAAGTTACCCAGAGAGATTTTCTGTGCTGTGCATCACAACTCTACTGAAAATCTTACCACAGTTATGATACCTCATTATCCTCAGAGTGCAGTATCTCAGCTACCTCATTGTCCTCTTCAGTGTCATTTCTGAGTGTCATAGACTTGTAATCTACATAATCATCCTCTGGTACCTCTTCAGCCTTTTCTGATGCTACTACATGCTCCTCAGCCTCTGTATCTGTTGACTTGGGCTGATTTGAACTCTCACTGACATTTGAGTGTGTTTCGTCTTCAGCGAGTTCCTGTGACAAAGGGTTTATAGCAGTTCTTTGAAAGAAAGCTCAGTGAGCAGCTCAAAGATGTGCAATAAGAAGTCAGGAAGTCAATGATCATACCTTGTTTTCAATTTTAGGTTCTTCAGTTGAGTCCTACAGAAACAAGCAGCACATTTCCATGACCGTCAGCTACAAAAAAATAAAAGAAATGGCTGGAAAAAAAAAGTTAAACAGGAGACTCACCTGTTCTCTCAAGTAAGATCTTCTCGGTTTGTCTTCCACCACTTCCACTTTCTGCTCCTCCTCTTCATCTCCACCCTCCCCTGATTCCTCTACACCCTCAGGAGCAGCCTCTTCCTCCTCCCTTGGTTCCTCTTGCTCCTTCTCCTCTCTCCTCGAGCTGTACGTCTCCGTCTTCTCCTCTTCATCCTCATTGTCTCGGTAACGACCCCTACGCCAGGAGGATGGCCTCTCCTCTTCTGCGTCGTTTTTCTTCATGGCGACACTGTCGCTGCCCTCGGTCATGGTGGGGTCCAGCTGCTTCTGTCTCTCCAGCGCCTCCTTCATGCGTCTCTGCCGTCTCTCCTCGCGTTTGGCCATGCGCTCCTGCAGGGCTTGGTCATCGTCGTCTCCGACGCCTCCTCCATAAGATCTGCTCACACTCTCTGTCACACTAGGAAGAGAGAGAGACAAACATTTCACTGTTTGGTCTTTTGCTAATGATGACAGAGCCTGGAGGTCACAGGAAACAGACGTCAGCTGTTAAGAAAATGTGGGCAGAGGAAATGAATGCATATTATTATCTCCTGTTGCCACTGAGATGCCCTTGGTTGGTTCATTTAACCTCTAAGAGTCTCAGAGTTGTTTAGGAGTAAAAGACTTGTGTTTATTTTACACATTTTTCAGATCGGATGTGACTAATAAAAGTGCAGAAGGGAGATGCTAACTGATCATTTAACTGTGCTTTGAGAGGGACTAACTAACAAAGGATGAGATCTCAAAAATGGCACACAATGAAGAAAGACAGAAAAGTCAACATTTCCATCCCCAGCAAAAGCATATACACAGAAAAATTTTTTTTTTGAAACTTTTGGGAGCTGAACAACTGACTGACTGGGACTTACACTGGCCACTGATAACAAAGAGGTATAAGAGCATGAATTCTCAACAAAACTTTCTGTGGGCCAGTAAAAACTTTATGGATTTTTTGACAGCCCATTGGGATTCGTCCCAGTGTGCCAGATGGCTTGTAATCAACTGTCTGACTATTGGTTGTAATGACAGGTTTTCATCACAGATATGATTTAAAATAAACTATTGACTGGGCCTCAAAATAAACAGAAGATTCCAAGTCTGGATTTTTTTTCTCTTGACTCAATAGTTCTTTTGTATGCGCTCAGGTATCAGCTGTATCGATGTACTGCTATATAAACAAGACTGAAAGTCTACAGCCATGCTAGCACCTCTGTGAGCTTGTACCTTTAGCTAAATGCTATCACCAGCATGCTAATTCACTCACAAAGACACAAACATGCTGATGTTTGGCAGATATATTGTTTACCATGTTGACCATCTTGAAAATGTTAGCATGCTAACATCTGGTAATAAGCTGTGAACATAAAGTGCAGATGGGCACTTCATTATTTTGAGGGTAAGTACTGGACTGACTTAATCTAGTCTTATAACTAAATCTAGTCTCTTTCTCTCTCAGAGACTAGATATCCACTGTCCGTCCATCCACCTCACTCTAAACAGCATGACTCATGATATTCTGACCTACAAGTCTGGCAAACATTATCCTTGCATCTACACAATCAACAATGGCTAGTCAACACTCGCTCCTGCCTCAGCATCCCCCTGCACAATCCCCCTGTTGTTTGACTAACTCAGGATGTATCTCTGAGCTCATAGAGAGGAAACATTCACGACCACAAAGCAGTATCTGTGCTGCTAGATGTCAGAGCAGCCCACCACTTCCACTGTGGCCAAGACGATTGATCTCACGGCCTTGAGCTGCATAGAAATGGATATTTAGCTCGTGTTGTACATTTAGAAGTTGGTGATGTGTAGGAATGAGATTATGATTATGTTATTTTGATAGCTGAGACTGTGAAGAAAGTGGAGTTAAATTCTTGCATTAGTTGAAAAAAAATGTATGTTATAAAAAAGGCAATTTACTGAATATCTGCCACGGTAGTATTTCCACACTGTCTGGAAAAATGTCCTGAATGCTATCAGATTTAAAGAGTATTAATGTTAGCCTCTGTCTTGGTTTTTATTAAATTTGGAAAAGTTTATGCTCCAGAAACTCCATCCAAAGTTACCTGAGATATCCAAGATGCTACATCTGCCAAACACATTGGTTTGTCGTCAGCCTTAACGTTTTTTTCTATTGTTACATTAAAATAAAAAAACCAAAGCATGCACCGTGAAGAAAGGCAAAGTTAGATTCTAACAAAATAACAGTATAACTTCAGTTCATAAATGCACACTGCAAATTCCTCTTACAATTTTTTTCAATGTATTTAGTCAAAACATAACAAAGAGCTTAAAACCAACTTATGAAGCTAATGTTAGCTAGTTAGCTAGCTAGCTACAGCTAAAAAAATCAGCTAGGCATCCTAGGGCTGCTTTTTTCCTTAATCTTAAAATCAAGAACCCACTGTTTCAAAAGTTTCCTTTCATGCTGAGCGATTTATCTGCCACTGTTATCATTGTAAACTGTAAATGTGCTGTGCGACAGGAACTGATAGCTCAGCTTTGAACTGACAGCCGGTCCCATTTCTCAGAAGTCTCCAAGCCATGCTCCAACCCTACAAAATATTGTATTCTTTTTACAGCAGAGGATGTAAGAGAATTTTAAATGGAATTCTTCTGAGTCGTCCTGACATTTTTACACACAGAAAAGGGACTCAGGTTGATTATTTATTGATGAAGTCCAACATCTTAACCTGCAGGATGACATGACTGTGACAGTTTTCCCTCTCTTTTTCATGTTGCCCTTTAGCCTTTTGAGCTGGACTAAAAGTTCAAAGCTGCTGACTATATTTGTCTCTGACAAAAACCTGTGTTGTTTCACATTTGTCACCTGTGGCTGTTGGTCATGACCAGGCTGTCTGGCTGTCTGCTGGATTCCTCACTCTCCCTGCTCATCAGTCTCTCCTGGCGTGCCCTGCGCCTCCTCTCGCGGGCCGCCTCCTCCTCATCGTCATCGTTCCTCGCCAACCTGAGGGAGACAAAAACAAAGAAAGAAAGGGTGAGAAAAAAAAGAACTTTTCTTTTTTTTTCCCAAGACTTCCAACCCTTCATTTTCTTCTGCCCTTCCTCAATTTAGCTTTACGGTTAGAGACTTCAAAGGGAACGATTCTTTAAATTGGACTGTAATCATCGCAGTGACCAAACCTGGAGGATTTGTCGACAGTTTTTTTTTTTTTTTCTCCTCTATCAAGCTGACCTGTCAGCTGTGCAACAACCAATACTTCTTATCGTGGCTGCAGTTTTCACGAGCTGATAAAAACTCAGTCTGGAGACATGGCTTGGCTGAGGATAAGAGAGAGCCGAAGAACTGTGCTTGTTCTGGTCTGGTCAGTGTTGAAACAGAGAAAATTGGAGAGGCTTGTTCGTATGTGTGAGCAAAGCAAGCCTTTAAAGTTTATATTTCTACAAGAAAATTCCAACCTAATCACATTTTTCTTGAGTTAACAAACTAAAGTTAAATAATCTTCTGTGTCTGAACTACTAAGCATTGCTTTGTGCTCCCATAGATGAAAAGAGATTTCGTTTTAAGATACTGCCTCTTGTTTTAATAAAATTAAAGACAAAAGCTCAGTTTGTTGAAACATCAGTTACAACACAAATTCCACTTTCCCAGTTAAAAGGATTTGTTTAACATTTTTGATTGATACCACTCATATCTGTATGCTAACAGGTTTTCCTATAAAACTTGGTACCTCTTCTAGGGGTGGGGCCTAACATCCTGCATCACACAGAGCATTGTGTGCCTGATGCTCATTCTTGTTGGGTTGTCTTTTCACTTTTTGGACAAGCCTGCAAAAATGAAACCTTTAAAGTTTTTTTTAACCTTATCTTTCCTTTACCCCAAGTTTAAACCTACAGAAGACCTTGTATCTAATTGTATATTCAAACAAGGGTGATTGTGTCATTATTATTATGTAATCATCTGTAATCATCTACTAAATATGTGCAACTAAATGGTTCTAGAGACAAAAATCTAGTGGAACCGATAATAATACAAAAATGACCATTATAGGTCTGAAATAAAAGTTTAAAAAAATCAAAGCCACCTTTTTTCTTCACAGAACACAAACGATGATCTCCTGCATAAAGGTCCTGCGTCCAAAATTCATTTATGCAAAGCAAATATTAATTTCCCTGATTCTTTTTTCACAACCTGCAACGCCTGTGTATTTATAATTAGAACAAAATTGATATTTTAAAACTGTTACACAGTTCCCCTTTGGTGGTTTATTTTTCTAACTACTATGCATAACTGGTCAAGCATAAAGGACTTGAGGTGTGGTCACGTCAGGTCATGTCTAAAAAAAAACAAATCATATGGCGAGAAAAAAAATGTTCTGCGAAGGACACTAAGAACTGTGTTGCTCCTCTTCAGCACTTATTTTTGTTTTTTTACTTTGCCCTGCCATGAAAGGGTAAATCACAAGAAAAAGAATGAAAACAAAATACACTTGGTATGCAAAGAAGCCATATCCTTGACAGAGCAAAATCCAAAGCAGACATGCAGTGGATTTTGCAAGTCTTTATTAAATGCAGTGGTTTAAGTTAAGGGTGTGGCTGTACGCAATCATCAACACATATCCACTGTTTGAAATCAGGTAGTCTAGTGAGCTACTGTATATTTATGTGCTTTAATTTGATTTAGGCAGAAACTTGAGGCTGTTGTCTGAGGCCAGTCTAAAGTCATTCTGGGAAATTAAGGAAGTTGACAGTTTTTAGAGAAGCTACGCCCAAAGGGTAAAGTATATTTGATACTGTATCACAAATGAAAACATTATCACCTGAGGAAATCTGAAAGTGTAATACTATCAGAGACAGAATTTTGCTAAATCAGTTCCCAAACTGCTGTTTCTGGACACCTGACATCTACAAACTCAGCTCCATGCTTGATCTGTGTTGCCCTGACTGACCTTTGCACTCCCACTGCTTACCACATGCCCAGCCACCTAACATCACAGAGCGGCCTTTGAGGTCTGCCAGCCAAGCGTGCTGCTGCATGTTAATTGCAACATGTGTGGTGAGCCGAGGCGAAAGCTGCACGGGTTTGTTTTAAGTTTTACAGCTTGTGAACAACAGTTTCCTTCTTCCCTTCCTTCCCCTCCTCTGTCCCCCACGACTCCCGTTTTCTTTCTCTCGGATGACGAATGTTGTCATAACAGAACAGATGAATCTGCTGACGCCCAAGCAGGACCTATGGGAGGCTGAGATCAGTGACGTCAGCCAATGCTTTGCACATGTGCATGTGCGCATGCTAAATTTAGATAATTCAGCATCTTTAAGCATCCAGATTAGGTCGACTCCTTTCAGGCTTAAAGCTAGCAGATGTTTTGCTGCACACCAGGCACTGTAGCCACAACTCAGACGACATATAGAGGCAATTCCATTCATATTCATATTCTATCAACTTCAAACGAGTCTCCCTGCAGTAGACAGTATATTAACTCTTACTTAAAATGCCAGAGTGATATGTTGTTTCTGTTAAATAGAAAAAAGTCTTAAACTCCCAAAGGACTGCACCATCCCAGAAACAGCACCAAATGTCATGAGAAAGAGAAAACGACAGCAACTATAAATGGAACAAAAGAGTCCTTGGTGGCGGCGACGACAACAATCTCAGGGTTAAAGATTCCTCCGTAGGAGAGAAGAACAAACTCCTAAAAGCTGAATTAGCATTCCTGTCAATCACAGCCTTGGCTGGAGACGCATACACACAACCAAAGCCCTGATTTAATATCCCTTTCCTTACCTAGGCCCCAAACTCTATCAGCATACTGACAGAAATATGGGGAGAGGTGAAAGAGGTGGGGGGGACAGGGAAAGAAAAGAAAAGAAAAAGAAAGAGGGAGTGATATGGAGAGTCAGGATAAAGAGGAGAAGTGGGAAATGAAAAACGGGAAAGGAAAGGGCGTGAGCGATATTGGAAAAAGGAGTAATTTGCAGATTTTATCACAGACGACACCTTTTCCTGTACAAAAATGATGTGTAGCCGCAGTTAAAAAACTGCAGGTGTGAAGGCCTGTCAGGATAAAGCGGCGGCAGACGCCCTTTTCGTGGGTGAACGACAGTGAGGAGCATACACAAATTGATTGACAGTTAATAAGTGGCAGCTATGATGCAGCTGAAAAGGAAATTCAAAGTCTTGTTACACATGAGCGTAGATTCCTCATTTTCCTCACTTTCCTTCATATGTTGCATAGTACAGTAAAGCTGATTTAAGCGGGACTCTGCACTAGCAAAGCAGCTGTCGGCGTGGAAAGCACAGGCACACAAAACATCACCATCAGCAAGCCTATTAGGGAGAAATATGTCCAAATGTTTTCTTTACAGCGAAGTATCTCAGAAATGTCAGTGAAAACAATTTGGGAAAAGCCCATGAGAAAAGACTTCTTCACCCCTTCCTGAAGAGTAAAGGGATGGAGGGAAAGGAAGGGAGAGGAGTGAGGAAGGAGGAAAGATAGAGAGAAAAGAAAAGCTGCTGTGAAAAGAGGGGAGGGGAGAGAAAAAGGAAGGGATGGAGAGGGAGAGGGAGAGGGAAAGAGGGTGGGGGCTCTGTCATAAATGCTGACCCATTCCCACGCTGGCCTCTCTGGACTATTTCCCTTCCTACTGCCGGCCCAAAGAACCACAACGCACCCCGTCTGTCTCCCTTCCCCACCCTGCTCTCTGCTGGGTCAGCTCCAAGAATACACAATGTGAGCCGTGGCTGAAATCCCCTAAACTGCATTTATTCTTACTCACAGATACATGAGGCAATAAAGCATGCATTGAAAACAGAAATACAGTTTTTACTCTTATTATGCAGAGAAAGACCAGGCTTAAAAAATCTGCAGCAGTTGCTTAACTTCTTTCCAATTTAAAGTTGACGTAAATTGCTCAACTTCCCTCAATCTCTGTTTTTTTTTTCTCTCTGTATCTGTAATTCCCTCTCTCTTGTCCAATCAAAACCAAAGTTTTGTGATGCAGGACTGGGTCATGTTTGAACCGGTCCATTCACCCAGGGCGGGGATGGTTTGGCATGGCTCATTCACGGAGGATGGGTGTTATTTCCTCGGCCCTTCCTGGTCTCTCTAAGGGGAGGGGCCAGTGCAGATGTTAAGAATGAGGAGGAGGGAGAGACGGATGGTGGAAAGAGAGAGAGAGAGAAAAAGAGAAAGAGGAACTGGAGCAGGATGATGTGGATTGAAAATGTGAGCGGAAGATCAAAATCAAAAGAAGGATACAAGGGGAGGATGAGTAGAAGGAAGATGTAAAGTAAGAGAGGAAGGAGGAGGAGGTTTGGAGAGGGTGAGAAGAAAGAGGAGAAGGAAGAGGAGAGCAAAGTGGTTTAAAATGAAAGTGGAAGAAGATGAGAAGTATGAGAGGGGAGGAAGCTGAGAGGGCAGGAGGAGGAAGAGCAGAGAGACTGAAAGTAGGAGAAAAAATGTCAATGACACCCAGGGGAGAAGAAGAAGAAGACGAAGGAGGGAGAGGAGGAGATGGAGTATGACAAGAAAGGAGGAGGAGACACATGGAAATAGCAAAAATAAATACTTCCCAAAAAGGACATCAAAGAAGAATTGCAAAGTCCTTTCCAAAGTCAACATTGTACATTTATGTGAGCCTTAAATAAGTTTCTGAACATTCAGCATTAAGGAAAATTTTGGAAATGTACTTACTCGCTTTCTGGCTAAGAGTTGGACAAGAAGACTGATACCACTCTGACGTCTGTGCTATATATATAAAGCTAAAGTTGCAAAGACTTAGCTTAGCTTAGCTTGGCATTAATACTGAAAGAAGTGGAAGAAGAAGAAGAGTCAAATGGCAAAAACAAAGTGCAAAAACAACAAGTTTTTATTTTACTGGAGGTTATGCGAAGAACTATTTTTCTTGGCTGTGTGCAATGACATGAGTTTTATTAATCCTCTCATCAAATTTTCAGAAAGAAAACAAATGTTGAAATATTCCTATAACTGTCTAAGATACAATAACACAGTGATGACCCAACATCGTGGCCCTGTGGAACATCTCTATATGTGCAGCCAGTGTGTATATATTCTGTTGAAGCCAAGTCTGGGACAAAGAACTTCTCCAACTGCTTTTTGCAGGGAGTAACAACGGCTTTTTTTTTTTGTAAAACTATGCGTACTATCACTGTTACAAAAGAGGACTATTTTTAGTTGAAGCAGATACCCTCTGGTCACTGAATTGACTGGGAAAATTCCACATCCATGAGCTCTCTTTTAAGGGGAAAAAAAAAAGTAGTTGAGACGGTCCTGTGTGACTGTGTGCTTCGTTGAGCAGAAACGTACAGAAACACTGATGAGCAGCATGGATGGTGTGAGAAACCTCAGCAGAGCAGAAAATTACGTGTGTGTGGCTTTACTGAAATGAACTAGAGGTGAATTAAAAGCCCATGGTGCACCTCTATGTCAACAGTCATTTTCTTACAACTATAGCTGAGGCTGATATAAGGCAGAACAGGGAAGGCTTGGCTGTTCTCCCTCCACACACACGCACAAACACACACACACACGCGTGCACACTTGCAACGTGCACGTGTACTCAGTCGTAGTTCAGAAAAGTGAATGGAGCTTGTCAAACCTTCCTCACCTGACACTCGTCCAAACAAACATGCACACTAAAGTGAACACCCGCATGCATAACACACTGCATGCACTGCTCATAACCCATATACACACACACACACTAACATGCACGTGCACGCCCCAGCATGAACACACTTGCATAAACTACTGGACCATACAAACACCAGAAAATAAGAAATGTCTCTCACACACACACTCTGTCTCTCTCTCTCTCACACACACGGCCAATCTCACTGTCCCAGCATGTAGGAAACAGCTCATGGAGACCTCGCCAGTAAACACTTATAATAGCCAGGAATTTGGCTTTCCTACAGCCGTTATTATATGGCCCCACACTCTCCCTGCACTCTCGGTCTTCTCACAGCGTGCTCGGCCATGGTCCACTGGAGGCGTTCCAATGAGACAACATGTGGTTCTGACTAGTCCAACCAAGAGGGGCATGTAAATATTGATTGTTTCAGTATATTGGCAGAAATGGAAACAATGTAGAGATGTAATCTTTTATCAATAACAGGAGTGGCGTGTCGCCTGCCAGCTGATATTATTGCTGCCCGGACCGAATAAACAGTCATGAACAAACTCCCGCCGAGCTGAAAATGTAAATGTCGAGGGCGCTTATGACTCTTACTCTTTTAAGCTGTGGTCCATTTGTTTCTCAGTCAGTCAGTCAGTCATCATCTCCTCTCCCTGTTGACTCTTCTTAGTATACATCTGCTCCAAAATTGCATTTTCTCCATGTAACATAAATACTCTGTAACTGCAGAAATATTTCTAGCAGCAGGGGGTTTATGGGGGTTTTCAACATGAAGCATAACAATGGCAATAGCCTTCACCTTAATCAGCTATTTAGAGTGCATCTGGGGAAATGAGGCATAAAAGTCTTTAAAAAGTGAAATAAAAAAGAACCCAAGAAGGAGAACTCAACAAATCTGTACAAACCATCCTAATATACAGGATCTTTTACTTAAAAATAATAAAAATTTTGGTTATTAGGGTGCAAAGGCTGTTAATAGTCCATAGTAGCTATGGACGTGGTAACAGGTCATGTGTTTTCCAGACATCTTAGACTCTTTAGGATAATAGCAAAAATGATGTAAGTTGAGATATTATAAAATGCCTTTTTTTGTATATCCAGAGTTTCTATTGAGGTTTTGAATGAAGCTTTGTATGTTGTATTATTGTCCATATATGTTCCAAATCTTGTCATATTTTATGTCATCCCCAGATACTTTTTCCTATTCATGATGCACATTTTTACCTCTGGTAAGCAGTTAACAAAGAAAGACTAATTACAGTAAAGGTCGACACTCTGCACGCTTCTGTAGACTAGTACGAGAGAAAAACAAATACACTTTAAATTACAAAGATTTAAAAAATAAACCTAGCGTTCTCTTCCTGTAAACAGTTTCAGGTCACAGCACACACTCAACACTACCTGGCCAGCGTCAAGGTACCAAGGTACTCCATTCAAGGCTACTGAGTAAGCAGTGAATATCTTTTTGCAGCTGAAAAGCCACATATTTCCCTCAAAAGCTACAACAGACTAATGTTGTTCAATAGCCGCTTAACATGTAGCAGTAAACCACTGTTAACATGTTGCCATGTCAGCTTTATATACTTCAAGTCCATGATGGATTGAAATCTTGGTCCACTTCCTTAAAGTGTCAAACAAAACAAATAATTCAGCTTAAAAGAATTGTGACCAAGCTATATATGACTATGTAATAGGAATACTGTTCTTAAAAAAATGATAAACATTTTGGCTAATATATATGGTAGATCTACACTCATTTCAAACTTAATACAAGCTTGTAGGCACTTAATTTTCAATGTCTGGATGAATGACTAAACCCTGAATTTTTGCTATCTAGTATGTCCTTCACTATTGAGAATGAAGTGTACTGTTTATGCATTTTCCTTTATATAAGAAATACTATTTTTTTCCTTGAGCAAAGGGCCTTGTTCATAGCTTTCGGTGAATGCTCCTCACGTATTCTTTGTGTAATAAAACAGAATTATCAGAAAGAAACATCTATGTATTCAGCAGTGGTCGGACCTATGTCAGCTTGTTTTTCATCAGTGATGGAGTAACTGGCCCTAATAAAACTCTTCTCACAGACACATCAAAGGGGCAAGTGACCTTGGCCAGTATCTGCATCCACATCACCCTCATCTTTAATTGGGAAGGGCTGCAAAACAGAGGAGGACACTTTTGTGAAGAGGCCCTATAAAATACCTCCTTGGCACACTATGTATCAAGTTCTCACAATAAAACCCCCCTTTTACTGTTTTTGATTACTGCACTTGGCGTGTTACCACTCAATCAATTTGTTGAAATGAACTTGAGTTTAATCAATTTTTTCCATTGAATCTAAGTGAGTTCACAAGGCCACAGTATCTGGGAGAGAAAATTGGAAAGAGGGAGGGAGGGAGTGATTGAACATTCCCACTTAAAGGTCATCACTCGCTTATCAGTTTTCTTATCAACCTTTTCTTTCTTGGAGCCTGTGTTGGAGGAAGCCAATATTTGCTGAGTGATGTTTTTAAAGAACTAGAGGAGAGTCTAAGCTATTAAAGCTGGCTGCCTTCTGTTCCAACTTGGCATGAACATCAGAGACGACCAGAGCTTCATTACACAACACAGGCTGCTCCCTCAGCTTCACACAACTTAAGTAGTAAGATCTTCAGTGACAGCAACGTAGCCCGATCTGCACTGCAGCTCTGCGGCTGCAACTATAAATGAATCCATTGTGGTTGATTGACTTTAGCGACATTTTCTGCTATGCGACAGAATTAGTTTGAAAATCCCAGAGTACCAGCTGCAGATTTAAATAAGAGACAACCGAATGGATCTTACCGTTCCGCCTCCAGGCGCATTTCCTCACGCTTCTGCCTCCTCAGCTCCCGGCGCCGCTCAAAGTCCATTTCCTCCATGATTGTGCCCTGATGGATGACATCATCAAACACAGAGATGTTAATTTGCTCAATTTCAGGAAGGATGACAGGAAAGAGAGATGGAAAGAGTCCTGAGAGGGCAGACAAATTGGATCACCAGTCAAACAAAGCCTGAGTTTCCTGAAACCTGGTTATCATCATACTTTACTACAATCATTAAGATTTTCTTGAAATTAAACATTGTTTTTGACACTGGATTTAGAGAACATTTACATGCACAGGGAATTCAGAGGAGTCATCCTTTTTTAATATACTAACTTATTTATTGAAGTGGCAAAACATGGGGTGGCTTTTATTGTGAAGCAGCCACAGGAAGCAATATTTATCACCCACTGCTGCAAGTGCTAACAGTGATCGTTTATCAAAACTGCAGAAACAAACCAAGATGGGCATTTTGAGCATGTTTTCATTTATATTTTGCAAGGAACAGGAATCGTCAAGCAGCTGCTCCATTACTGTTTGTAACCACATTTTAAATCACTATTAACACCTGTGAGCCAAATTAACCAGCAATTAGATTTTAACGATTACAACTTTTAGTACAATCCATCCTTCTACATATAGTTCTGATCAAAGTCATGTGGCCATTTCTTTTTATATACAAGCCTCAGCCCAGGGTGACAGAGCAGAGGCGAGAAAGACAAGGAAAGAAACAAGACAAGCAGACAGAAAGACAGAGGAAGGAGAAGCCAACACAGGATGTTAACTCTATCAGTTAAGACCAACGCTCACTAAAAATACCCCGCTAGGGTACGTGACAGGCTGTTCAGTGAGAACCCGGACCACCCAGGAGCTGCTGAGCCTCCCATTATACATCTATGTATCTCTGCTAAACCACCAGCAACATCTACTGTACACCAGCAGAGTAAACAGACACAAGCTGAGCACTTGTGGGAAAAAGACAAAGGAACATGGCAGCTTATAGAATACAAAGACAGCACAGAATAAAGTACTGTTGAAATACTTTATCTTTTGTGGTGAAACAAAAGTGAGAAAGAAAGTAAGTGTGGTAGAAAATAAGATGCTTTTAAGTGCAGTAGGACAGGGGAAGAACTCTAATTGTCATACCTCGAATTAGCCTTCAAAAAAAAAAAGTTATTTCCTTCACACCATACCAGCTTTTCACAATGCCTTCTTCTAGCAGACACACAATGCAACAACGTCTGGTAATAGTCTCCCACAGTCCGGCCTCAGCTGACAGAAAAGGCAAATGCCTGTTCCTTCCCCTCCCTGCTAGTTGTCCCTCCCTCCATCCCTCAGTGACCTCCTTCCTTCTTTTCCTCAGTCTTACCCCCCTAACTCCCTCCCTCCTTGTTCCCCCCTCCCTATCTCTACTGCTAGCTTTTCCTGTGTTGTTTACCCACATGTCAGAGCTTCGCTTAACTCAGTTCTAGTACATGACTTTGCACTTTAGCTCTGCTTTCTTTTTTGTATATGCACGTCGTCTGCATGCTTTGTCACCTATGGGAGGGTCAAAGGGGACCTCGCAAGCATGTGTACCAATGAGTATGCATGCACACAAACATGTACGTGCCACATTTCAGCATTTGTGTGCATTCATTCGCACTCGTATGCATTGTAAAAAGCACGTACAGATGTTCACAGGCAGGAAACATCAAGAAAGAAAGGAACCAGGACTCCCAGGGATCCTCGTAACCTTCGGCCTCCCCACTTCTCTTCTCACCAAGTCTGTGAGCCTATACAGTAAACACAGACTCGCCTCTCTATGCCATGAAAACCTCAGTGACTCAAAGCAAGGAGAGATATTTTAAATACCTCAAAAATTCAAACTATATTTGGATGCATGCGTAGTGTCATTTGTGAAATGGGGGGGAGGCAATTGGCACTGTACATTCACACAACCGTAATTAAGACAAAATGACAGCAATAACTAAAACCGACAAGGCCTCCAAACATCACCAGTTTAATCACATACTTCCTAGAACTAGTGACGCCAAGGGAGACAAAGTTATTAGTAACACAAGCACATCAGCATGTTAATTTGGACCTATTGTTGCAGATAATGCATGATTTATGCAGCTGTTTCCATTTAGTTATGTGTAGAAATTAGTTGTAAATCATTTAAATACGTTTTATTGAAATAAAAGGTTTGTCAACAAAATGACCACAAACTGGATCATATTCAAGTTTCTACAAAAGTAATAAACATGAGATAATTCGACTTTTTTTTAAGCTGATTTATTAGGTAATAAAAGAGCTTTACAGTAAATGCGAGACTGAATGCAGCACAGTCGCGTAGTCGTGTCTCCACATGGGAAAATATAAGGAGCAGGACAGAAGAGGAAGCCTGTGGCTAGCAGCAAAGGCCCTCAGTACGACATGGAAATGTAACGGTTGTGTATATCACTGAAAAGACCACCCACACTTTGCAAAAGCTAACAAACGCAGGACGAGAGAAAGACAGCATTCCATGAAGTTGAGCAACCTGGAGTCACAAGTTTGTGACATTTTCAGACTTTTTACGAGTTCAGCCCGCCTTCAGCCCGTCCACCGTAAAAACCTCTCCTTCCTTCCTTCACTGCATCATTCCATTCCGCCCTCCCTCTTATTCCCTCGCTCTCTTTTCTCTCCTCCTCCCCCTCTTTCTCTTTCCCTGTCTGCCCCAGCTTTCTACAATGGCTATAATGACACATTTACCAGTCAAATTACTACCTGTCGAGACTGCCAGACCCTGGCACAGAACACAGTGTCTAAGTGCCAGCCTTTTAAAAAGCCTTAAAAGCCAAGTTGATATTATCCTGACAGCCACTGGGATTACACAACCTTATAATGCCTCCATCTTCTCACAAAGTCTCGAATTTAAAGCACCAAAACAATAGGCCTCTATTGGTCATATGAGGCACAAAGTAGACCAAACAGGATTCGGAGGGTATGGCTGAAGAATAAGTATGTACCCGCAGAACATCTATTTTTGGATTTGGTGAAATGTTCCTAATGCTGTCTTAGCTCTCTGAGATGAGAACACTGCAGATTTCTGGTCAGATTTGTTCCTCAGGGCAACGATTCCCTTGCAACCTTTAGACAAATACATTAATCTCGACATTATGGTTATGGAGCTATGCGAGGAATGCTCCTATTAAACCTTTGATTTCAGCAGAGAGGACTTGAAAGAGCCTGGAAATGACTCATTCACATGCCAGTCAAAACCCCACTCCTTTGGATCTTTAATGTTTGCAGCGACTCTTAAGGTTGTTTAATAAAGGGAATTAATGTGAAGATAAACAAGTAAGAATGAGCTTCGCGCAAGTTGTATGCTTGCAGCTGTGAGTCTGGCAAATGTACAGCAGTGACCTATTACAGCTGAAACAGTCAGTTATTCAAAAAGAAAATCTTTTATGACTGTAAAGAAATAAATAAAACAAAATCCTGTCTTTCATGCTGAGATAACCTTACTTCCTTAAATCATGTTAGAACATGACATATTTTTATTATAAAGACTAAAATCTTACATTCATCATTTATTTGCTATCATCATGGTCCAACAAATAATTCAAAGTGATTTACTATATCATACGTAGACTGTTACTGTATGTCAATTGTTGACATGCTGGCAAGCTAGAGGCTCTGTCTCGTTAGCCATAGCAGTGATTTAAGCTAAATACAAACATCATCATCAAAACATGCTTATAATGACAATGCTAAAATGCTTACATTTAGCAGGTATCATTTTGCTAAATAAGTTTGCTATGGTCATAACTTTGTTTTACTATGTTAGCATGCTAACATTTGCTAATTAGCACTAAAAATATCCTGGCTTAGGTTGACAGGAATGTCATTAGTTTCCTGGTTATTTGGTCACAAACAAATTCAATGGAATTTGAAATTCTGGTTTCTTTATCCTTTGGTTTTCATTTAAATGAAAAGTGAAGACAGTTGCAACACAAATCACAGTCTGCTGTTACCAAATCCGTCCATGTAGCCTTCCCTAAAAAAAAGGAGTGGTGCATTATAACTAGGCCCGAGTTTACAGAGAAAGGACATAAAAGCAAATGCTGTCACACAACATGCTGCTCTCCTATTATCCTCCAGAGGACCACACTGATCTCTGGAAAGAGAGGAAAGGAGTTACATGTCCTGCAGCTGTGGAGTCACAGCTGTGCAGGTGTCCAGGTGAAGAGAGGTATTCAAGAAATCTGGAATGTGAAAGCAACACTGGCACAAAGCCTGGCCTTTCTTTGCATCAATGGAAGAAAATATTTTGTCCACCTGCTACAGTGGATGGTATGTTGGAGAACTCATTAACTACTTCTACTCTTTAACCGGCCGAAAATCATCCAGTTTTTTGAAGGTAAAATGATTTCAAACTACCCTAGAAACTAGATACAACAAGAAACAGACTCAGGTGTTGTAGCTAAGTATAGCTAAACATCACATATATCATAGATGACATAGCCCTAAAACTTTGAAAAAAAGTTTTCATAAGTGGCAGGATGTCTGTATTTTGACATTAGCTGTCTACACCTATCAATACTTATTCAACCAAACTAAAAATGTAGAGCTCTTAGTCAAAAGTTAAAGAGGATGAAAAATACATGTCTCCCCATTCTGAGGCTTTTACTGTGACAGCAGGATTGGCTCTCTTCAAATACTGACATGAGTCTGCCAGACTAGCTTGACAGATGTGAATCACCTCTCTTTCACATCAAAAATATCACACAACCTCCAACTCTGTCTCCACTTATAGTCACCTTAGCTTAGAAGATATTCTGTGGAATCTTCTTGTAAACAAATATTTATGCTTACATGCATTTTTATGAGTCTGTTTACCCTTGAGTCCATATCAATGCATGCTGCAGTCACAAAAAGACAACTATGGCTTCAAGATAAGTTAATGTTATTTGACCTCAAAGATTAATGTTTCACATAAAAAATTAATGCAGGTAGTCAATAGGAGCATGTGTAATTTTTAATTAGTTACCTTGTGTATACCAAACTTAAAGTTCTGCAATTACCTTATCGTGCGTGTAGCCAAAGCTGATAATCACTGCTTATAATGATTTTTAATAAATAATGAAACTTTTGCCTCTTTTTGAACACACTATACGCTGTTAGATTTGTTAAAATTATCTGCTAACCCTCACACATGCATTTATGTGGGCCTTTCATTTTTTCTGATATTCCGTAAGCCTTTCCATTTGAGTATTCCAGAGAGGCAAAATTTCCCTAAAAATGTTAAATGTTAAAAGGTTAAAAAGAGGTAGATATGAGATCTGACTAGTCAGCCTTGCTACCAATTAGCCTGGTAGCTAACCATGTTTACAGGATAATTGACGGTGCTAATTTTACTTTTTATAACATGATTTTTTTTTTTGACCATGAACATTCAATATTTCTACTTTTGCTCAGACTGCAGAAAAAGTGTGCTATGCCCTTTCTATGTTTGGTCATGTGACAAGGGCAGATGGAGAAATGCAAATGATAATTGTGCAATTTTTTTTAGAATGAAATCATCAAAATGTTGTCCTATAGCATCACTAGTGATCAAAAACTTGCCTGCAACTTTAGGGGCAGTTTTCTTCAGCAAAGAATAGTAGCGCTGCACATTTTTGTCCCACTAAGAAACGGTATCTCACTAAAGCATCAAGAAATCTAAGTTGGACTTTCAAATGTGAAATTTTAGGTGTTTACTGTCACTGTGGGAATTTAGCTTCTGATGATGACCTGCTTCACATTTCGATGGGATGTTCTCATGTAAATTGTACATTTATAGAAGTATTGGATGCTGACTCCATTGTATTTGGCAGAGTAAAAATGATCTTTTTATGATTATTTTATCACACAGATAAAGCTTGAGCAGTAAAACAGAGAAAAAGAGAGAAATAACCAGAGAGAGAGACACTGCATGCCTGTAGGTAGTGCACACTAACAGCTGTTTTGGCTGAGGCTCTGGGGACAGTTTGAATTGGGTAAACCTAACGTTTTCTGCAGGGGTAAGGGGTCTCAAGAGAGAAGTCTGACAAGGCGGTTAAAATATGTTCAGCCTGCATGTGAGGGTGTGTTCATTACAATAAACAATATTTAACAAACAAGGTTTATAACTGTAAATGTGTTCTGAGAGTATCTTATGTAAACATGTGAGTAAAGTGTATGCATATGTGCACAGAAGAAGCGCATATGAATGATTTCATGCTTTTTTGTGTGCAATATAAATGAGCTTGAGTGCATGTTTTTACTACTGTAATAGTGAAATATACATGAGGCCACTGCAAGTACAGTATGTGTGTGTGTTTATGGTACAGTATAATGTGCGTACATGTGTGATATCCATCACCACCTACAGTGCTATGTTTGGAAAGCTGGCCTTGTGGTTGTGGTTCTCCATGTTATGTGTCTCCACTCACATGTCCAGGCCTCGGCAGCATTAACACGTTTACAGTCCCAGGCTGTGGATGAGCATTCATAAATTCACTGGAGATCTTTTTGGCACACAAAATGCCAAGATTTCTCTCTTTTTCCTCAGCTTCATTTGTCATCCAGAATCTTTTTCTCTGCCTGACTGATACACTGGAGAACTGATATTACTGACCACTACTTTTTATTGGTATATAATAGGACTGTAATAAATTACTGTTTAAACAAAGAGAAAATAATAGTTGAACTTTAATGATCTTTGCAAATACAAAATTTATGGCTTATAAGTTTAATGAATGTGCGCTGTAATCTAGTAAGAGGCCTGTATATCTGACCCGGAGCAGTAAACTAGGCTACTGTTGCTCTTTTTGCTAAAGTAAAGGAGGCTGAAAAGACATGTGAGGGTTTTCGGTTCAACACCACATGGGAAAAACACGGTTAACAATAAAATAGTTTGCTTCCTTAATGTTAGCTTTTAATGCTAGAGTGCCATGTTAGTTGACCATCCACAAGGGGCAGCAGTGACACTCAAGCCTGCAAAGCCACTGCATTGCTTTAACACAGATAAAGCTTCTGCGGTAACATTGAGAATGGACCCTAAGGCTTTCTAAAACTCTCACTATGAGTGATTTGCTCTCATTAACATTTCTTCATTTTTTTTGCTTTTTTTGCTTATGTTTGAACTGTTTTGGATGAGAGATTTGTGTTGTTGTTTTGTCATTAGTTTGAAATCGGCAAGACTCATTTGGAAAACAAGATCACTCATGTTTCTGTGCACTAATTAGAGTTTCATATAATTTCAATCAGCCTTGGTTGACATCTGTGGAGTTGATTTGAAGCAGATTGGCTTCATCTTTGAGAAAAACCACAAAAAAAATCACTCAGGAAAGTAAGAATGTTTTGTCTCTCTTCTTTAACTTTGACGGCGCTTATTTACTCATGAATACTGAATGTTTCAGGTCACCGATGCTGTGATAAATTCAGCGGGCCGTTAACTCCGTTAACTCCAGCTGGGCCGTTAGCGCAGCCAGCTAGCACCGTGTGAAATATAATGCATTTGAGGTATTCCATTGAGATTTTCTTGGCTGTGTGTGTGTGAGAACAGATAACCTCAGTCAGTCTGTCTCGGTGTGTGTATGATTCACGGGGCACAGAGAGGTGCTATGGAATGTGAACCATTGTCTGGGAATGCAAAAGTCTCCTTTTTCTTTACCAAATGGAAACTTAACATCTTTAACCTTCAGGTCTTTTCCTTACACTGATGTGAAATTCTCCCCTTGTCAGATTGTCCTCTGTCCGAAAGTCAGCACCGAGGCGATCATAGGGCGATTTCAGGGAGGACTGGGTCTGACTGCCAAATCTTAAGTTACTAATGACAATGCATCTGAGGCATTCAAGGACTCCAGCCCATTTCTTGCCCTCACCCTCAAATCCATTAGCATGCTATTCTGACGCATTTCACTTGCCACAGTGGCATTAGCTTCTCAGGTTTGCCCATGAAAACCTTCTGCTCAAGCTCAGTGAAAATTTTCCTCATTCGATCTGAAGCCACACTTGCAAAAATTTGTTTTGGAGGAGACAGAGTGTGAGTGGAAAGCAGATGGTATTGAGATTGAGCTGAGGTCTGATGCAATTGGCCACCTCATGTGATGCCTAGAATATATAGTTGCAGCTAAAGAACTCCGCATTGACAACAGAAGCTATTGTGGTTGATGTTCACACTCTGGCATGCAGATGCAGACAGACAAATGCAGAGAAAAGCTGAGCTGCTTGGAAATGGTAAGTCCTATATAATGAAACCAAGAAACTCAACTTAATTTATAGCCAACCAACCCAGAGTCTCCACATATTGTAGCCAAATATTTAGCCTGCAGTTACTGACTTAGCTGCTGCACTTTGGTTAGAGAAGAAATAGAAACAGTCAGAGAAAGGTTGAGAGTAGAAAACAATGAAACTGCATGTGAAAACCAATGGATTTTTGAGAATAATACTAATATTAGTATCAGACACCATTTAACTAAGAATGCTTTTAACAGTTCTCACATTATCACAGGAGACAAAAAAACATATAATGGATTTGTTACAGGAAATAAAGAAGAAAAAAGAAAAAGGCCAATATAATTTATGATCTAAGATTAAAAAAAATTATGATAATAGAAATAAAATAAAAAATGTCTTTTAATCACTATACACGGATCTTTGGTTGTTCTGTACTTAAAGTTTTGTCATACTTACGTAGCCTACTTTTTTATAAAGAGTCACCAGTCCAAGGATGACCCCCAACTCCCAAAGGGGCCAGGGCCCCAACTCTGACAACCATGGTTTAAGATACTCTGGTTTGACTGTTGCTTTAATTACATCCAGCCTGTGTTTATAGCTCTATGACACTTAATAGCAATGTCTTCATGTTCCCAGGTCTTATTAATTACTAACCACAGCTAATAAAAATGATGACTGTAACTATAAAATGTAAAACCATAAAAGCTGGAACCATCTTTAAAGCACTTTGTCACCCTTATGACACTTACTTGCCATGATACGCTCAGAACAAAAAATAGCATATGTTTCAATTATCTTTCAAGCTGACATCTCCCTTTTGGAAAGGAAGCTGTAGTCTGATACTTTCTAAACTCTTGTGTTGCCCTGATAATAACAAATTACTCTCTATGTAGCATTCTTGAATCCTGTGTTTTATTTTCCGCTGTCAGCGATAAACTTTGAGCACACTGTCATCTGTCGTATATATTTAGACTATGACTCACTGTTCTTTTAATATTTTCTCCTTTCCTGATCCCACACTTGGAAGCAAGTTTCATACTGCTCATCACAATTTCAGCTGCAGTAGATCTAAAGGTACTGTGACCTTTTACCTCTGTGGAAAGACAGCTGGAAACACCTGCGTTTCACCAGTCAGCGTCCCTCTTCAGGCTGTGTTTATGTGTTCTTAAACCTCACGCCTCAAGCTAAGTCACACTTAAATTGCTATAAAAACATTACCCCAATGTGCAATATCCATCATCTGAACCTTACAGTGTTTGACAGCAGGCTTTAACACACAGATGCTCCATTTGAACTGCAAGCATTTCATCTTTATGGTCATTTTGAAGAGATGTAACTACATCCAGCTACGGCAGATTTCAAAATATTGCTTGGAGCTCTTAAAAGTTAACCACTAAAAATCAGAAGATAAATTCTTTTTTTTTATAAGCTGCTGATCCAATTTATCAAATTAAAAAACTGCCTAAGAGAAGTCGATGTAGCAGTTGGCTTAAAAAGACGGGTTATAAAACACTGTCTCTCTTTTAAATTTTGGTTTTAAGAGGGATATTTGCATCAGAAGTCGAGCTCTTGTTGCCCAAATCATAAATAATACTGTAAAAAGGCAACTTCTTTGCGAAACAGAAGCAAGAGCCAACACAATTCCCTTCCAGTCTTTGACTTTTAAAAGGCTTGTGTCCCTTTTAAAAGTCCACTTTCAGATGCTACACCCACAATCAGGCAGAATTGAGAGAAAAAGCATTCCAAAAAGTACATATCCCACACAAAATAGGGATGTTTGTGCGGCATCAAAAGGCTACTGCTCACTGGCGGTGCTCCATATGACCAAATATGGAAGGAAAAAATGCTGCCTTTTCCCGTAACCAAACTGGGAAAAAGAAAAAAAAAAGGGGAAGGTTTTCTTGCATGCTGTGTGCACAGCAAGATAGAGCTCTCACACTCACTACACAGTGGCCACAGAGTTGGCTCCCGCTCAAAACAGCATGACTGATGGTGATGTTGGACCTGCCGTGACATCTCAGCGAACACACACACCTGCACGACTCTTGAGTCATGAAAGAGAGGCACACCGATCCTTTCACTACGCTGACGTTTCATTTTTAAACGCACACAAAAGCTTTCTTCACTTTCACATATGAGCTCTGTAGTGAAGTCTCAGCAGTGCATTTTGAATCTGAGCCCCCTGGAAGGGAACATTCCTCTTGGTGAAAAAGCAGTCGTCTCAAACGCCACAGTCCTCTGCTCAAGTTAGAAACGGTTTGTTTATCTGGCCCCCCTCGCTATATGGAGCTGCTCTGACATTCTCCTGCCACTGCCGCACTGCAAAAAAATGTCTATGTGGGTATGTCATTTCACAAGAAACTCATCCAAATTTCTGAGGCATTTTTTGGAGCGAGTGTGAACTGCCAACAAAGGAGGAAAACTGCTAGGAGATGAAGAAAATAGGTCTGAACTCAGCAGAGAACAAAGCAATAAAAAAAGATACTTATGCCTTTGTTTTTACAAAACTGCTCAGCTTTAGACACCTAAAATTTTGTATTCCATCTTTAAAGAATAGTTTCACTTTTTGAGAAATATATGTTTTACTATCTCTCGCAAAAAGTTGGATCAGATGATCCAACTGATCCAACAGTATTACTAACATTGCTGCTGGTTGACACTACATCTAGTTGGAGGTTAGCTTATCTAGTACAGAGAACAAACAAAGCGAACAGCTCACCTGGCTCTATTCATCTGCAAAAATAAAATGCACAAAGTTGTGATTTAAAGTTGGTTTCAGCTGGACTAATTCTTAACTGAAAATCAATAGCTACAACTCACGTTTCTGTGTGCGGGAACCCCAGCTAGCTGGAGTTAGTTTAGCTAAGCTAGCAGGTAGACTGTAAACAGGGCAAACCAGCTGGTCTGGCTCTGTTTTTTGCTTTAACAGCACACAAAAAATAAATGTAAAAAAAAAGTGGTTTTATGCGGATTCCTGCTGTACTTTTTCTAAATTGTAGATCTATACCTATGACTAATATTTCTGTGCACAGAAAACTCAGCTAGCTGACAGTTAGCTTAAGCTAGAATAAGACTGAAAACAGGCGCAAACAGCTAGCCTGACTGTTAGTTTCATCTGTGCAAAAAATAAGATAAAAATAACAAGTTATTTTATGCGAGTCAGCCCTGGGCTATTTTTCAATTCTTACAACCAGCACACACACACACACAAAACAGTAAAAAAGATGTAACAATTTAAGTTACCCTTAGTGACTATAAACAGACTCTAATAATTAAATACTTTAGTGATGATAATGTAACAATATTTAAGCTTTATTACATATTTACAAAAGGAGTAAATTCACTTTTTTGAGAGGGAAAGATGACGAGATTGATACCACTCCCATATCTGTTCAATAGATATGAAGCTAAAGCCTGTAGGTAATTAGCTAAGCTTAGTTTAAAGGCTGGAAGCAAGGAGAAACCCCTAGTCTAGTTCTATCTAAAGGGAAAAAAAAGTCTAAATTTAATTTCAACAAGTTGTGGTTTTACACAGGTTCATACCAGTTTTCTCTGATGCCTCTCATACTTAACCAACCTTGAATTATCATAAAAATTCACTGCAGCAGGATCTTCCTAAAGGTAAATGATGGTACCAGAGTTCCATTAGCATTATACATCATTTGATTGAGCTGAATTCAATGACTGAAATATCTCTCATTGGGACAAAATTACTTTTATTTTAATATTTTTTCCTTTCCTACCCAGAAATGAGCAAGGGGGGGGGGAACAGAGTGATAAATAGAGCCTAAGCCATTCTTTCTTCTCTTGTTTGCACAGGATCCAAGCGGTTTAAGTTTTCATCGCCACAGCCCTCTTATGTAAGAAACTCCTTGAAAAAAATACATCAGATATTCCGGCACAAATATCCAGAATGTCAAATAATCTCAATAAATATCCGCCCCTGCACTTGACATGCAATATTAACATTCTGTTGTGTTCACAAGGACATTACAGACAAGCCCTCCACCTTTTGTCATTTAGGAGCATGCATGCTATAAAGAGCCAAGATTGCAAACTACACTATGATAGAATAAAACAAACTAGAACTAATGAATAAATAAATGCATATTTTACAAATCATTTTCTTGTCATAACAAAACAGTTGTGATGACAACTTCAGGACAACATCATCAAGACTCTTAGTACCCCAAAGTGCACTGTGACAACTTTTAAGTGCATTAAATATGCACATAAATAAATAACGAAAGACAGATGCTGAATGAAGCCAAAGACAAAGGAGGTGATTGTGATCTCAAAGCTCTGAAAAACGAGTCATTCAGTGCTCACTGAAACCTATTGCACCATAGGTAATTGAATTTCTGCTCATTTTAAGCAACAAACACATTTCTAGACTGAACACAAGAACACGTGACTAAATCCCTACTTCATCCTTCTCTCGTGTCCATTTCCAAGGGAAAAGCAGCTTCCTCTTGTTCCTTTAGGACAGCCCGTCTTGACACCTGCCTTCTGTCAGAGTAAATGAGGCCCAGGCAGGAATCTGTCTCCTCAACAGGACATTAATCTGCTACTAGTGAGCAGACCAGGGAGACTAGTGGAACCAGAGTGCTGATATATGGTGGGTTTTAGTCTAAGTACTGCTACTGCAGACACCGCAGCTAGAGAACAGTTTATCCAGCTGATGGCAATAAAGCAGAGTTGAGCGGAAAAGGATAAAAACAGGAACAGAACAGAAATGACCTCTACTATGCCTCAAAACCTTTCTGCCTTTCAGATCTGAGAGGAAAAGTTAAGGTGTAATAACCAGAAACTGAAAGATCAAGGTTTCTATTACTGAAGCAGGCCTGTGGCGAGATCCTGAACCTGTACATTTTTAATAAGTGTAAGTGACTTAGGATATGCACCAAATCTCAACAACTAAAATGTAAAGTATATGTGATTAGCATGAACTGCTGTAGCCCATTGCCTCAGGTATATGGCCAATAACTTGACATGCTGGAAGCATTAAGTGGAATTGAGTGGAACATAGAAATGTATTTTTCATAGAGCTAGAGAGAGTCCAGACGTGTTCCTCTAAAGCAAAAAAATCAAAAAAATGGAAATTACTCTTCTGAATATTAGTGATATGCTTCTTATAAAAGCCATGCTTCACTCTTGGTGTGTCTTTCCAGGGCCAGAGTGAAATTACAATTTGGTGAAAGAAAGAGAGAAAATAGCATGGATATATAACTTAAAAAAAAAAAGGAATATAAACGGCAAAGTGATTTATGTGGCTGGCTCAAACCACACGAAGAGAGAACGTCTTCCCATCATACCTTACATGGACACATACATGAGGTTAGAGTGAGGCTAAAAAGCATGATGCAATGCCCCCACATACTGAGAGCCTGTTGAAAGCATGACAGCTGAGTGCAAAGCCTGACACAAGTTTGCCTTTTTTGTGCATGCATCACAGCCCTACCTTGAAAACACAAAGGAAATCACTTTTGCAGAGAATATATTTATTTAAATCACTCTAAAATGTCATAAATCTTTATCTTTCTTGCCTTGTTTAAAAGCACAAGTCTGTAAATCACAGAGCGGAATGCCAATTTTTTGAAGTGTGCTGCGAGGCTTTTCAAGGGTATTACATGACAAGGTATTTTTCAAAATAAGGGGCTGCATTCCTTGAGAGAGATAGGAGGAGATTAAGGAGCGGGCAGGCTGTAGGTGGGGTGGCAGGCAAGCAAGATGACCTGACCGAGAGGGTCTATTACTCACAGTGCATGCGGAGAGGTGGAGTGATCCCCTGACAGCGCTTTTGGTCGAGTCTTACTTGGGGAAAATCTGAGGGGGTTCAGACAAATACTTGCTGTATACACACAAGTCAGAAAAAGGAATGATAATAAAAAACCACAAACAGCCGGGGATGTTCTGTTTTGTTTTAATCTTATGACTCTCTCTCTCTCTCTCTCTCTCTCTGGCTTTTTCTCTCTCTCTTGCTTTTTCTCTCTGGGTATTCATGCAGCCCTGACATGCTCTCGGTGAGCTGATGCAGAGCCAAGCCATTTAATGGTGGATGTGCTGGGACTTTTCAGCCTGGTGTGGAAACTAAAAGATGTCTGTAGTTAGTATACTCAGCAGACAGCTGATAAATGGGCTTCAGTGACCGTGACAGTGACAAAGAGAAGGTAATTTGTATTTTTAATGTAAGAGGCACTCAGTAGGTTCGAATTACACTGCACACTTCTGCCTAACACTATTTAACTACCCTAAACACACTGTGTAATTTTCTGCTGCATAAGGTCTAATTTAAAACTGAAAGAAAGACATAGTTTGATGATGTAATGAAATAACACAGGATATTGGGATGTGTTTGTTTTGTTGTTAAACAGCCGCCATTGTAGATTAAAATCTACCTAAGCAACTCAGGCAGAAATGTTGACAGACACTTGGCCACTTGAGGAGCAGCACATACATAACATAACATAACATAACATCATCCCCTTATAAAGTTCACACAACAAATGAAGCATTAGTGCATTCTTTTTTCCTTTTTTTTGGCACATTTCCATCATTATGTGGAATAATCTTCAAGAAATGTGAAACCTTTGCTTTGTGTGTTTGTCTTCTTCTTTGTTTTCATTTCATACATTGGCATTATTCCACTGCCCTCTACAGTCAGAAGGAATAAGTTCAACTCAAAAAGTTCAACCCTACTTGTGTAGTTCTTTCTAAGAGAATAAATTTCACACAGAATTTCATGAATTTTACAGTAATTCAGCACTCCAAGTGTAAGATGGGACACAGAGTGTGCAACCAGGAAAGAAAATACTGTAGTTACAGAGAGAAGAATTGTTGAATAGCTCTTGTCAAAGGCCTGCAACAGTCAGCACAAAATTTAGAGGCGTAAACCAGTCCTAATCCCAGTTCATCTACACTGGTCGATAGATGCAATGTCAGAAACTAGAAATGTGGAGCTCTTACACAATAGGCAATAATTAAATCCCAACAAACACCAAACCCCTGTGAAAAACCTGGCACTTTTCTCTATCTGTCAGTGATTTGTAGCGTCAAATTTAAAGATATTAAAGCATTAGCTTTGCTTTTGAATCAGCAGACACACATTCTCCAAGTGACAGAGAGTTCATCTCTCCTTCCAAAGAATACATTCCACTCCTCTCTCAGACCTCCGATCCTTTCGGGGCTCTACAGGGCCACAGTTCACTAGCTTTACCAGATCTCATTTTCGTGCATGGCTGTGCTGGCTGTTATTAGTGCGGCAGCCAGCCAGTGTGGACAGGTATATGTCTGCTGTCTGCTGTCCCCCCTTGGTGTCAAAGGCCCCGACCAGGGTCCTTAATCTTTGGGTATACAGTAAGTAATGCATGTCACCTTATACCTTGCACTCTCTGTGGGTATGTTTGTACTGTGTTCAGTGTATCTGTCAGTCTGGAAGTGAAAGTGACTACCAGTGCAAACACCAGAGAACTTCATATTTGCAGCAGACACTGGCTGGGTAGATATTTGTCTGTGGAGCGTCTTGAACTGTGTCCTTCAGGAGAGTTATCCCCTGTCTGTCTCTATTCCTTCCTTCTTTGTGTGGTTCTGTGACTTTGGAATCCATTGCCAAAAATTCCAGGAAACCCTAGAGCTTCATGAGACATAACAAAGCTCGCTCTCTTCCTCTGTCTTTGTCTCTTTCATTGAAGATTACACTATGTTTCTCTGTCTGACTTTTTGCAGGCCTGGGAGCTCTGCAGCTCATTCTCCCTGGAAGTTAAAAGCAATTTTATTTAGTGGCTGATTGACTCATATCATAGCATTTTAAATGGTGGAGTTTTTCCACGTTTAACGCTTGCACTGTTTCTACACCACAGACTATTTAGACCATGGAAGACGCAATCATCATTGAATGCCATTAACATGATGTGGCATTTACCACTAAATTGAGGATAAAATTCAGCTTTAGAGGTTAATATATGTGTGGTACTTAATCCTCCTAATTCCTAAATTTATTAGAATAACACATATCTCTGACAGCCATGAAATTGTAAATAATTGAGCGGTGCTCTTAGAAGGCTTCTCTGGTTGCTTCGCTAAAGTTGCTGCAAGCTTTTTTTTTAAGCTAATGGCAAAACTGGAAATGAGATTTGCTTCACAAAGCAGCAGAGCTAAATGGGAATAAATCCAAAACCACAGCCGCCCCCCCGGTACTAATTTGTCCGTGGGGGTTCACCCATCTCCCAGCGCTCTAAAAGTGTCTCCTACATCTGCGTTAACTCTGCTCTCAAACACATGGATGCATGTCTGAACCCCCTCGTACACGCAGACATGCATCTACAGTCATCACCCCCACCTAACGCCCACCACCCACCTTGTGTTTATGTTCAGAGCTTGAGTGACTGGTATTTCATTTCGGCCTGCCCGGAGCCCTTTTGCACAGTTTGGCTTGGCCGGTGTACCATTACTGGTTATTAAGTCTAACCTGAACTAATAGGGGCCCATTTTCCAAGGTGGTCTCCCAGGTGGCTGTCACAGACGTGAGTGGCACTGCAGGGCTCAGGGCCCTGACTCGGGCCCACTGAGTCTCATGAAAAATCTGCCGGGATGCAAGCCAGACTCCATCATACATGGGACACAGACTCTTTGATAACAAGAACCCATTGTTCTGGGGGGCGTCTGGGTGTTTTGTTTCTCATTAAGGCAGGTTTAATGAGGCCAGCCAGAATGGGCAACCCATCCCATCCCTCCTCCGCACTTGAGTGCATTTGTACCTTTTGCAACATGTGATCCAATGAACCATCAACAACCCACCTAAAGCAATTTGCTCAGAGCACATCCTTTGAAAATCACTGGCATCACAAACACTTAATTATGGTTTCTGATTTAACTTATAACCTTTATAAATAAAGCTACGTCGGGCCAAAGGAAATGCTAATACAGATATACATATATTACTGGCTTATGATTAAAAAGAGCTAGATGCTTGATGATAACTTATTGTAGATATATCAATTTACCATGTGCATGCTGACATGTAAATAACATATGCTACTACTTGTTTTGTCCACTAGAGTGCACTGATGACTTTAATACTGAATTAGCAAAATGTTTAGCTAAATATCTTACATAATACTCATGTAAGAAGATATTACAAAAAGCATTTATGTTATGCATTAATGAACATTTTTGAGAAAATTTACAACTATCTGTTGAAAAAAATGATTTTTGAAATTTCTGATTTTTATATCACTATTGGACTCAAACACTGGCAACAATAGTAAGTTAATGAAACAAACTTGCAGTTTTACTTCTTTTATTTAATTTCAGAAGAAAGGTCACGGATACAATATCATTATCTGATGATAATTTTCTAGTTGAGAGTGCTAAACGGCTTGTGACTTTAATAATATTTAAAACGAAGAGTGTAAGAGAGTAAACATCATTGCAGATATCTCCTTTTAACATCAAACTGTTCTCATGTTTAAGCTGTGCCCTCCTCCGTGTGACATGTGTCATCATTAATCAGAAGAGAAGGAGCCATTAGTCTAAATACGGGGGTAATTAATCCATGCTCACACTCCATTAGATGTCATGCTCAATTTGTGCAGAGAGCTGTGTACTGGGTAAATAAGCTGGGACGATGGGACCCACAGCTATTATTCCTGTCGAGGTGCTAACATGCATCTCCAAGAAAGCTTTGATCTAAACCACTCGACACACTTGTAGTTCAAGCTATTGTAACTTAAACCTAAAGAAGAATGAAATTACTGTCTATATTATATAACTGTATTCATGTGGGTTGTATTTTATGTAAGAAATTTGTGAACTCTGCTGTTTGATCAGAGGGTAATCATATGCATATGTATCTCAGCCATAAAAAATTTGCCTGGGCTCTGGTATTAAAGCCAAGCCATAAGCCTCCAACAAGGTTAAACTGCAGTAGGGCATATAGCATGAATCATCCCTCAGTTTAATAAGTACCATTTGGCTGTCACCTCGGCGGCCGTAGTGCTGCTCTATTACAGTAAAGCCCCCCCGGTACAGAGCTGGGGTTATTCAATAAAAACCTGACTGAGTGTTTCTCCCAATCACCACTGGCAGAGCTCTGATGAGGTAAAGAGCTCTCCTATGCCAGCCTTCGTCCCTGCGGAGCACCGTCTGATTAAAATGGTTTTCTGAAGCCATATTTTTGTTCTTCTTGTCCCCTTG
The DNA here is from genome assembly GCA_029814665.1 of Acanthurus lineatus. NCBI lineage: Eukaryota > Metazoa > Chordata > Actinopteri > Acanthuriformes > Acanthuridae > Acanthurus > Acanthurus lineatus. The sequence goes on from JAPZDV010000015.1 coordinate 7,515,974, forward strand.
CCAGAGGAGCACAGAGAGAAAAATTGACAAATTACCTAATGTGTACTGAAATGAATCCGCAAAAAAAGATGTAATCTATAAAGGTCTCCACTAGGTAGACAGACGATAGCATTGGATTTCTCCTTTTTTTTTTCTAAAGAAATCCTTGGTATCCATGTCTCAAAAGCATAAGAAGACACAGTGGCAGACACACACTCTACATTTGTTACTGGTGTTGGGAGAGGAATATGGCCTTGCATCAGCCGTTCTACGCTTTTGATCTTCAACCTTAATCACTTTCACCACCCCCCCACTTATCTTACCCCCTCCCAACAGGGCAGCGACATGTGAAGTGGAAAGAAATAGCAAAAGCAGAGTGGCCTACTCGAGCCGCCTCTCTTACTCTCCCGTCCTCTTGCCTTGCTTGTAATGCATTCCTGAGCAATCCTCGGAGGCTCATATGTAAATGCCTGAGTATGCTTCTGATTAGGAGGCACAAAGAGTACACTCTATAAATGCACTCTTAAACAATTACCGCTGCTCCTGACTGCAGCCCCGACACAGACCTCAGACTGTGCTGCTGCCTGACTCGCTTATTTGAGTGAGAAAGATGGATGCGGACCATTTCAAACAATGTGCTTGCTATGAGACACATGTGCGAGGTCTGACTTAAAAATACCAGACGAGAGTGAGAGGCTTAAGAAACGCTCTGAGAGAATTAGGTTTTATTCAGTGAAAGAACTGTGGATTAAAGTTAATAAAAGGAAAGTTAGCTACCCACACTTTTCATCATTGATTTTTTGCTAAAAGCTGCATTAATCAATATTTTTCTATGAGAAATTGATCAAATCATTTTTCTGAAATATTATTCAAATACATTATTCTAACAAAAACTGCAGTTGCTCTCAGCTCTACTGACTATATTATTATCTTTTAGCCATGTGGTTTTGTTTCACAGATTGCAACTTTAATTTCTTAGCTAACTCTCACCTTATTGTTATTTTAGGATCAGGTAGCTTAAAACAACTGCTTAGCTCCAATCAACGCACTTCACCCTACTTATTCAGGACAAAAGAGTAGACAAGTCACGCTAGTAGGTAGCTGATAAAAATATAAAAGTTTTTATATTAAAGCTTTTACCTGCTAAAGTATCTGATATTTTCTGTTGGAGTTGATGGAGACCAAAACAGAGCTAAAAGGAGAGTGAGCTTTGGACTTTTATTTATCGGGGGGGCCAGAACATCTACTTCAAATGAATGCTAATGTGTCTCCGCAACTGCTGGAACTTCTTGCTAAAAAATTTGCTGCTCCTCTTTACTGCCCCCAAGTGGCCAAAAAAGATTATTGCAAGTTTGCATTGTTTTCGAAGCAAAAAAAATAAAAAAATGCTAACAGTTTACCAAATGGTTTTACCCTCCCAAAGCTGTTTTTATTCTTGTCAACTAAACTTCTTGACTTTTGACTGTTTGTGTGACAGAACAACTCACTTGAACACACACCCTCTGACTTTTGGAATTTGTGATGTCACACAGATTAAACAATAAGTGATTTGTAAGTAAACAATTTGGATAGCAAAAATTAGCACTATTTGTAGTCCTAAAAATATTTGTTTGGAGACCATGTGAAAATGCAGTATTCTCCTTAGATTTCACACTAAGACTTCAAATAATATTTAAAATACTCAAACTTGGTTAGAATGAAAAAATACTTTCAACTTTGAAGCTTTTCCAAAGAACAAAGCAGAATTACAGTAGACGTCTGACTCATGTGAATACCCATGTAAGGACACACTGATTGTTTTATTTGCATGAGGTAAGTCCTCACTTCCATCATCACCACGTATGGGTCTGATCTTGCTCTCGCCAGTTCTCACTCCCATGGTGGAAGGCCTCCAATTTGGACTCCAAGCTGTCTTTCACATTCGCCATACACACTTCAGAAAACACACACACACACACCTCTATAGCCACAAGCATGAATCCAGCAGGCCTAAAACTGACCTACACACTGCCCTGTCTGTTTTCCCCTGTGCAATCCATTGAGTGGTTAACCTCGCTAACTGTGTAAACACATGACCTCATCAGTCATGTGTTTACACTCAAAGGTATTTTTCACACACACCACTGGGATTTACATCACCTTATTACCTCCACGTTCCCTTAATTCCCCATTACCCTTAAATATGGGGCTTTTAAAAAGTGATTTGACAGGATCGTGATTAGCCATTTTTTATTTAGCTGTGGGTTGCATGGGAGGAAGATGAGAGTCTGAGAGGACATGGGAGGAGAGGGAGGTGAAGAGAGGACAGGGGAGATAGAATGGAAAGCTGGCAAAAAGCAGAAGCAGGGTAAAGTGAGAAAGAACGTTATAGTAATCATTTCTTTTTTGGGAGAGGAATGCTGAGGTAGAATAGATCGGTGTTAAAGAAAAAGCACAGGGGCAAGAGAAAGTTAATGTAGCTGTTAGGACAGAGACAAGTAAGGTGGTTTCTCTGCCACAGGGACACACTGTGCATGTCTGAGGTCCCAGTGGGAGGACGCCGAAGGAAAACACAAGGCCAATCAGCTAACAGAGACATTTCCTGTGCTTGTTTTATCAGATGAGAAGAAGCCCAAAGGCTAAACGTCCCTCTTAACAACATTGTACACTTCTCCGAATAACCCGCTTTAGGGAACCAAGAGGAGAACATGCATCTTTGTAGGATGACATCAGAAGCGCTGCTTAGGAGCGCTGACCTCACTCTCGCACAATCAATCATCCACAAAAACCCCCCTGAAAGACAGATCACGTGAGTAAGAGAAGAGATTTTACCTTTTAAGACATAAAGCAGGTCTGCCTCATGAATTAAATAATCACACACCGAAAAAAACCCCCAAAGATTAAGCTGGAGAGAAAAGAGTATAATACTTTTTTTAAGCTATGAAACTCTGGCAGAGCTTTGCATCTGGCAACTAGCAGATGGAGGGCCAATATGCCAATTACTAACATCGACATGCCATGCTGCCTATTAGGCAATCTGGCCTTGAGTGATAGCACTTTTAAGTCAGAAAACGACACGAGTGAGAGGCTGATCTAACAAACCCTCTTCATCAGAGTGTGACTAAAGCCCTGAGGAATTCAAACACAGGTCTTTCATGCCCACATGACTGCCTCAGTCAGGAGAATCAAAGTTTGGGAAATAGTATGGAAGAAAGGAAGTAAAGACACATGCTGAGAGGAAGGATGATATTGAAATTCTTCATGCATGTATAGCACGCTGGATCTGTAGGTTGAAAATAGCTATGTAAATGTGGTTTGATCATAAAAACATAATTTGGTAGTGAATCCATTATAGGCGGGGCTAGAAGTCGACTAAAAGAGAGGAAAAGAAATGAGAGTAGGCATTTTCCATCACCCAAGAGACAACCACAGTCTAATTGCATTGTTTCCTTTATATTCATTCTGCAGCAACGCATCGCCGCTGTAAAAAATTTCACGTAATCTTTACTTTTCTCTGCCCTTGTATTTGACAAAGGGCTTATTCCCTTCACACATACACAAAGTAGAGCAGAGGAGAGCACTGAGTTAACAAAACTGACTTCCAAATGACATCAGGACTGCCTACATTCAGTTTCGGTAGTGAACAACTTGCTAACATCCTGACAGATTTGTAGTATCTTTTTTCTAGCTGAGCTAGGCCAAAGGATATTTGAATAAAACAGCTTGATGATGCTGTTATGTCCTCACTGTTTTCCTTAAGTCTGCTGGAAGTGATGTAGCAATGTAGCTGCTGCATACTTTCTGTGGCTTGAGCACTGCACCAGAATCTATTTTAAAAAAAGGCAGCCTTTCAAAAGCTACAATTCTTGTCAGTAACCGGTCATATGGTAACTTAAGGCAATATGGCCTTGTGTGCTCCGATTAACTTGGCAAGCAGTTAACACACCAGTCATAATTTGAAAACTCATGAATAAAATCGCAGCTCCTGGCACTCGCTCCTAGTGTTCTTCACTATTGTTTGTAGAATATAACAGGAAAAACAGGCGAACTAGAGTGGTTCATATAAATTTTGATGAGCAACTGATAAAGATTCCTCTGCGAGTCTACGTTGCCATGCAGACAAAGGAATGTTAAAGTTTCAGTGGAATTTGGTGTGGAGGTAGAAAAGAATGAGCCCTATAGATATTCCCCAAACTTTCCCAAGTCAGTTTGGCTGTATGATTAGGAACAACAACTGGCTTTGAATTGATATCAACTGGGTTTGAATTTATATCATAAACATCTGCAGAAGTCTCAGTGCATATTTTCCAGGACCTTAACAAACATCAGCTAAGGTTTCATACCCTTGTGTGACTTCACAAGCAATTAAGCAGCTCTACCAGTTTTTGCCTACCACTTGTTGACTGTAAGAGTTAAGAATTCTTTTCCAACTCCATCCAGGCTCACCATATTATACAACTAGTGTGCGGTTCTGGATGCAGCACATTCAAATTACATGCTATCGAATTCAAAGGCGAGGGGGAACAGAACGACTACGGCTCGAGTCCAGGGCCTGAGTCCCATGAGCGCAAGTTGCACGTCAATCACAATCCCTTTTTTGGGTTTTAACCCTGTCCTACTCCTGATGTTGTCCAGAAAATACAAACCCAAAACCTAAAGTACCTTTACTTGAGGCAACTGGTGGACACTGATGACAAGGGGGCCACTGATGAAACAAAAAGGCACTTATTTGGCCTGTGGTTGGTTTGGCAGCATCTCTATCTCAAACCATATTCTTAAGATAAAACAAACCTGCAAAAAATTAAACCATGGGGCAAAAAGACTAGAACAGAGGAAACATGCTTGACATAGTTTCACTGCTCAGTTAGCAGAAGAAACCAGAAAATAGCTCTGGCACCTGCTGTGCAGAAACAATGTGTGTTTGGATGGACATGTCAGGATGCCATCACTGGAAAATGAACCACATTTGGAAAACCTTAGTAGGGAACACTGTATAGGTAAACAACTTTTAAAAAAGAACAGAATGGTCTGAACATTTGTGTTAGAAACGCGCCTCTGCCAGTTTTCCATTCTATTCAAATTCAGTTTGCCACTTGGTTGGCTGCCTTAGCTTAGTGGTGGTAAGAAACTATTGCCTTGCAAGGAAACTCTGGATTCTTGCTTTGGAACTTGATACTGTGGTGGATTATGAGTATCTAGGATCAAACTATAACAAAGCACCCACATATACTGCATGCATGTTAACTCATAACTGTACACAGACAGAAACATGAATGCCGCATGCTTTAGCAGATGTTGATTATGATGAGAATGAGGCGTAATAATTACATGGTCCAACATTTAACTTTGATCAAGTGTATGAGAGAAGGGAGAGAAGGGAAGGGGAGGGAGAGGGAGCCAGCATACAGTAAGTAGAAGCCTTCACCGCACTGTGCAGTCCAGAGCCAGACTCCGGAAATGCATGGCAGTGTTCCCTACATCCTGCCCGCCCAGCCCTAACCCTGGCCCTGGCTCTCGCCCCACACTGCCAAACCCCTGTTATCACTCTGTGCAATTACCTCCAGAGTCTACTGCACCCATATCATATTGTGACAATTATAAAATCCCCTTCTAAGTACACTACACAGCACTACATGAACTTTAATGTATAGCCTGCAGTTTGTCTGTGTATTTCAGCCTACAAATAGCTGTGTCAGAGTGTACGCTACATATGTGTATGACCATGCATGCAAAAACTGACCAGGATGCATGTGTCACAGGAAACACTTCTGCAGTTGACTTAAAGGCTTAAAGATAGATCATCTTAACTCTTTTGGCTTAATTGAAATTAGGATTTAATTTAAAAAAATAACTGTATCTACACACTGAGTCAAATATAATTGACCTAATGCGATTAAGAGCGTGAGAAGTAGCTAGCAAGAGTACCTGCAAAATGTTGATAAAGCTAAAAATAGTGCAATGGTTGAAATAGCTTAAAGTACTGGAAAAACAGATAAAAGAGCCAGCTAAAAGTAATGGGTTACTGGCTAAAATAGTTTGCTGAGAGTAGCAGCTTAGTGGTTTCGAATGTTAGCTAGAGGTATTGGCAGAATAGTTAAAATTTCTGACTGAAAGTATTAGCTAAATGTGTTTAAAAGCTAATAAGTATTAATGGTAAAAAAGCTTAAAGTATTGTAAAATGGTTACCACAATTTAGCACTGGATTAACACTTGTGTAGTTAGCCAAAAGGATAAATAGTTAAATTAAACCAACTTTGAATCAGCTCCCGCCTCAAAGCTGATCTCTTTTTTAATTAATATAAGACACTACAATAGGATAATTCTATAAAATCTATGTTAAATATGAAATCAAGAAACATGTCGCTTTGGTAATAACATAAAGACACAAACACTTTTGCATACTATGCTGTTCGCAAAACTAACAAACATAGTTCCATATACATAAAATGTTCATTCACATCTGTAATACTGTTGAAATTGCAAAGTTTGGCTAATTTAAATAAAGTTGGAAGTGGTTTTGAATGATGAGTTGTTTGGGTGCTGAAGAGAAGGCTCCTGCTGCTGGGCCAAGGCAAATTACCTTACTCACTTAAAACCAGTGAAATTCCCATCACTAATAGTTTTTCAAAAGTAATGGATACAGTTTAATGGTCTGTTTAAAGTCATAGAACTATTGAAAAAGTTAGCTAAAAGTATCAGATAGACAACTGAAAGAGCTAGCTCTAAGGAAAAGAAAAATGGCCGCAACATTTGGTTTCTGCTACTAAAGCTGTAAGCAGTATGAATGTTAACCTGACAACACTAGCTAAATTTTTTTTAAATTTCACTTGTATGAAGGGGTACTTTAGTTCATGTGTCAGGGGTTAAACCTGACAAAAATGTTTGGGTCCACCCTACCAGAGGACTGCTGTGAGCTGCATTCCAGAGACTATTCCAATCACCTGTCACCAGGTTGGGCCTGCTGGGCCTTATAAGGGACGGACAGCATTCTCCACGTGTTTTCCAAACAGTGCCCAACTTATCAGATACAGTTTCATGGGCAATTACTATACTGTCTCTGACCTGAAAGCCTTAAAAAAAGGAAAGAACCTACAGATATACCAACCCTGTGCAGCTAGCTCCCTCCTTCCCTCCCTCCCTCCAACCTCTCCCATTTTCCATGCTCCCATTTCACAGATACTACTATGTAATAAAGCTAAGATCAAAAGACTTGCTGGCAAACTCAAGTACAATGAGAGCTGAAGAAAACTTTTTTGCCTCAAGGCTGGTGGGATTGCAAAGAATGTGATATCTTGATACGATGAGAAGCGGAGTCATCTGCGAGCGAGCCTGCCCGTGGCTTTGTCTGCAAGAGATGCTGGATGTGTTTTTAAGTTCATGCACCAGAGGACAATTGCTTTTTGTTTTCAGCACAATGTTGTAGTTTAATTTTTATCTCTGAGGGCCATGTGGTGCGCTGGTGGCCATATGAGGCTCATTCTTGCGTATAACCAACTTTGTACACCTACCACATGTCAAATTTCAGCAGGTTTGTCCACACTGTGCTGCTGTGAGCAGCTTTCCTTTAGGGTTTGGAAGTTTCTATGAATTTAATAATAGCCAAAAAAATATGGGTTGTGAATTTAAAACATATTTGCAGCAAATTTCCAAACCCCAAATAAGTTGTTTCAGCTTTGATAATGCTATGAGAAAGTTGGCTGTCTGGGGGTTTTTGGAGACACCCCCCCCCCACCACCACCCTGGAGGCGTGAGCGCGCATTACAGCGGTGGACAAATTCTTTTCTTTGTGTTGTCCCGCGGCTAACAAAACATTTACATGACAGCCTCACTCCTCGCCCTGTAACAAAGTTTTTTAGCCTACAATCAGCGCAATCGTGAGTTTACTTCGCCTTTTTAATGAACTGCCGGCGTGAAAAGCGCACAAAGAGGGAGCGGCTTATAGCCAAGAGATCCTGAAAAGTACCAGCAGCAGCAGCAGCAGCCCATGCGCTCAGCACAAAAACCCAGAATGTGATCATCTCCCATGGTCAAATGATGCATCGCATTTTTCAGTCTCTAAACCATCAGTTCGCCATGATCCGTCTCCCAGAAGACGCGTGTGACATTGTAAGAGTTCAGTATGCGGGAAGCTGTAAGTTTTTTGCGCTTACCTGTGGATCTAAACGGGACAAAGTAGAGCTGTCGAGTCGAGTATGAGGAGAGGAGAAGGAGCCAGTCTGCAGTCGGTCCTCCACTATACTCAGTGATAAAAAAACCAAAGGGAATACCCGTTCAAGCCCCTCCCTTTAAGACATAATCGCACATCTACTCTTGGCTGAGTTGTCCGCTCCGGACTGCTCTTAAATCGCCGAACCACCGCTCAGGCTGCACCCACAAAACATTTACAAAAGCCTGCAACAGTCCAAATGAAATATGTCAACTCTGAGAACAACTTGTGAAAAACTCCCAATAGCGAAAGTGACTGTAGACAGAAAGTCCCCCCCTTTTTTGGTGATCCTTAGCAGGGCCTCTGAAAGAAAATGAAATGTCAAGAGCGATCAGATGAAATTTTAATCTTGTAGAAAAAAAAGAAGGACTGTTTTCTCTCATGCAAAGTTTCCTTGTTAATGAAGTGGTAACTTGAGGAAAGCGTTTAAAACCAATCAGCAAGCAATCATTAGTCACAGAGCTGCAAATGGCAAAGATGCAAATTCAAGTTCACTGTGGTCAGAAAGTAACAGTTACTTATCTGGATAATCGAGGTGCTCTTTCTGTTCAATGCTAAGAACTTTTGAAAATACTGTGAGCATCACAACTGAATGCTACTCACGTAATGAAACCAACAACACCTGAAAAAAGAACACAAACTGATCTGTTTGGATTGCCTTTACTGGAGACTATTGAGAAAATTGTATTTTGAATGAAAAAAAAAATTGGTTGAGCTAACCTTCTACATAGCTATAGGGAAAGAGGCCATGGTGTGTTTGAGGGAAATGGTAGTTAATCATCATGAGGCATAAAGGCCCACCAGTGTACTCCAAATAATTGTCAACATGAACGCTTAATGTGTTATTTTTACATTGTAAATCCTGTTCATGCATAGTTACACAGAAAACTGTACCACTATACTTCTGTTGTTACATCCTGTTGTCATGTTTTGTCATTCACTTTAATGATCAGAGAAGTTATGGTCTGTAACTGTATGGGAGCCCATTTATACGCACAATTGCTTTCTACTTTAAATACTGGAATACTTAACATTTAAGCAATAAAATAGCAACATTATGATTATAATAAACTTGAAATGACAGAACAATTGTTTGGCTCACTTGTATGAAAAGTAGAGGAGCACAAAATGTCCTAAACATTCATCAATGACACTAAATAATTAATGAAGCTGCTTTGCTCCATGTGCTTAATGCATGCATCAGCTCTCTCATGTTAAATGGGCACATATCAATCCCACCTCTGTCTGATAGCTAGATGTAGGCTATTTACTAAACTGATGACAATCCCATAAACAAAATAAGCAACCAACAAAAACACAGTGGACCTTTTGCATCCCTGCAAAACCCAGATTAGATTCAATGGCAGAAGGAGACTATTGGTTTAAAAAATGACACAATTTTGACTGCATGGTGACTTTAGATACAAAGTCTGTGAATTACATAAGTTCACAACGATGCAATCACACTGAATAAAACACAACTGTGTGCACAAAATCAAATCGCAAACCACCTAGTTTGTGTCAGGATGTACTAAATTGTTAGAAAGTAGAGAGAAAAAATGGAAATTTACATCTCTTTGGATTTAAAATACAGCTGTAACACGAAAACAGATTCAAATATTTTTCTACTGAGAAACAGATTCTATTTTAATTCTCTTTTATTTCTCAGAACAACTTCAGGACAGCTGTAAATATTTTGGGTATTACAAAGATTGCCAGCTTTGCTAGCTCTGAAAGCTAGGTAATGGTTATACTGGTATTAATATTTATAGTCAAAGTTCAATATAAAATACTGCAATCAGCCTTCAAAATACTCACCATTGTAGGTTTTTATTGTACAATGGTTGCTAAAACCCCTAAAAAGATACAAACACGTGGTTGCAGTTTCCTTGACAGTAGGTGCACTTCTGACTTTACTGTCAGCATTACTTATGTATTGATTAGTGATAAAAGTGTGGTGTCATGTTGGGTTTTCTTCACCAAATTCAACCCTGTGACCTTGTGACCTTTTGCTTGTCAGCAGATTCAGTGAGGATGCAGGAAGTATGGAGGTGACGCACACAATGGCTGCTGTGTTCTACTTTCTACTATGAAACAGCAGCATGGAGACACTGCCCCGCTTTGTCTTCCCCTTAAAACAATGATGCTCAGAACAAAGAATGAACTTAAGAGCATTAGACCAGTGGTGCAGAAATGAGCACCATATGCGCCGCTGCTCTTTTGCATGTGTTTTTTTAAGATAAAGCAAAAATAAATGTAAGCCATTGATTGTGTGTGCGTGTGCGAATGCAATTGTGTGCAAGTGTGTGGTTTGCATGTGCCCGCTGTATGTGTGGCAGACTGAGAGACAATGTGCATGAGGAGAGAGGACAGACAAAGACGAAGTGGAGGGGTCGTAAAAAGGCCCGTCTCTCTCAACGAAACTAAAAATTTGTTTATCTACATTCCTTTGAAAAATTATATTTATTAAGATAAACATGTCATCCATTGTCTAGCAGTATTCTTTGAGATTTGCTTTCAAACTGCACTCAAATTCTTGGCCTCAAAACCTGCATTACCCTGTTGCAAAATCACTTCATGATATAATTTGATTGCCAAAAATGATGGTCATGCTGGACATGTTTATAGTTAGTATAATGCCCTTATACTCCAGGCTGATGTTCACTTGCTATATTTACATCATGAGCTCAGGTGTTTACCTCAGCCACACACTTCAGTGTAAACTAGCCTTGTGTGATTATTTTTATTGGAAGTCCTGCTACAACAAAATGGACATATCACCACATAATTCTTACCCATATTAGTAAAAGCAGACTAAGCACTCAACATATGGCTAATTGTCCAGGTTTATGCGGCCACAAATCAAGAAGAAAACATCACACTCTCCGCTGTTTTGGTTTTCGTGAGCTGTCAGTGATGCACATGTCTTTGGAGCTTCAGGCTAGAGGATCAGCACTGCCAGAGCTACCTGACATATATAACTTCAAAATGTTACATCAGACGAAAACACCTCGGAGCCAATTATAAAGGGTTTTACACCGAATTGCTTTTAAACAAACCTTTGACATTTTACCGTTTCATCATATTGCTTTCAATCAGATGAAAGACTGTTGCCATCCTGCGTGAAACTGACATTAGAGGTGAGGATGGGATTTGCCTTCAAAGTTGTATCCAGTTGTAGAAAAGTGTTATAGGTAATGATGAAAATCCCATATGTTATTCTGCAACTGCATTAACGTTGTTCAAAAAGAACAAAAGTTACCTTAACAACGATGAAAAATCAGGAAAACAGCGGACGCTGATGTTTTAAATATAATCAGGATCTTGCTATTAAAAGATAAAGTGATAATATTACTGAAAATGAATGAACACACACTGCAGCCTTTCTCTCACTGCGTATGTATAATGGATGATTGGTTTCTATCTCTTGGTGTCTCAGTTGGTCGATGAGCATACCAAATACCTGCAGCACCAAGGGTAAAGTCCAGGACTTTTATCTCTCTGATCTGTCTCCTGTTCCTTCCTGTATCTCTCTGCTGTGTGTTGTCAAAGACAAAAATGCTACAAAGGCGCAGACACCTGCAGTGACAAACATCTGGATTATTTCCCTGGTGCATATTTCATGTTTGACTTGATACTGACTGTATGTCTGCCAAATTCCATAGACAAACAATAAGATTATCATGAGACTATCAGATTGATGTGTGCATCTGTGGCAACACCTTTCTAGCAAAGAGTACAAATATGAAAAAGATATGAACACATTGTGACACAACAGAATAGTATATATGTGGATTAGAACAAAAAGATGCATTGACATTGTGTCATAAAGATGACACTGCTGCAACACTCATAAAAGGATGTAAGCATATAAAACATGTACTGCCTTCATATCAGCACTGTATACATGTCTACAATATGAGTGTAACATTCCTAATTAACTTAAATGATTTTAAATATAAAATATAAGCCTATATGCTTGTGGCTCTCTGAGGTTGTACTCAATGCTAACGCTTACATTGAAAAAGTACAGCTATATACAGCCTAGCTAATTGGAATATAATGAGTTTTTTTGGGTATTTGGTCATAAACCAGTTCACATCTCTGACCTGATGATGGTGCTAGTTGAAGTGTCAAGAGTCCAGGCCACTTAATCACAACATACAGTAAATGCACACACATCACTGTGATCAAGAGACTAGATCTCCAGCTAAATGCTAATGTCAATATGTTTGCATACTTACAGTGACAATGTTAACTGGCATATGTTTAGCAGGCATAAAAAAATCAGAGAATATCAACAAAGCCTTTAAGATCCATCCTCTGTGCACCATAAATTTTGTTGCAATTCATCTGATAGCCACTGAGATTTTCTTTATCCGAACAAAAATGGTGGAATGACTAACAGAGAAACATTGCTATCCAAAGAGCCAGGCCACTAGCCTTGCATGAGCAGTAAATAACTTTGTGATGTACATCATTTTAATAAATGACAAAAATAACTCAAGGTGGATTACAGACGAGGATCACTGCAAGACTAACTGTAACATGTGAAATGCGAGCCACTGCTGTTAATGTGCATGATGAACATGACTTTGAATTCTTTCCCTGCACTAAGCCCTTTGACCCCTTTCCGTGGCTAATTTCCATTATATAAAATGATTTATAATGATCAATTACACTTAGCGTGCAGGAGGCTCAGGCAGGGATTAAAAAGCCTTTCTGTGACCCACCTGGCTCAAGTTCTGCCTCTCTCACATGTTCAGGGGCCTCGAGACAGGTCTCTGGGGGACTCCGTCACACCAGCTCTAAGTCTAACCAAAGCAAACACAGAATCCCTCGTTTGTTGACTTTTACAAAATGTTTAATGTGGTCAGGAGAATGTGAGAGCTTGTCAAAAAAATGTGGCTTTTATGTGAAGAATGTGGTTTAAAAGGTAAAAACTCTTTCATGTTGCATTTCATGACATCAAAGTAGCTCTGAACGCAAATCCCATGAGATGGTTTAAAGCATAAAGCTATGCACATTAAACTTTATGAGGAGAAATGTTGTAACATTTGTTCGTCATTACACTAGTAGAGATGCAATTCACCTTTTTTTAAAGATACATCAATGGAAAAAAGGGATTTCTAGCTCTTTTAAATATCCATAACCCAAACCCACTATCAGGTGTGAGAGCACTGTGTTTAAATGAAAACACTCCTTGTCTCTTGCAGTCCATCTGGTAACTCTCACCATGCAACAACTGCTGCTGAGTGCATCCATGACAAAAAACAAAAAATCAGTCCTGGCATCTACCTAATGTCTATAAATGGATATTTGCCACATCCTCAGGGACTGTTTCCCCACTGATTTTTTAAAATGATCACTCCAGTGCTTCCTTATCATCTTATAAGGTGTATGCATTTACTTGCAGACCTGAATATTCCTTTTTAACATATCAGTTTTCTTATTTAATAGAAGAAAATATGAATCCCATGTGAAGGAGCAAAAGCATGTATGTAGAAAGCTGGCTTTAATATATACAGCTAAGAAAAAGGGGTGAGTGAGAGAGGGGATGTCACTGATGTTATTAAGTGGGCACCTCCCATCACAGATGTTTAACTGAATCACTCCCATGACACCTCCACAAGGCTCCTCTGAAATCCCAGTGCCGCCACATCAACAAACATTAAAAGATTAATATCGGTGTCTAGTTGAATCTCACTGCCAAGACTTTGGTCGATACATGAGAGGTAATTCAAAGCCTATCAAAGACATTCAATGTTGAGTTATTTGACTGTACAGTAATATTAGCAGTTTATGGCAATATGAGAATTATAATGTCTTTTTTTCTTGCTTATTCCTCTCCAAGCTGCTCTGACACACATACAAGACAACAGCAGACAATAAAGCTTTGGGATAATTTCTGCTTTAGAGTCAAAGCTGGGGCAAATATAACATTGTGTGGGATGTTTGATATTGCCACAGAAACCCCATCTGTGTCCAATCACAACAAGGCCATCTGTTCAGCATAAAAAAAGCCAAATGACATGGGGAAGAGTATGGGAGATCAAGAAACTGTATTTTATTTCATATGCATGTATTTAATAGATAAAATGTTCACTGCTACCTACAATCACAAAATGTATTTTTCAATAATCCACTGAAACTCTAAACTCTACCTGCTCTCTGTCACTGTAATTTGCTCTAAACAAGAATGTACTGTGCAAACAGGGAACACATTCCTCAAAAGTTGGATTAATTATTACACACATATGCTGTACAGTGTCCCTGGGCCAGTTCACTTTAATTACCCAGCAGGCTGAAGTGTGATCTTCTTGCCAAATTACTGTCATTCCTGCAACCCTTTTTTTATGCATTAGTAAGGAATGAATGGATGAATGGAGGGTGATGCTTGGACAGCCCCTGGTGGAGATTATGATATAGTGAACACTGTAAGTAGGATTCAGATTTATAATTTGTTATAAGCATCCTGACCTATACTGCCACCAACAGTTCAGATCGTACAGAAAAGATAAATCTAATGTAGAAGACAGTCATGTGCAACAATAATCTGCTGATTCATGTGTGTAAAACTGATGTTCTCATTTAATAATACATTTATATCTATGCAATAGGTAAAGACGTGTATATATTTCAAATAAATATTCTTAAGTAGCCTTTCAATAGGTGTAACAACAAAAACAAGTGAACACTATAAGAGGGAATAAAGGCTATAACAGCAGAGAGACTTCCAGAGCACTCATGTGTATCACTGTAGTTACTCTGCAGAACACTCATCTTGTGAACTGCTACCTGAATGCGCCGCGTCTCAAGAGCAACTAATGTGACTGAAGCATCTGACCACTCTCAGTATCTTTTCTCCACCTCATTAAGAGGCTCTCGACTGTGTGCAAGTTTCTACCCTTTAACCGTAAGATTGAGAGAAATGCCAGAAAATGTGAATGAGCATGCTTTGATTGCTCGGCTTTGTTAGAAAAAACTACGAAAAGAAGATTATTCTCCTCAGATGCACAAAGAATAAATATGTTATGCACAGAATGTAAAAAAACATGAGCTACAAGAACAAACACAATGTATATAAATAACAATTATATATGTTATTATCAAGTAAAATACAAAGTATTGATTGTATAAAGTTGTGCCAACCTTGACCAACATACAACTCGTTTATTGCAATACCTTATTTCTCATTATCATTTATTGGCATCAAGATGGTCTTAGAAGCTTTGGCAAGGCTTCTCTAATGCAAACTTATTTTTAAATGCAGTTCTCAGGGTCAGTTATTAAACTTAACAGTAAAGACTGATTTGCTGAGTGTTTTTATGAGCGCTTTTTTGTTACATGGTCTATTTATTGAACATTCATAAGAGTAGCCTAAACTTTAATTGAATCTTCAAATAATTTACAAGATGATACTTGCTCCTTGCTCTGAATAAAAGAGCAGTTGCATCTCTGCAAAATACATTTCATAGTAAGTTTCTATGAGCATGTTTTTTTGCTGAAAATTATAATGCCCTTCAATTAAAAAAAACAACCTGTTTACAGATATTAAAGCTGGCACAAGCGTGGTATTTTGATTTTATCTGGAGTTTGACGATTATTCTCATTATATCAGTAAGTGATAAGGCAGGAGATCAAAAGGTGAGCTCCTCCTATTCCACACACTGGTTACCTTAACATCATATTGTAAAAGTGACCTGGAATGAAAATGAAACACCTTACAGTATGTAATAGAAGAAATAACAGCTCTTCTGATTAGAGAGAACCACTGTAAGATTATGTACTTTACTGAATCTGTGGAAAAAAAGTAATGATCTTTCCCCTCAAATCTAAAAATATGTGTATGAGAGAAAAAAAATGTATAAAGATGATGGGCCACATCCTCTAACCTCACCTGCTTCTTTATGGTGTTTCAGTTTGGTCTACAGACTGCTTCTCTCGCTTCACGTTTGGCCTCTTGCAAACGTTCTGTTCCAACATCTTCAAAAATCACGAACTGGATCAGAGGGTAAACAGAAAATAAGTGAGGTTTATTTTTCTATTTCTGCTATTTCTCCCTGCAATCTTCAAGTCTGGTGTGGATATGTTGCAGGCAAATACATCATGAATACAGAATGCCTTTTATTCTGTATCCTTTGTGGATTAGAGCAGATCACAAAGTGTGCAGAATACAATCTGACACGAAGCATGGCTTTTCATACCAATCTCTGCAATTCCCCGTGAGTTTTCGGGCAGTGCATACAAGATCATAATTTCACTTTGGTGTGGTTAGAGATGTAAATAGATATAATCTTGCAGGGGGGGATTAAGATGAGAGTGTAGCATTTGATCTTCAAAGGGCTGGAGGTTATCTCAGGTAAAGTACAAGTGTGGTTAGTTTCCATAAAAATTCCTACACAGAGTTAAACTTGTGTTCATTTCCATTACAAAGACAAGTGCCTCTTTCTCATTCTTGGCCACCTTCACCTCAATATCGTGGTGCTCATCATGCACTCTGTCAATCTTTCAGTGTGAATTTCTACAGAGCTCCTGTGAAGAGAACCGACTCAGGCTTCTTTAAACCACTATGGAGGGCTGCAGGAAAAAGGGGAAAAGATGGAAATAAAAAGGAAGAAAGGGAATGATTCATCTTCAAATGGCATCTAAAAGCACCGCTTTCAAGATTTCACTCAACCATCAACTAGACAGGTGACAGGATGTCTTTTAGAGCCGATTTTTGAAAGAGAGGTATACAGCAGAGATGCTGATTATATGAGAAACACATGGGAACATTTGCAGCGATAAAATGTCTCTTTGATATTATAAACAGAATTTATCCAGATATAAGCTTATTCTAAACTGTTTCAGACATAATATAAGAAATGAGGCACACCATACATCCAGTGTTCTGTGATGAGGCTATTCACTGTGTCACTGGCGCTTTATACTGCATAATACTATTTGACAGTTGAGTGACAGCGATGACAAATCATAAAACAAATGCACTATTCTATAGAGAACAATACAGAATTCACAACAGGCCAACAATGACACAAGATGGATTGCCAAGAGAATCTGAGTCCAATTGCTGAGAAGTCTACAGTGTAAGCAGGACACAGACAAATCCTGCATGTACTTTTGGTGCTGCAACACGCCTAACTCTTTCCTAGGATGGATATCAGATGTGTTTAAAAAAACACAAACCCTAAAGGAACAATGAGCAGCATATGGCCAGAATCAAATTTAAAATGTTGAAAAACAAACTATCAACAGAATGTAAGAAAGTAACGGTTCTGATGTTTTGTCAAAGACATGTATTGTGTTGCAGAGATCTGTACTTGAGTTATCATGCTAACCAGCGAGCCTCGGCCTCAAGCTTAATTACTTAGTTATTATCTAAATAAGCTAACAAGCTAACAGCAGCATATATGTGTAGTTAAAGAGAGAGCATCTTTTTAACTTTCACACACATGTCTGTCACACACACATTGATCTGTTTGATCAATTGTTAATATATAAATTTTAAATATAGCATCTTTAAAATTTGGATTTTATTTTTAATAAGCAAGTGTCTATGATAAACACTTATAACTTAAGTGTATGCAGAATACCTTGTCATCAAAAACACCAGACTAGTTCTAGTGCAGTCCTCTGAGAAACACCAGAAGATGTGGTTGAAAGAAGCACCTTTCTCAAATGCATGACATTTAATTTTCAAAAAAAAAAAAGAAAAAAATCTCGATCTGTTTTCCCTGTGCTTGTGCAGTTGTTCTGTACCTTCCATCCCTGAGCAGGAAGGTTGAGAGCACTTACTCTTTCCTTTGCCACTGCCTCTGCTATCTTGACTTCCAGAGAGGTTTCGGCCTATTTTGGCAGCTTGCCATGTCGATTAGCCATGTATTAAGTTTTTAGTGCATAGTGGAGACAGTGAACACTATATGGCACTTTTATTCCAATGCACAAGCCTCCATTAGAGTCATGATACCAGGGGCTGCAGAGTGGATTACCCTTCAGTGAAAGCCTGTAGGCATGTAACCCAGTGCAGATAGCTTATTTGGATATGAAAAGATAAGGCATCTGAATCAGAGCGGTAATATTTTTTTATTTTTCTCACAGCGTGGAGCTGTCATAACACTGTGGATAATTGCAAGAAAAAAATCCCCCTGGACTAAAGTTACTGTGAGGACCTTTTATCCCCCAAACCTCTAAACATTAGGCAGTGTGTCAGAGCCTATTGCCAGGCAGGGGGTGCACTCACACACACACACACCCACACGCACCCACATGCACATTCACATCCACACACGCATACAAGCGCAATAAATAAATCAAAGCTTAATCAGTGGTGTGAATGTTTTGGTAACTGTCATCACTTCTCTTCTCAGGCTGCTTCTTTTTCATAGAAAATATCCACAAAATGACCCTAGTTACTATCAATTTAATATTGCTGTGACATTATTATTATTAAACCTAGGAGATTGGATATCGCTGTACATGCATATACTTTACCCTCTGTTTCTTTTTTGCCACCAAAGTAGATTAAAAAATGTCTAAAATTTCACACAATACTTTTCAGTGAGGGTGCACATATTGATTTCATCCAGTACTTTTAGCTTTTAATTTAAAATCAAAAAGTCAAACACCAGCAAAAACAACAACAAAAGTTTCATAAGTCCATTTTACCGAGTTATTTTCTTAGGTTTGGTGGCAAACAATACTTACTGTTGTGTTTTATTGTCACTGTTAAACTTTCGAGTGGGGGATGATTAAAAGGAACTAATCCAAGAAACGATTAAACTTTTGACAGTTACATTGACAGACCTAAAATGTCTCATTGTACTGTTTTAGCCATGTTAGCAGCATAGCTTTAGGGGAGGCAAGGAGACTTTGCTCTTGACGTTCATGTTCTTCATCAACAATAAGAACTTCAGTGATCATTTTTACTTGTCATGTAGCACAATCATCAGGTCAGAGCTTTCACTGGCCTAAGGATATAGTTATAAATCCTACAAGACTAATCAGAACTGGCATTCCCATTTTTAGCTTTACTTTGTGCTTACTGCTAATTAGCAAATATTAGCATGCTAACATCCAAAGCTATGATAATAAACTTTATACCTGTTAAACGTGTTAGCATTGTCAGTCTGAGCACGTTAGCATGCTGGCATTAGTCTTAAGCTCAAAGTATAGCTCCGCCCTTGTTTCACAAAGCTTTCTATCTTGTTAGCTTGTGTGCACACACACCATATTACTTTATTTCTTTTTTAATTTACTTTTGCTGTTCACTCTGGAGGGCCAATAAAGTTTCATCATATATTTAAACTGGGAAACAACTTCAGGGTATAATTAGAAATGTACTGTAAGAGCCCCTATTAAGAAATAAAGACCAAACAACAGACAGACACACAAAATCATTAAAACCACTCTCTTAAATTCAAAGTGCTTGGGGATTAAATAAACTGGACAACCCAGCTGACAAAAGAAGCATCACCAGGAGCGAAAATAACAAATCAAGACCAATAATTGTTCTTACATGCCCCTTGTCAAGGCAGAGGACAACAAATAAACACGTCGGGAGCAGGAGAGTAATTTCCCGACTGCGATCAATATTATTAAGGAGATGACTGATTGAGATGCACAGCAGTGTGACAGCCAGACAATCAACCCTCAGACAGGTTGCTCCTGTTCAGATTTGCTGATGAAGAGGAGCAACACAGGGCGTTGGGCAATTGGTTGGCCTACTGTACAGTCACAGCTGTGACATGTCAGCCCACATGGCTATTATCATATGATTATTTTATTTGATTATGTGTAATTACATTGTGTGTTGTCACATATTTGCATTTAAATTGTTTACTGTGTTTTTCTTTCTATTTCTTTCTCTTCCGTCCTCTTCTCTCTCCTTTTTTATTTTTGTCACCTCATTTGCTCTCAGTCTCTTCAATTAATTTTAACTCTTTTATCTATTTTATCCATTTTAACTTTTTTTTTTTAAAAAAAAGCCCCCTGTGTTGCAAATTAGCATTGGCTACAAACACTAAATACAGTGCTTCTGGCAGTTCTGCATAAATGTGTGTTGCAGCTCCAATAGCACAGTTTTCATCTTATCAAAACAAAGCAAAAGCTTAATTTAGCTACATATTGGCTTTATTGTATATTATATTGTAAAATTATGAGTCACACATGTAAACATGTTGTTACAATGCAATGCAATGATCTTTTATTAGCATAGCATTGATTTTTAGCTGTGCTCAAGGCGGCCAATATCATTTGGAATTCAACCCAATAAATGTTTGCAAGCAGCTCTGATTTTACATACATCATATTGACTGAAGGAGCTGTTGGCTGAGGTAGCATTGATTATCAGGACGTAATTGTGTTACGTGGCTATACTGGTTTCCTCTCCTGCACACCGACCCCAACCTTGGCTGTATCTTGTCCCATGATTTCTACGGAAAATGCTATTACAGCCTCTTCTCTCGGGACCAGATCGACAAGGTCCTCGCGGTCTCGGCTCAGGATAAAAACAGCTGACCTCATCTCCCTCATCACACGCAGAGATGAGGGTACCTGAGAGAGGGGACGAAAGTTCATCCTGCAGGTTAATAGGGTCCTTGAATGAAATCATGGGTATGATACAAACTAACAAAAAAAAGTGTAGTTGAAGAAGTTTTGAAAAGATCTTTTGATTTTCGTGTTCTTTGATTTCCTCTTCGTCTTCCCCTCTTGTGTGGCCGGCTGCCCTTCAGATGTTTTGAAGGAGAACATTAACTTGTACAAGATAAGATTTCATGCTGTAATTGAGGCTTAGGGAACATAATAGTGTCTCAGCGACGGTGTCTTCTGTACCAAAGAGCGGCACGAGGCAGCTGAGTAAAGAGGCCGTCTGCCTTAATGTCACCAGTGTGACATTACAAGCAGGGATTGAACTTGTGACCTTCATTGTGACACATCGTTCTGCTGATTCTTGGGGCCTTATTAGCTCCCTTGAGCTCGAACACATAGTCACAACCACACACACACACATATATATATATGAACTGTGTACTGTATGTCACAATGTCTCCAACCAGGATGTGGCCATCTTGTTAGAAGGTTACAATAAATTACACAGAACCTCTTGACAGGAGCTCATTTTTCTCTCTTTCACACATATACAGACACACACACACACACGGGAAGAAGCATCCCATGTTAAAAATGAATAAGAATCAGAAGGACAGGAGGGTAATGAAGTCAATGCACCATTTTACAGGCAAACGATCTGACACCAATAAAAAGCAGCTTTATTGGGAGAAATACTCGCTTAAAATATGAGGGAGGATATGAGCTGTGACCTCTGGGAAGACTGAGAGAGGTGCTGCTAGCATCAGAAAAGAGCACACATGAAATACACACACCCACACACATACACCAAAAGCAATCAGGCAAGTATGCAGAAAACTTCACGTATTTGTATTCATAATCACTCTTACATTCTTGTTTGCAAGTGATACCCACTTGAAAACTAACTCTGAACAATAACAACCAAATTATATTCTTTGATTATTACAAAACCTCTTGAAGCATGAAAAAACCCTCACAGAATAATTGTATCTAGTTTAATAACACTCTATTATCTTTTAACTTACTTTAGGGAGGCCGTTTATTTCAGGGGAAAGGTTAAACTGTAAAAATGGATTGTGGTGAAAGAGAAAATTACATGTTAGATGGACTGATTTATGGGCAGATGCTGACCTGTACTTTGGAAACTGCAAAATGAAACTAGCAGGTAGTTAGCTTTTTGTAAGCATTATTACATATAATCATCTGGATTACATCAAACTACTCGGTTTGCATGGGAAGTATCTTCTAATTTCCTCATAGTATTAAGCTTGTTTAACGCTCTGTAAATGTACATATTACAGTACTTTGTTTTCAGTCATGCTAATCTAAGCAATGTTACATCGTCATTTGCACAAATGTCACAAGGAAAATGTTTTCTAACTTGGGGTATTTGTGTTTATTTTTAAAACTTGGCATTTTGTTGTTCAAACAACTTAAATTTTCATGAATAATTAGCATTGATTTGAGACTTTGGCTTGCAGTACTTTAATTAACAACATTAACAATACTGCTTCAGTGTTATTCATATATTAACAATTTCTAATAGGGTCAAACAAACTGTTAATTGCTTTGGGGATTTTTGCAAATTTGCAACCATATTAGATCCACCAAACTGCCATTTTAAATGTACCTAGTAAAACCCAGATAGAATTTCATTTTCTGTTGATCCCTCATCCACTAATATCATACATCTACAATTATATGTTTATTAATCAGATATATCCCTAGATTTTCTATAATCCGCTTAGGAGGAGAACTTGAGTATTAGCATAACTGAAGAGAAAAGGACAGGAGCACAGGAAGGTGTGCTCTCAGCATCTATATGAGCCAGACATGGTCAGGTTGTTGCATTGGCTTTATCTTTCAAAGGTCAAGCTTTCTAGAATGTATCCTAATATAGATCCTTTGTGTGACCTTTGTGGGGTATTTCCTGTCTCGTAAGGGCAAATGTTCTGGCTGAGTCCAAAATTATCTGACTTTTGGAACTCTATATCTGAAAGGCTGTCTGATAGCTTAGGACATTTGGAGGAAGCTGACCCAGAGTTTGCTGTATTTACTTCCACAATGGCAGAGACTGTGGCCTTTTAGCATGCAGATTCATTTGACTTAACCTGGAAACAGGAACAACCTTCCACTTATGCTATGTTGATCAAAGATGTTATGTAACACATTGAACTGTGAAAACTCAGATGTGTCCTGGGAGGCTGCTTGGAAAAATGTAATAAGACCAGGCAACCTTTTATTGATTATGCAGAGGCTTGGTAATAAATATCTTAAGTGTTCTGTCAGAATCATCAGGATTTACCTAATGTGAGATGTCATCAATTACCATGAAAAACAACTTTTATCTTATTATACTATAGTACATATAATGTATATATATACTACATATGTTGTATTGTTCTCATGTGTGACTGTACTGCTTCTATTTTAGATCTTTTTTACACAGTGCTTCCTGTTTGTTAACTTAAACACAAATAAACAGGCAATATCAATAAAAACAGTGAAGACACATAGACTAGAAACAAAAACTATTGGCTACCCTTCAATAGGAAATGTGACAGGAACTGTTAAAACTTCTAAAGCATAGCCTTTTTCTCTAACACCATACATTATGAAAATTGCAAGTGATTGGCTTTTTATTTTAGCCTTTTTTGATGTCACTAAAAATGGATCTTACCTCATCAAAATTGGCCTCTGTATTTGTTCTTTCTAAAGGGGTGGCTTTAAGTCTATCCAGTTCACTTCTAACAGCCTTTGATCAAATATCAAGTGTCAAGTCAGATGTGTCGACAATATTTTACATTCTCTCTCTAATGTAAATGTCATATGCTAGCAAGCTAATGTTCATTGTGTCAGTCAGTTATCAACACAGGTGGCTCCTGGGTGTTAATATCAAGTAAAAGATAATCAAATAAGATCAACTTTATCCATACAACACAAGAATAGACACCCATGCCATTTTACTGGAGGTTGAATTCCAGTAAAAAAAAGATCCCACCCCCCCATAAGAACTAGTTTGTGAGATGCAACATATTAAAATTTAGTGATGAGTAAATCTTAACTTCGTAAAATCTTAATAGGCACAAAATTACATGACCTGGTGCATCATGATGTGTCATGATATCCTCTCCTTTTGCCAAAACCTGCAGTGCTAATAATATTTTATCGAGTAAATCTTTATTTTAATTTGGGTTTAATGTAGGCCTAACTATGATGTGCTATTGTGGTTGTTTAAAGAAACTTACCCTCTCATTTATCACAGCATGTCTGTAATTGCAGCACAAGCACTGACTTTTCGCCCTTGACCTTGACTCACAAAGTTCAGCTCACCTCTGGGTCAATGTCCGGAACATTTGAACCTTCGGCGTATTGTTTTTCCAAGCAGCAAAGTGCAGTGAGGTATTGTTGCAAGAGAGAAAAACAAGCCATTTACTCAATAACAAAGAGACGGGCAAAACATGTTTTTCACAATGATGGGAATGTCTTTCAGGCTTCACAGCATCTCTCATATGTTCCACCTGAACAACCATTTGTCTTTTGTGTTTTGTTTTTTTATAGTTGGTGCTGATGATGGGCATATAGCGTTTTACATTCAGTAGATAGTGTTATGAACATCCTTAGTTCGGAGAAGCAGACATGAGCGCTGGTCCAGGAAGCCATGCAAACTGTTCATAAACAGGCATCACTCAGCTCCTTCCATATTTCATTGTTACCTTATAAAAACATTTCTTGGAAACTAGAGGGACTAAGGGTCAATGATTTCAGCGAGGTAATCAACCCACGCCACATCCCCCCATGAAACCTACCCCCCGTTTGTCCACCAAAAGACAACACTGGCTGTGGATGTGCTCATGGTCAGGTGGTGCAGTCGTAAAGCCTCATAATAGTTTAATGGTGCGTTTTATGAGGCTACACCGTGAGTCAGTGCAGCCTAAAGG
Organism: Acanthurus lineatus; assembly: GCA_029814665.1. Lineage (NCBI taxonomy): Eukaryota > Metazoa > Chordata > Actinopteri > Acanthuriformes > Acanthuridae > Acanthurus > Acanthurus lineatus. Next base: position 7,540,670 of record JAPZDV010000015.1, read on the forward strand.
CGCTGAATTCCAGACAATAACACGTTGGGTTCGGTAATGCGAGGTTAATCGCAAGTGGATATTAGTTCGCTCTGGGTTGCGGGCATCTGCTGAAGGTGTGTGCAGCCTTGGGTGGAGGAAAAAGGTGCATCAGGAGCTCTGTGCCCGTCTGTCTGAGTCAGGCCGACCTTGCCTTCTGAGCACAAACAGACATCAGAGGGGTTGGGGACATGCTGTTCCCCTGCAAATACCAAACACAATTACAGATGAGTCTCACAAGACGATCACGCTAACATGCACGTTTACACTCTCACACACACACTCAAAAGCAAATGTATATTGTGTGTGTGTACAAATGAAAGATTTGCTGAAGTAGGAATCTACACGACGCTTTGTTCCATGATCAAAAATAACTGTTCCGCAGCTGTCTGCGCGCAGTGATGCAAGGTAACCTGATACTGTCCCACAGCGCTGTGCTGCATGAGCTGAACAGGCCCCTGAAGTCAGTCCCCAAACACATGCCAAGTCACCCACACACACAGCGACACACACACACCAAAGCAGTCACAAAATTTAATGAAAGAATAAGGTCTTGTTTGCATTCACATAAACACACACAAATATGACACAGTGCACCCAAACAAAGACACAATCTGCTCCTGAGGTGAAACTTCTTTAAAGAACTGTTAATTTTAAGTAAACTTTTATTTTTGAAAAATTACTTTGGTTTTTTGATGTTCTTGTTGGTAACCTACCGCAGACTGCTACAAATTTACTACAGATTTTCAGGTTTGAAATGTTGCTAATTGGTGTTAGAAATAACAGCCACTTGAAAGTATTGTCTATTACCATCTTGTGGGTAATAAAAGAGCATTGTCTTTTGGTTTTTGGACACACATGGATGTTGTAACATACAGTGTGTGTGCTCTCCCTGCCTGTATGATGGCAAAAAAAAAAGCAACACAAAAATTCACATTTCACAGGTATCCAAATAGCCTGTAACCATCCCTTTAGATGCTGCAGGTGTTTGGAAGTTCAAAGCAACTGAAAATGGTCTAACTCTTCAGAAGCAGATTTAGCCATTAGATATAGATTTAGATACTGACATCAAATCTGTGAGAGCAGATTTGTGTTCACTTCAAGGAATTAAAAAAAAAAAACATTTAAATGCACATCTTAGAGTCACTGTCACTTTATGCCTTTCTTGAAGATCTCATGGGATCCAGATTGAGGGCTTAAACTTAACCAAGAAGTGTCTGTGCCTTACCGAACTGCAATCATTTCACAACTGTTAAACATGTTTTTATTATTATTACAATTATGTTGAAGGTCACCTGATTTACTGTGCAATTCTCATAAAATGCAAATGATGTTAAATGACCAGTAAAAGCTTAAAATGAGTACTATTTATAGGCAATCCAATATAATTTGAAATTCTATGCTACACTATCAGTATACCTTGGTAGCAAAATGGGTTCCTTCATTTTACATTTTTGTGTGACATGTTTTTCTCCTTTTTTTTAAAGATTTGACCATCTTGTACTTCACTTGACCTTTTCATTTCTGGATAAATCTTGCTTACCGCCATGCTAGCAGGGCCAGCATCCCCTCTTTTCTGTCTGTATGTCCAAAGAAAGATTAAAATACCATATGACTGTTTAATTGGAAATAAGAAATTATTATAATTAGAAATACATTTATAGTTACAGTGGAAACTGTGAGATGATATGTGCATACATCAGGAAATCCCATGTGGGCTGGAGAAGCATGAATGCATGACATTGAAATAGATTAAATTAAAAAGGCCCCCTGTCTGTCATCTCCATGCATACACATACTGTACATTACACCCACACAGGCTCAGCGCTGCCATGTATCAGAGTAAAGAAGTTAAGCCTCCTAATCAGATGACAGAGACTCGGCAATCGCTGCGTTAAAACTAAAGGCCTGCAGCTGCATACAAACTATTAGCCTAATCCTGACATTGAGGTATATTTGAGGGGAGATTTGGTGCATCATCGGGTGCAATGGCAACGACTTAGGCCTCACTGTTATGCTAAAGGTATCAGAATACACGGATCATGGAGGAAGCTGCAAAAAAATAAAATCTAAACTCCAAACAGAGACGAGTCTCTGTGTAATAAGTCACCGCTGTGTCTGAGTCCAATAACGCAGTTGGATTGTTTGTTTGATTTATTGAGAGATGCAACCAGATATGAGTGTGAAGAGAAATGCTGCATGACGGTGAATTAGGTTATGCAAATGAGGCCCAGTAATAATATGATTTAACATCCCTTCTCCCCATCCATACCTTAGACTTGACTAGTGCCGTTCTAATTTTAATAAGATTGGATTTACATAACGATTTCCCATTAAGTGGGTCCCTGCTGACCCCTCACTGATGGCGCCAACTGGTTTCCAAATCCCCACAAACACACACACTCAGGCACACACACACACTGTCTCTCTCGCCATTACTTTGGAGTCTGTGGGAGGTGTGACTACTTAGTGATGCCAAGAGTGTGCCATTAACACGCAGAACATGTCTGATTATCGCTGTATAAAAATGTTGTCGAGCACAGGCGACAGTTTCCAGCAAACACTGCATGCATGAATTTTGATGGTTAAATCATTGGAAATACTCTTACTTAAAAACAAATTCTGACTCGTTTAAATGAGAATTCAGGAGTTTATTTGGCTTAATGTGGATGTATTTGCAAATAGTCTGATACCAACATAGGTATTATCTTTACTGTTTGACCTATGAGTTTAACCTCGGTAAAGCTCTATATTCATTTTTATCTGCGGCTTCAAAATGCAGCTAAATATTTGTTTACAGTGCATTTAGCAGTTATATCATGTTATAGCGGTTCAGTGTATTAAACAGTGGTTCATTGCAACTTTGGGCAGCAACTTTTCATGTGTTTGCTCCAAAGTCCAAGTCAACAAACACCATTTCCCGAGTCGTCTCTGGGTTATCTCCACCTCCCTGCTCTCTCGCAGAAGGTGGCACATTGTTTAACACGGATGAATCGCTTGTGTACCCTGTGGGAGGAAAGCAGGAGGCAGGGGGCCTCCTCCGTATTCACTTGACACACTTACACACACACATACACACATACACACACACACATGCTTGATGCCTCTTTCTCTGAACTGGGGCAAATTTCAAACAAATCTCCTCCGCCTATCACATCCTGTCCTTTGCAGTCTACACCGGGAGCGAGCAAGCAAGGGAGGAGGGGGAAGAAGAAGGAGAAGAAGCTGAAGAGCGGTCTTGGAGCTGACCTAAAAACAACTCCTTGCGGACGTTCTCCATGTCTCAAAGACACAAGGCCGCACTATCAAATATTTACCAAAAAGCTTTACCCGATCACTGCGCGGGGGGGTGGCGGGGGGGCATGTTTGGTAAGAAAAGGTCTTTGAAAATGATTCGAGAGCATCTGTGCAGCAGTACAGCGGAGCTCTCTCCCTGGTCTTTGAATGGTTATGTGGAGGGAAAGAAAAACATTTCTTTTCTTCCCCACTTGCCCTCAATTCAACAGAGTGATTATATGGGCCAGTATAGAGTCTTTCAGTGTGACGGATGCTAGCTGTAATTCTTTCAATGCTTTGGGATCATGAGAGAGCATTTGCATATGTATGATCAGGCGGCACAATAAGTAATCTGCCAACACATGCATGGATTCACTACACACCAGTGACTAAAGCCCTCAAACCCAATTTCACATACTCTTTGCAATTAAGGTGCTTTTTTTTGGATGTTTTGCTATTTTGGATTACCATTACTCAGCATGTGTTTGATAAAGCTTGAAAGGGAACTCCAGAAACTATATCATTCATATAAATATGAGTCAAAGTACTCAGTGGTGCGCAACCAAGCTTTTTCCTGCCTTTGAGGCAACACTGCTACAGTAACATCAAAGTTGCGTTACTTATCCAGGCCACTAGGGGGTAGAGGTCCTCTGCTCTGAGTAGCTCCACAAGGCGCTGCGGGGAGAGGAGGAAAAGTGATGCCATGATTTCAAACGAGCGGCCTTGTAAACATGCCACAGACAGTTGTTAAAGATGATAATGAAAACGGAGGGTGCCAGAGTGCACTGCACATTGAATCCATTTACCAATATGCATAAAGGGGAGGGGAAAAGAAACTGAGGGGGTTCTCGTAACTACTGTAGAGGTGAAAAATATGATTTACATTGTCAAGTGGGCGCCTTTACAATGCCACCCTCTTAAATCCTTCAACCCCCTGACAGCATAATAGTCTCACTCACTTCTTGTAGGCTATTATTGTTGCTTTTAATTGCATTGTTGTGGAAAGCGAAATATCAGTCACTCAGCTGCGTCTCCTGTGTTCAGTGTTCGCTGCTGTCACTCAGAGCTGCCAGGTGTTCGTTTGGGACGATGCGTGTACGTTTCTTTGCCTCTGTGTATCTCTGTTTGTGTGTGACTGAGTGGCAGTGACACATTTGATCAACTTGTTTGCGGGGGTGACAGTGTCTAGGAGGTGACAACAGGGTGTTGATAAAGGTTGATTTGCCTTTCTACAGGTGACACTGTGTTGTCAGCCATAAAGTCTGCATCATCTGTTGAGGGACCGTTCAAAAAAAAAGGAAGAAAAAAGAAAGAGTCTTCTCTTGTCTTCTCTCCTCTCCTCTCCCACCCTGATAAGATCCTCTGTTCTGTCATGGGAATTGACGGGAGGCGATCCAGGCTAGAGGCCACCACTGGCTGCCTCAGAGCACTGTGGATCACTGTAAGTATCGGCCAGCATGTCCATCACAGGTCTGACCTCAGGAAGGGAGGCTTGGGCTTGAGGCTAGGGAGCCAAACACAAAGCTGCCAGGCGAAATAGAAGAAGTTGATGGATAGAGATCGAGCAGCCGCAGAGAAGGATGATTGGATCAAGGAGGATAATTCTATATGACATGATAAGGTGGAGAAAGCTTTCATGGACAAAGGATGATGGACTGGACTGGAGGCAAGAGGATGCATTTATAAGGATGTGATCGCAGCAGAGAAAAAGATTCAGAGTTATTTTCATTGTGGAAGATGAAGTACGCAAGTAAACCAATAGTGTTGTAGAAGTGACCTGGTAAACAAAAAAATAACGGTTAGACCTTCCACTTGTGGGCAGAAAAAACTCTGAGCACATATATATTTATTCTTTTATGGCAGTTATACAGCACATAATCGCTTAGTAACATGTGAAGCAGTTACAGAGCAATGCTATTAATCTTTAGTGTTGCCATCAGTTGATGTATGTCAAACCTTTTTATCTTCTAGCTATTTTGGTCACAACCAATTTAGAAGGGAATGATCTGACTCTTTAGCTGCTAAATGCTCTGCTATTTTCACCACCTAGTTGCTTATTGTATATGCCTGCTGTTTGGTGCTTAACAGGTCGTGTTAAGCACCAAACAGCAGTTTGCTTTTAATGCTTTCTTTTTGCTGCAAGCTACAGTACAAGAGCAGTGAGAGTGAACAAAAAGAGTAAAAATGTGGGCCACATAAGTAAAAAAATGAGCTAAAATACACATGACAATACATATTGTCATATTGATTTTGCATTGTAATTTGATGGAACTTATTGACTTAAGTCAATTAAAAAATACTTTTTTACCAAATTTTCTTAGCTTAAAGTTAGATGAAAAGATTAATACCACTATGTTTTTGTACACTCTATAAAGCTAGCATCAGCAGCTTGTTAGCTTAGCTTAGCATAGGCCTGTAAATGTGGGAAACAGCTAGCTTGGTTTTGTTCAAATGTTACAACAACAAAATAAATAAAAAACACACAGTGAGAAAAAACTAACATTAGCTGTTTAATGGGAAAATAAGTTGCTAGGCAACCATCTGGGACTCTAGGCAGTCACTAGTTAAGTCCAACAAAACTGCAAATTGTGCTCTTTGCAATTTAGTTTTTGGAAGTAGGTGCTAATGCCTTACAATCTTGCTCAAACAAACAGCAAATGCATATCCAAAACTGCCAAAAAGTTTCATTTGGAAACAAAACATTGGGTGCAAGCTCATTAACTTGTAACCCTGCTCAAATTGCTTTTTGTCTGCTCCTGATCTGCAAGATTAAAAAAAATACAGCTTTTGTTAAAAATATAATGATGATGGAGGTATATGAGCATCAACACCAACGATGAACCTTATCAATCCAAGCACACACACATACAGTCCATTAGCAGCCGCAAAGACTTTGAGCTGATTAATTGATTTTTAATTGGCTTAGGCGACGTGGCGGCCACAGGCACAGCATGATGGCTTTATGAGGGGAAAAAAATCAGTTTGACAACTGCTGGCCATTGTTCACCCTCTGCACACAACCACACACACACGCACATGCCACACACACAAGTGCTGTACACTAGTAAACCCCCTTGAGTGTGGCTGTGATGATGTTAATTGAGAGGTAGAAACTCCATGCCCCTCATGCCATACAGCTTGCCGGAAACAGGATAATCATCAGAACTATGCACTGGCTCCCACTCAGTGGCCCACAATCCTTTGCTGCCGCGAGTTCTCAGGGGCTTAGCTGGTGTCAGGAACCCTTTTCATCCCTCAGCTCTGCTCTGACAGAGCAGCCTATTAAACTTGCCTTTATTATACAGGGTCCCAATACACTCTAAAATAAAGTCTGGGAAGACTATCACAGATGCTGTTGGTTTTATTTCCACATTTATTATGTGCAGGCAGCACTGCACGACATCTTGAGTGCTGTATCTTATAAACTGTTACCATTCTAATGACATTATCTGAACATTACACATCTGCAAAGGCAAGCTCAAATTCACGCACATGCAAATGCACAAACAGAATGACTTAACATTTAAAACAGAATTTTCTCACTGCCTCATATTCCAAATTTACAAGCCAAGTTTGGATATCTAAAACCTCCCTGTATGCAAGGTGCAGTGTTTGGATGAAGATGACACAAACTGAAATGTGATGGGTATGGCTTGATACCAGATAGCCCCAAGCTTTTTTTTTCCACATAAAGGAGCACTGATATAACCACTGATATAACTATCAGGAGCGGCTCTGAGGTAAACATGAATGTGAGATGTGCTGGTGAAAGCGCCGTTTCATCATGCAGACACTGGACATACTGTAAAGGCAATTATCTGTGTACAAAACAGACACCGTTGATACACGAGCTGAGGTGTACTTTGCAGAGGGGAGTTTATTAGCATTAGTCACTGCTCCTAAAGCGACAGTGCAAATAGGCCTGCTCATATACAGGAAATTGGCTAGTCTTTTGTTGAGGAAGCTATTCAAGGAGCAGTATCATTAGTACAAGCTGTTGCATTCATTACTGAGCGCATAATGTCGACAGAGTAAACATATCAGAATATCACATATTCTGCAACCACATTACACTTGAGTGTCTGAATACTTTGCCCTATTTACACTGTGCATCTAATGTACAGAACTGACAGTGTTTCATGTGATCCACAGCCAGTCTTATCTGTACTGGTATTTTTCAGAGATTGGGAATATTGCCTGAACAATAATTACACTTTCACTCAGCTGCTTAGCCGAATGGCCGCTGTGAAGCAGCAGCGGAGTAAGATGCCTCTCAGCATTAACTATCTCACTGTTAAAGTCTGCAAATGAAGAGGATTCCAGCATTGCCAGAGACTAAACGGATTGAAATAAATCACCACGGTCAATAATCTTGACCAAATGCACTGACTAAACTCCACTTACATACCTGCTCAGACCCACTGATTTTCCTCTGATTCCAGCTCCTGCAGATTCTGCATTAGATTCTGTTTGCTTTAAAAAATGAAGCCTCTTCAGGGTGAATATCATGTTTGCAAAAAATTATTTTCTTCAGTGTAATTTTTTTTTTTTTTGCTTCTGCCAGGAACCTTTCTTCTTCCTCCAGATTGTAGCAGAAACAGCTTTCTAATCCCCAAGGATAGATGAATTCAGGACACATTCTCATTTGCTGCATTTCTTATCATAACAATTGGAACTAAATGTGAAAGTTACATTGAAGCATACGGCTGCTGATCAGGAATACCAATAAAGTATTATCTCAACTCCTGGTGCCTCTTTGTACTTATAATTGTTGTTAGCATCGAACTCATAGCACTTCTGAAGAATTACACCAGTCGCTGGCTGTTTGAAAAATGTCAGTTTCAACCTCCTTTCTCTTTTACCCCCCTCTGCAATCAGTATCTTTAGAACTGCCCTGATTTCCATCTTTTTCTCCCTGAGTGGGTTTAACATTAATTTTGTTTTTGGTAGTGAATATGTATTGGCATTAATCACAGACGATAGAAATTTGCAAGTTTAATTCTGCCCTCTGAAATCTCAGCTGCACACTGGCTGCTTATGAAGAGCGGTTTTCCCCACCACAAACATTTGCAATAAAAAATAATTACAGGCAGATAAAAAGCCTTGATGATAACTCAGTGATTTCAAGTGCAGTTAATGGTCTATTGTCTAAATTTGTCAAGCGCTAAGAGTTGTTTTGTTTTCTTTTAGAGTGGTAATTAGCCAAGTGCAGTCTGTCCTCAAACACCATATCTACATGACTCAGCTATTTCAGCCAATTTATCAGCAAACTGTCACAACAATGGCTGCTAATGAAGAAAATAGGCAACTTGAACATTCTTTATTCAGAAACTCATAATGCTACACCCGTTGTCATTGCGGCACAAACTGTATTTCATGACAGTGTTCTTCAACTTCATTATAACACCACTTGTTTATGTTTAATGAGGTATTTGAAATATTCAGTCCTCTGTGTAAGTGTTTCGCTAACCTTTGTTTTTTTGAAAGCTGATGTGCCCTTACATCAGCACCACCTGTCACTTCCAAATGTGCTCATTTGAGTTGATTTAAAGGTGTTATATGTAATATTTTAGCATCAATAACAGTACAATGCCTGTATAGAGATGCAACACTTAGGAAAGGCAGACGTCAAACATTTCAGACGTTTATTCATTATGGAAGCAGTTTATCTTTTCTTTTAGCAAACAACTTCAATAGTTTATCAATTCATTTTAGCCTATGTTTATATCACTTTATTTGACTATATCGACCATTCATCCATTACTTTAAGCTAACCATTACAATTTTATATTCATGGCGCTAATTTTAGCTTACCTTTTCAAATGTTTATATATTACTTTGAGTTAACTATTTCAAACATTCTTTCATTACTGTAAGCTTGCTACTTTAACAATTTATCCATGAGGCTACTCGTAGATAACTATTTCCAATGTTTACATATTACAGAAGGCTAACTATTTTATTCAATTAGTCACTACTTTTAGCTAACTATTTCAACTGTGTGACCTGTCCATTGGCTAAGCTAATAAACCTGTTCATCCATTTCTTTTTATCCCTCATGCTGATTGCTTTTTACTACCAAAACATTTTGTAATGTGAATGTATTTTAAATTAGCAAGATTAATTAAGCTACTCGATCCCATGGTACCTGCAGACATGCTACCTGGGGTACAAGCAAGGCTACTTTTGGGTTGGGAGATTCTGCTTTGTGTTATCTATATGCATGGATGAAAAAAGTGTAAGAACATATAAGTGCAAGTATAGTAATGTCACTTTAGAGACCTTTGATTCTTGGTAACAGTTATTGGTGTGGTTAGATAAAGGAAAAGGGTCAGATCAATTGCGTTAATTAATGCTGCAATTTTACTGTTTTATTAGTGCGTTATAAGAAATAACATAATCATACAATGAGGTAAAGAATCTTATTTAAGTATACGAAAATAAATTGTTGAACTTAAGAAAGTAAATATTATTTATACCTTGCATCCCTGTTTATACCTGAAAGTGGATAATGATCGGCTTCAGTAGAGAAGATAGGGCTGAAATTTAAGTACTGTTTTTATTAATAGTATTATATGGAATAACCAAGTTCCTATCCCCTTGAAGTGGTACAAATAGTGAGCGGTACTGGAGGTTCACCATCTCGTCTATCTTCATTCTCCTCATTAGATGATTTTCCTCTTGCTCACTGGTGTATGTGCCACAGAATGATAATAGAGTCCCATCATTGTAAGGAGATTGTGTCCTGAAATGGGAAGCAGCCGCAGCTGAGTCTGTTGGATCATCTCTCTGCAGATTAAAAGCTTATTCAAATTATATTTATTTCTCCCTCTCTTATTAACAAGGCGAGCTTTGCATTCCCTGCAGAGAAGTGCTGGTAAGTAGCTTTGCAAACATTTGGGTCTAGAAGCACACAAATTGAAGCTTGAGCTACTTCTTGTTTGTAAAATGAATGCCCAAAGACGTAAAGGATTATGAGTCATTTAACAATATTGTGGAAAACAATGCGTAATTGTTTTTGTAATCTGATATTGACTTAAGTAAATTGTTTCATCATTGTTGGAGAAAGGAGAAAACTCCTGTATCTGCACTGCAACATGAAATGCATTTTGTAATCAAATCCTCTCCAAGCGTTTCTAAACTCAGTTAAAAAATCAATGTGTCATAACATTTTCACTGAAAACAAAATGTGATCTTTCAAAATTGCATTTCTCATGTGCACTCAAGTCCCTACAGAGCCTTATTAGCAAATGGGTTGTCATTAAGTTAAAAAAAAAAGCAATGGACAGAGCAGAACAGCAACAGTATTGGAGTAAGAATGCAATAAATATCTCCATTTGTAGGCTACAGAGCACTTACCTTGGTATGAAAAAATAAATCACACACACACGAAAAGTGGCAGAGGCTTAGATCTCAACAATAGTGATGGGAAGTTCGTTACCAGTTCTGCTCTGCTTAGGCTTTTGTTAACTTGGCAGCCTTTGGGCTTTGCATATTCATGTACAGCAGTATTTGACAATGAAACTGCAAAGCTCCGACACCTTGTTGCAAACACGGTTACTACACATTACTTAGACATCGGCGGTCAGACATTTTTCTGCTGTCAGAGAGGAGTCTGCGTCTCACTGCTGCATTTCCATGAGTTAAAAGCATTCAGAAGACAGGAAATTCTGGGCTTCGTCGTGCTTCAGCGACGGCCGGTGATTAAAATGAACCAGCACATCACCTCAGAATTCTGAATTGTCTTAATGAAGTAAAGTTATCTTCTCTATTTGACTTGGAATATTGATACTACAGAGAAATCACAAGATTTATGCACAAAATTATTAGAATGTCCAAAAGCTGCTTTTAAAAATCCCCCACAGTGTTTCGGAGGACTCTCATTGCAATCTTTGACTGCTTATAACATATTACACTCTGACAAAGACATCCTTTTAGAATAAAGCCATTGAGGCAAATGATGGGTCAATAAAACTACACGGCTGTTGTGTTTTGGCCTTCAGAAAGACTCAGCACATTTACACTCATAATGCTGTGCTAAATTTCTAGTAACCATTCACATTATACAGTCAGACCGTATTCAGATCCGTCTAAATAAATTACGCACAATTACTGTCCCTGCTCCCCTCCTAACCCCGTGCTATGTGCATCCACAAGCACTGCCGCGGCACACTGCCTCAACCATTCAAGCTGCGATGTCATATCGCATTATGAGGAATGACCTTTGTCTTTGCTGTATCACAAGCCCGCAGTCTGTACTTAATCAAAGATGATTAGTTCAATTTACTCAGTCTGCTAAGTAATGGGTGCACAGAGGACCAGTGGCACTAGGGAGAGGTCAGACAGAGTGGAATTCAACCCCTCTGTCATTTGAATGACGTGTGTGGGTAAACATTCATGGTGGCTCAGCTGGTGAGGATGCCCTTCATCTGCAGTATTCTTGGCTTACACACTTTGCCTCATTGTATTTTATCATTTTGATCTGGTTTTGTTTTCTATGCACTGTTTATTTTCTTTTTTTGGGGGTATAATAATTGCAAATCGGTTCAGACAGATCTAAATCTGTTCTCTATAATACACCACCAGCACCAACAGGGTGTTGACTGCCCTGTTTAGCCTATCAAATCTGTCCTTTAAGATTTAGTGTATAAGATTTTAGAGGATCTTAACCCAGAATTATGTCAGAAATTAAATATAAAATATATTAAGTACATTTTCATTAGTGTACAATCAGCAAATACAATAAAGACTTGTGTTTTTGTTATTTTAGAATGAGCCTTTTATATCACAGAGGCAGCAGGTCCTCTTTTATGGTGTAGCATTGCCATGTTTCTGCAGTAACCCACAATGGACAAATTGAACACTGGCTAGATAGAGGGCCTTTTTGCCTTTTTACTTTGTTTCTTGATCACAGTAGGTTCAGCCACATGCTTGTAAGGGGGAGTTGAACACTGGGCTGTCAAAGAAACCTTATGCTAGTGGCTAAATCCTTACTGCACCTTGTGTAATTATAAATAAAACAAAAATATTAAAAAATATATGGATTTGATTTGTATTTTTGCAGATGTCATAGCATATTATTCCTGGTATATATCACATATGTATTATAGCAAAATAAATTAAAAACAGCAACGGCGAGCCAGACAGGGATTCATAAGCTTATTGCAGATGGATCCTCATGTAACAGCCTGGGCTGCATTCAACTAAATGCAGGGATTGAATGTGTGTATGTGTATGTGTGTGTATTTTGCATGCAGGGCTGCACGCCTCTGCTTTTCCTTTTAGACATGTAGGTCTTGCTTTGGCCTTTGAGAGCCCTCCTCTGTCATAGTAAGGCTCTTGGTGATATGTGACTGCATGCAGATAAACTGTACCATGCCTTAGACGTGACAGCTGCTGATAAAACGCTGCAAAATGACTTGTCTTCATTACATTGTGTAAAAAATCCACCTTCTACTCCCTCTGCTCTCTCTCTCTCTCTCCAGAGCTGGACATGCTCTGGGCACATTATCATTTCTGTTCTGTTTTAAAAATGTAACAGCATGTTCACTCATCTCTTTTTACCATTGCAGGCCTGTTTCAGTCAGCTCCTGATGTGCAGACTGAATAAAGACCTTCATCAGACCCATGCCTCAGTCTAATTTGTAAACTGGCATCTACTCCCTATACCAGTTAAATAAAAGCTAAATAAAGCAAGAAAAATAAAACAGCTTAATTCAGGTTGCTTTCCGCAGGTGATGAATGTTAGTTTTTGAGGCATACTTATATGGAATGAAAGGTAAAATGACATTTATATGGCAACAGCTGTAAAACAAATAAAAACAAAAAAACACTTTTGACAACAATTTTCTTTTAATGATGAGGAAACTACAGATAAACAGCTAGCACATCTACATATTTAATGTTATGAACCTTTGAGATTTTCAGGATATTTGGCCCCTTTATGATACTAATTTTAGAGGCATTTCCTGCAATGAGCTCTCAGTAAATAAAAAAGTAACAACTCTTTAATAGTAGTTTTTATTGTTAATGGCAGAATTGCTTTCCCTTCACTTGGTTAAAATTGCCTTCTACATATGTAAAACGGCCTTCGTCAGAGCTTTACCTCAATATAATCTGTTGACTGAGAGTTACTTCGCTCTGAGAGACAGGAGATTTGCATGGGTATCTGCTCCCTCTACCAATGCAATGAAAACTATAAAGCCATATGAGCTAAAATACACAATTTAACAACATCAAGTTGCTTGTATGGCAAATCTGTAACACAGTCAATGCAACACAGATCTTAACATTCTGTGGCCAAGTTAGGGGACATGTCTATTTGAAAAGCTTGTCCACAGTCTTTAACAACCTAATTAAAAGAAATTCTGGGCCTGCAAACAAAGGCTACTTGTAGTCATATGTGGCAATGTTTATTTGGGACCATTTCAGTCACCTGCAAGTTTTTTGTGGGTTTAAGGAGTGATGTATATACTTGATTCTCACTCAGTAAGTTCAGTTAATGATGATGGACTTTACTTGGAACAGGACCAACACCAACACTTTCAGGCGTCTCACTGCGGTTATTTAGTGCCACCCATGTTCAAATGGCATTATTCACACCTGTCCAAACAAATCAACCCAAAGGAGTAAATGCACCAGTGTGTGAATAAGTGGCCCCAAATTTGCCCAAAGAAAGAAATCTGCAAAGTTTCAGCCACTCTTTTTTAAGCATACTTTATTGTTGTTCAGCTGCTGAGGCATGGCAAATGTAAGAGCTTTGATTGACACACAGCTTAGTCAATGTCGCCAACTCTTTTTCAACAAAAGTAGCTAAAACTAGCTTTAAAAGTCACCAGTTAAAGGCATAGACTACTTGCATAGTGATGACATCATCATGCATTAAGTTGCATTAGGCTCAGTGTTTGTGCCTGCGGCAGTAAAGGGATAAATCACCCTTTAGTCCAAGTTGGTACAAAAACACTCAAAAGCACTCATGCCTAATCAAATGCGTTCGCCAAAAAAAAAAAATCCTGTGTAATTAGCCTTCTACATGCAGCATCTATCTACAAAAAGACTAAAAAATATGGGACATTAGGGTTTAATCTCTGTCCTTATGTGAAATTTTGCGTTCATAATGTTGTGATGTTTGGCATTAATGGTACAATCTGACAGTAGTTGGTTCCCACAGTTTCACAGACCAACAAGTGTAAATAGCAGGTGACATAATCTAATAGGTGATAAAAACCATAACCTTTTTTAACCGACAGTAAATGTCTCAAAGGAGCTGAAAGTGAGTGCATTTCTAAATGCGTGAAAAAGGCTGTTACTGAGGGAGAAGAGAGAGAAAGATAGAGGAACAGACAGTCAGCTAGTTCCAGCACAGCGGATGCTTCTGCCTGCTATCAAATCTGAGCAGTGAGAGGCTGAAAAACACATTAATGCCTATTGAAAATATCCTCTCTGCCCGATGAAATCCCATAGGAGATAGGAACAGTCTTACCTCAATATCAGCTTCTGATCTAATTTGACAAATGGATACCTATTATTCAATTTTCCTATGATAGGTACGCTAGGCAGTGGAGTGCGGGGTGCTGCCACTTTGAATTTAGAAATAAAACATCCCTTTCTAAATTCCCCCTCTCCTGTACCTGATCCTCTAGATCTGCCTGGATTTGTACGTTATCTTTAGGATATGTTCTGATTGAATTCACCGGAAAGCTGGTTATGCTAAAAACACTACATTCTCTCTGCAGAGGCAAAAATAAAAGTCTGTGTTTGACATGCGTTTCTTTTTTTCTCCTTTTGAACACAGAGTTTGACCTTTTTTTGCACTCAGTGTAATAAGCATCGTGCAAACACATAACTCATACAGTATGGACAGACATGACTCACATTAATCATTCAACACACCCACACACCTTTATTTGTTCTCATATCCTCACACATATTGCTCTCCAAAATGTAATTATTAATTCAGGGTCTAGACTAGTGTCATGCATGTGACAGGGCCTAATTGTAGAGCGTTTCTCTCTCTTTAGATGTGAATTTACCGGGTGAAAATAAAACTGCTGCTCTCAGATACTTAATTAGACTGACCCTCTCTGCGAGTTGCTGACATCACAGGATATTGAAACTGAACCACTTGCTGGCACACTGAGAAGTGATGTCATTTTCTATTCATGCTTATTATCTTATTTCCAAAGACAGATCAAAACACTGTGACACTGAGCTGAAATAATGTGGCATTTTTTTTCCAATTAATTAATAGGCTTACTTATGTGTCAGGTGTATGTAGCGTGTTTTACAATGAAGCGCCACTTTGTAATTTTCACATAGCCTTGCAAAGTGTCACTATCAAAATGCGATATAATGTTAATATTGTGTTAATAGTTAATGTTTCTAATATTGTGTTTACAGCTTTTTTGTACCGACCCAAGTAGCCAGAAAGATTATTTACAGCAGGTTTGAGACATTATGGACTTGAGACATGGCTCAGAGCACCATTTTCAAAAAAGTGAACTTTTTTAACTTATACTTTCTTATCAGGATTTCAAAAAGAGGACCGAAAGAACAAAACACCAACATGGCAGGTAAAGAAACCAAACAGCAAGTCCTTTAATAATAAAAAAGCTGATGATAAAGCAACAAACCTGGGCATACAGAACAGAAAAATGCGAAGCAGAACTGATAAACAAACTGCAATGACATGAGGAGCATGGGCAGGACAGGAGAATGGACACAATCTGAGGACAAGAAGCAGAGAAAATGACAACTCGAAGAGAGAGAGATACAGATTTAAATACACTGGGGAGGAAAAAACAAACAAGGAACAGGTGAAACTCATCATCAATCAAAATAGGTGGGAAAGGAAACAAAGACATAAAGGAGAACAAAGCATGAAGCATAAAGAGAGACAAAGTGGAATGACGAAACTAAAAACCCAAACTATGCACATTACGTTTATAAAATAATAATTCAATAATTATTATAATAATAATTAAAACAAAATAAAATGTTAATCTGTGACATGCTACAACATCAGGTTACGGTGGCAATAGTAATAAAATCAGTAATGTAAGAGCTGAAATTTATCAATGAAGAAAGAAAGCTAGCATACTTAAGTTAGCTAGCACTGCCTAACATTACCAGTGGGCCATTACCAGTGCAGTGTTTAGCATCAAAACACCTGAGTGTATTGATTTAGCAGTAATAAACTTAACAAAAAGTTACATAGTGTCTTTACAGACTAAACACAAGGTTACATAACATTTTACAATAGACACTTCTTGTGATGGAAAAATAGTGGTCAGAGTTTAAACTACACATAGGCGTTTTTCAGTGTCCCTGTAATCCATTGTGACCTCAATACGACTGCCTTGAAGGGACCGTCATTAATTTTATTTTTACACTTGTGCTTTTTCTGCTGTTACAAGTCAAAATGTCTTCTGAGGCCTGTGGTTGTAGAAAAACAGCACAAAGGTGGTGTCATTACAAGAAGTATTTTTCACATAGTGAGAACCATAATGTTTGAACAAGATAAGGAGGATTTCTTGTTATAACAAGGGAACTTTTAACTTATAATGAGATATGAACCTTGTTAAGTGCATCTCATTATATAATTAATGAGATAATAAAGATGTGTTCTCAGAGTTTGTGTCTCATTAAAAGCTGCAAGTGAGCGAGCAGGAAAATTTGAATCAATTAATTCTACATTTGAATTTTCTTTTTTCTTTGAAGGCACACAATGACAATGACTCAAATGCTCCACTTGTCTCTCCAGCTGAGCCACTAGTTAACTACTGAGACATTTTTCTTTGCATTATTTCTTACAGAACATCTTGTTCTGTCAGTTATTCGGCTTCCAGTGTAGTTTGTGGGTTTTTAGTAAAATCATAGAGTCTCATAATTCAGGAATCAAAGAATCCTGTTTTGTCATAAAGAGCAAAGATGCTTTGACAGTGTTTGCCTCTTCTTTTGCCACAGAAAAAAAATCTTTCCTGTCATAACAAGATCTAATGTGAATTATTCAATCTCACTGTGGAAACTCTGCTTTGCTTAACATTGTATTGATATTAAACTTAACAACGAATAAGCTAAAAGAAATGGGTGTTTTTTTTCCATAAAAATCCTATCTTGTGCAGCTTGGGTCCCTGATGGCAAAAGTCTTAAACTCATGTTTTGGAGTTTTGGCTGCAGATCTAAAGCTGGCACCAGCTCACAGGAGTTGAGTTAAAAACTTTGCAATATAGCTTTGGGCCAGACCCAATCATGCTTTAAAGCTCATCAGTAAAGTCTCACAGGCAATTCCAACTTTACATTGCACAAGTGAAGACATGTTTGAGGTACTCTTTCTGTGCTATTGCAGATTGTAGCTGCTGTATAAGACAAGATACTGTAGAGTAGCTTAAACATTGAGATATATGGTCATAAAAGACCCCCTTCAGATCATTAAACAGTAAAAATGGCCATGTTGGTCTCTGATAATGTCAAATTCTGCTTTGTTCAAAGTAACAAATCAGAATAGTCTGCACTTAAACTGCTAAATGTCTTGCATGTCCCAAAACAGATTCCCGGCTCCTTTCATTCATCAGCATGATAAGGGATTAGATGAAAGAATGGCAGGGGTCTGGTTGATGGATTTACACTGTTCATAACCATTCAGAAGATACAGTGGCTTCTCTACAGTGCAGAGTGCTTTCCGCCACACACTCTGACAAATGCAGGAGTTGTCAGGAAGATTATCATTGCTTTAATGTAAGGAGGTGAACCAACACTAATCTTGATTACAGTGGCAGGCAAATAAAACTTCAGTTTCCACCCTTCCGCTACTTTTGAATGTGATGTTTCACAGTGTAGAGAGATGGGGTTTTTTTTTTAAGATTTTTGAAAGCTAGTTATATTCATAACTTCACACCCTAAAAATGGAAGTAAAGTGGGTTGTGTATCTTTGTACTTCTTATGGACTTGTTTTAAATTTATTTAGATCTCTAGAAGCTTTCTTTTCTCAACTGTACAAGAGAAAATTGCCCCCGCTAATGAGAGGCAGGGGAGAGTTATTGTAATAGTCTAGGCCAAAATTAACAGTGTTTAATTTCTCTGATAAATTACGTGTGTGGCTGCTGTTTCATCTCTTCTGGGTAAATGACATGTAACCTGTGGGGAGGTGACTGAGTGGAATTTAAGAATGAGTTATATTATAGGTTAGCTTGTTAGCTGAATATAGATTCTTAGTTTAAAAGCCTCCCCAACACAGGTGTAGTGTCACTATATGTGTCACTGAATATTATACACTCCTTATTAGATTACCTTAATTTAAGGGTAAAAATATAATAATATTATAAGAAATCCCCAGTCACAGCTAAAAAGAAATCAAAAGCTTAGCATCAAAATCAGTGCAGATTTGTGTCGCCGCATGAAAATGCCTGGAACAAGCTGGAACATACAGGCATACTTCTTTAGCAAAGCTATTCTTAAAAGCTTTAAGAAATACACAGAAAGTTAGTCCAGGTTTAGCAATAGTGGAATATTATCTGGGCATACAGACTGAGAAATTACGACTTAATATTATTCAGTGTAAACACTGAGTGTGTTACTGAGAGCCCAAAATATTTAGAACACAACTGCAAGCACTGCTGTGGTTCAGTAATGTAGGAACATTTGCCAAACGAAAGTTTACTTTAGAGACCAGAACTATTTCAAATGTAGCCGATATTTAATTCTTGTATTATGCTGATATTTATGCTTTTGAGATATTAATTAAACTGATACTTCTAATAAAGCTGATTATACTAATTAATAAATATTAAAATAGCCTTATTGGACAGAGGAAAATAAAATTCCAAACTTTTAAAGAGTTGTGCAGGTGATCTTTTACCATCCATCAATTGATTGGTAAAATAATTGGTCTGCCGACTGATTTTAAAAGCCTGCAGAGAGGGTGAAGAGGTTACAGTAGTTAACTTCCCATTCAGCCAAAGTATCTAAATGAAATAAGTGGCCTCTGTTTTCCTCCATTGCCTGCACAGTGAAGAGATGACAGTGGGCAACCAGCAGAGCGCGACGCGACGGGGCTCATTTCTCACATCAAACCAGGCTAATCAGTGGATTGGCTTTCAATATAGACGTTAGCATATCCACAGGATGTTACGATGATCAGCTTTATGGCATTTTTGACAGATCTTTGCAGTTAGAGTTCCTGTGCGCCTCAGACTTGCATGAACGGAGTCCCCTCTGTGCTCTGATGCACACTGATAATAAGCGGCATCTTTTAGATAACACTTTTCCTCACATAACTGTCAATGGAACATCTGTACACCCAAACAACGGATAATAAAGCCACTAGCTTGTTGTACTGTATCTAATGTTGTTAGTTTTAACCATGCATCCGTTCAATAAAGTCCTCATTACTCCAAGCTTTCAAAACACACTCTCTTTAAGTATCCTCAAATATTTTACTGTGAAGTTTAGTAGTTTAAAAGTATAAACACTTCTAAAAACTCAGCTTAATCTGCCCTTGGGGTGCCTCCTTCTGTGGCAATGTCATTGCCAAGGTTTTAAATATTTATCAGAGGTATCGGTTAATTAAAACAGAGAAGGGCTGCAGATATCCTGCTCTCTAATCCATTTTAACGAACATCTGCCAGCATCGCATATGAGAACATGTCATTAAATTTGGCCGTTAAAGTACCGTACTTTACAGTCTCCTCCTAACCAAAGCAGTGAAGCCCTCTGAATTGTTTAATTCATTATAATAAACATGTTCTAGCGCTTTAAAGAAAATCAAATGCATAATCTTTGCCTAGGGCATCAAATTATTTTGTGCTTATCAACGAACAAAGTGTTTCTTATTAAGCATGTTCCATAAAACACATTACAGTGAGGCATGTTGTTTCCAAAAAGTTATGTTTTAAAAGTTTAGTCATAATTTTCTGAATGAAAGCAGAGACAAATCTGTTGAAGTGTCCACAGTTGTACAGTAAATCTACTACTTTTTTTCCTCTTTTAGTTCAGCTGATAATCTAGCGTAGAACCGAGTAGCTGTAAGATTTACCAGCCTAACCTTTCCCCACAAAAATCATGAAAAGAAGCAATTATAGATTGGAACAATACATGAATAAGAGCCATCGCCACATTGCAAGACTCCCTTCTCTCTCAATAATGGAGGAGATAATCCTATCAAAAGTGAAATGCACTAACATTTCTGAGGTCAAGCCCTCAGACTGGCAACAAGAAAAAGCCTTTTTCTCTGCTGCATTCATGAGAGACAGTCAGGACATGTTGAGACAAGCGCCAACTGTGCATTTTCATTACCTCAAAACAACGCTCAAGATGTTGAGTCGTTGCAAAGTGGCAAATTACTTTTGCATCGGTTGTTGAATTTTGGAAGTTCTTCGGATCCCTAAAGGGCCAGATTCATTCCAGCCTGATGCTTTGTCACGCCTCTTTAGCTTTTTAGCATCTGTATGTGATGCTCCAGGCTGCCAACAAACTTATATGTAAATGAATCATTGTCACTATTAGATGCTCAAGCCAACAAAACTATCCTACATAGTTAAAAGAACGACAAAGTTTCATAGAGGAGTCGATGTCAGGGTTGAGCTGTGCAAAACTGAAAGTGAAACCTAAAGATGATTAACAGAAAACCTTTTCATGAACTTAACCTGGTACTTTGGTTGCTTCAACCTAATCAAAATGTGATCATTTTAAATCATAATCCTTTTGTTTAGTGAGTTTTTTCACGTTAGGATGCAGATGCTAAAAGGTACTTTATGGGTTTGTATCAGACACCAAATGGTGCAATAATGTTGATGAGTTAGGACGAGAACATGTGTGTAATAAGACGAAACAAAAAAAAAGAAAAAAAGGAAGTCTTGGCACAAAGCTTAGCCCAAGCCTTTAAACTCTTGACTTAAGACAATTAATCTCCGGAGCTTTAATGCTGTAATCAATGCTTTAATATAGAAATATCAACTGAGCTCGCAACATAAGAGCACTGTGGGTTTTCACAATAATTCACAAGGCTGCAGGATGCACTGCCCTAGCTGATGATAAGAGAAGTAAGGTCTGACAAATGAAAAGGAGAGAGGAAGATATAAAGATGGAAAAAAAACCTCTCCAACTTTGATTTACAACTGGAATGGAGAGCAAAATGAATGTGAGGCTGTGAGGCTGAGACCTCCCATCTGCTGTGCTGTAGAACGGAGGCAGAGCAGCCATCTGTGCCTGAATCTGTTTTAACATATACATTAAGCAGTGAAAAATGTTATCTAGATAACAGGCCCAAGATTATTCAATCTGCTATCACGGACATACTATATCTTAATATACATTACATAGCACATACATTACACTATATCTGTGTGTGAGAAAATCTGCCAGAGGGAAGAGGTAATTTATATTTTCATTTTCAATGCTCAGCTTGTTCTAATAACTCTCTGAGATAGTGGTTCACAATAAATATAGTGCAAAGTATTTTATAATCTTAGTCATGATCATGATCTCGGCCCATTTTTTCAAATATTAGCATTATTAGCAAATATGGACCTTTCAAAAGCAAGATCCAGCTCTTTTTAAGATGTGCGAGAGTCATTTTGAATCAAATGTCAGAACTTTAATTTAAAAATCAAATCACATCTTTTACTGCTTCCTCATTTTAGAATCTAGGTCTAAGACAAATGTCTCATATTAGAACACCAACCAGTCATTACTCCTAGTTTCTGCCTCAGGTTTCAGAAACTGCAGGGTCAAAAATAGGCATTAAAGCAGATAGATATATAAACTAGACAGGATGGATAGCTAAAGCTAAAACTTAGAACAACTTTGAACTTTTTTTGCTTCCAATTATTTTTAATCCTTTTTTTTCCCTATTTGATCCATTGAAAGATTGTGCTATGTACATCTTAAATAAAAAATGAATGCCCTTTGGTTTGAAGTACAAAACAGAGAATGCAGACAGATGAATAGACAGCAAAACAGGTTGATAGATAGATAGATTGATAGATAGATAGATAGATAGATAGATAGATAGATAGATAGATAGATAGATATGTTTAAACTTAAAAGAAGTTTGGACATTGCAGGAACTTTTTAGTAATAGAAAGTCAAACAACCAATAACTTCAAAGAGGACAGAAAAAAATCAGAGAGTGCATGAGAAGGACAGGGAACGACAGAGAGGCGCTGGGACTTCAATGCCACATATCAGCCCATCCCTGGATTCAGCACAAGCCACCCCGCACGGATGATTCACATTGTGAGACGCAATTACCAGCGTGACATTTCCTTTTAATTGGGTTACCAATGACTCCTTTCTGAGGCAAAGGTCATTTTCTGGCACAAGTCAAAGTCTTCTCCCTCCTGTATTTCAGCTGAGGACTGATGAAGGATGACTCTAGTGAATGGCAAAGTTACACAGGTGCTGAGAGTGATATTTACATAGTTTTACAAGCTCTTTGGCGGGTGGAATTACACAGGCAGTCAGGAAAATCGTATATCATACTGAAACAACTCAAGGTAAATTATGTCTCTAATAAACTAAAAACCGTAGCTTATGAACATAGATGGATAATTTATTGTCATTGTATTAAAACACAACAAAACTAGTCAGGCACTCATTTAGCAGCATAGAGCTTGCTAAATGTGCAAGCAGTTGCAAGCTATAGCTTTTGTAATTAAGTATTGCAAGTTATATTGCTTGATTATTGAGTAGAAGCTGACATGTAACTCAAATGCTAATGAAGATCAAGCAATGTAACGAGGGAAACTTAACTCACGGAAATAACCTCTAGCAGCTGCTACATGCACATACTCTGCTTTGCTCTGTTCTTGCACAACAGGAACACTCTTTGAAAGTTGTGATTGCACATTGCACATGGATTCACTTGAGAAAATTGACAGGCTGCTACTTTCTTGTCTGTACTTTTAGAGGCAAAGCTATAGTCAGCCACCAGTTAGCTTAGCCTAGCAAAAAGACTGTGAAAAGCAGTTTGCCTGGCCTTAACTGAAGGCAAGCCCCTACAAACTGAAAAACTGACATTTTTTCACACTTAGTTTTTGGCTGTAGTCACAAAAGATTAGTATTGAGTTAATTAATGATGTTCAGAATCTTTTTGTTTATAGTCTCTTTTCAGAACAAATAGATGAGAGTTGCATTCATCTTTATATCTAACCCTTGGCAGAATAAAAGAACAAGCCTATTTCTTACTCTGTTGAAGTACCTCTTTAATGAATTCAATCAGCTTTTTCACTTAAACAACCCGGCAGATGGTTAGAGTCGACTAAACTATAGCCGATAATTTCTTGTGCTGTGTCTTAATGTGTTACGACACGCTCACTGAGGAGGTGGTTTCAAACAGCCATCACCTGCTAAATACAGGAAAGTTACAACCTGAGTGAGTCGATGATGGTTAGAGCGAATTTGCCACTTGCTCACTTTTTGCAATTAACTAATCAGGTCAGATACTCAGGGAGCTAAGGTGTTTCCTAGCAACCATGCCGCCGTGGTCGGGCCGCAGTGTCGGTGTGTGTGTGTTTCTTTGCAGAGGGAGAGTTACTGCTGCAGTAAAACTGTCTCTCAGCCTTAAGTGATTTGTGACTTCCCTCTCTTTGCTTTGCCAACGTAGTGGACGGCACGTACCGTCTTTTGTTTGAGCAAGCACACTTTTATTACAAGGAGGAGATTGGCAGGTGATGCAGGATCTTACTTACAGTAGAGCCATTTTTTATCAAAAAGGACAGTGCTGCTGCATAAAAAAAAAAGATTGGTGAATTTCAAGCATGTCTACGCAATAAATTCTTATTGTCTTTGCCAAATGAACATATGTTAGCACATTGCAGGGGTCAGAATGCTGGTAAACAAAATATCAAGGTGGCAAACGAAACAACAGATGTGTATATTTTAATTTAGCTGCCTTTTATCTGAGATTCAAACCATAGTTGATCGCTTTTCATGGATTTCTTTTGAGCTCAGTCCTCAAAGGCTGTCTTGTAAAAGCTGAATCATCTTCAGAACTTTGAAGATTAAACTCTAACGACTTTGACCATCACTGACTTGTCCTCCCGTGCTACCACTTGGTTGACTTTTGTGGTTTTAAGTGAAATGACTTGCAAATACTGAACAATGAAATTTGGTGCAGACATTCATGTCTTCCTCTGGATGAATTCTAATAACTCTGGTGATCTTAACATCTAGTGCCAATACTCTGCTTTATAACAAATTCTCTGAAAACTGACGTTCCCATTTGTAGCCAGTGATGAAGATTGTAGGTACAGCTGTTACCCAGAGACCAGCGGAGGAAAAGCTGCAGTTTCCAAGAATGAGGAAAAAGCACCAGGTCAGGAGCACAACAAAGAGCATGCTGGTGGTTTTCTTTGACATTTGCAGAGATGTGCATTGTGAATTTGCCCCTTAGGGTCAGACCGTTAGTGCCAGGTACTACTGTGATGTTCTGTGATGTCTTAAGAAAAACTTGTGGAACACAGGTGCTGATAACTAAGTGATGCTACTTTAAATACTTATTAACGTTAATGTCTGCAGCTGCTACACCTGCTTTGTGCACAACAGGAGTTTTTGATTGCACTTTGCACACCTGGTAAACGTTGCTACCGTAAATTGTTGTAATGATATCAGAATGCATCGTTAGCATTTAGCTTACCCATGTAGTATCATATAAATTTATCAATTATACTTAAACCAAAGGAAAATAATATGGATTCATTCACATTGTAAGTATTATATGCTATTCATCTTAAGGGGTTGCATTTAGGGCAAATTTATTCAAGGCCACACAATGAAACAGTTAAATTTTAAATTGGATTTCATGGCATTATGCAGAACTTTATCACAAATTGCTCATTTTTACCATATCTTGAAGCTAATTTTATGCATTAAGCTGTAAGATCATTCACTCTCTCCCTCACTCTCTCTCTCTCTCTGCACAAGAATTATACCAACAATATAAATGTAGCCTTCTTGTAAACTAAGCCATCAAGCCACTGTGTAAAATTATGTAACACAAGGCATGCAGTGTTTTAATGGTCTCCCTGCATGCACCATAATGAATGCTGATCAACCTCAGATTAATGGACAATTACAGTTGTATTTTATTGCACATCAACAATATGGCCAAGTGGACTGCTGGGGGTGGCAGATTGGCAGCTTGCAGGCAGAGCTACAGCACAGAGGATGTATGAGAGAGATTTTCTCTGCACTTCTTCATGTGACATTTCTCATCACTGAGGGAGGAGAACTGTAGGAATTAAATGATCCAAAAATACCTGAACATTGATTATCCTTGACGTGCTTGTTCTCGTGGTGGGACGGGAGACAGACTGCAAAATCATTCCCCCCTTTTTTTTTTTTACTCCTCTCCTCCGGCTGCTGTTTGCTTTGTACAGCAATATTATAAAACTGTTATTCTTAGACTGTGCTGTGAACAACACAAAAAAACGCTGTCGACTTCATTAGTCGCTTACGATTTCATTAGCCAGCATAAACTGTTCATTAGCTTAAGAAGTTGAAAAGTGATTCTGACTTGGAACAAAGCTTCGCTTTGATCAAATCCAGTCATCCCGAGAGGAGACTGGCTCTTTGTCTTTATGATATCTTGACAACAAACCCCACTAGTCTGTCCTCTGTAGTTTGCCTGTGTGTATGAAGACATGCATTTGTGTCTGAAAGTGAAGGTGTCTTTGGGGGTGTTTGTGTGTGTCTGCGTGTTCGTGAGTGTGTTTCTTAGGAGAGCTGAGAGAATAGGAGTATGTGCTCGTGCCTTTTTTTTTTTTCGTGTGTGTGCATGTGAACTGACAAATCTGAAGTTGCCTTGGATCTCCCTTCGGCGCTGGCTCCCGCTAGCAGCTCTCTGTCTCTGTTGTGTTTGTAGATTACAAGGGCTGTTGATTTTGGAATGGTTCTTTTTCTAACTTCAAAGTTTGACTGATCTCGCTTGCAGTTAGGGACCGAGCCACTTAAAACTTTCATTATTATTTTCACTGCTTCCTATTCTCTCTTTACTTCTGTCTGCACACACACACACAATGTATACAATCCCGTTTGCAAAAAAGTTGAAATGCTGTATAAAACATGAGCAAAACCGAATGTGAAAATTTGCAAATCCATCAAGGACAGTAAATTTGATGTTTTACCTCATCAGCTTGTTTTTTTGTTTGAATCAAGCTGGGTCAGTGACAACAAAAGACTATGAAAATTGTGGAATGCTTCACAAACACCTGTTTGGATTATTTCATAGGTAAACAGGTTAATTATTAACGGGTGATAGTATCATAGTTGGGTTTGAAAGGGCCATCCTCCAAAGACTTAGTCATTCAGAAGAAGAATGGAGCAAGGTTCACCACCTTATGAAATGCATGATTGTAAAAAGGACATTGCTACACAGGCTTAGAAGCACTTTGTAAAAAAAACACTGTTCAGTAAACACAGTTAGTTTTAACCAACTAAATTTTATTTTTTATTACGTTCTCACAGCTTCTCAACTTTTTTGGAACTAGAGTTGTATAAATCATGACTTCCAACACGGCAATGGAAGGGGACACAGGACCCCACACCAAACCAAAAATAACACATTTTCCCCCAATTTTTTTCTACATTATCCCTTGCCAGCATAAGCCTTCAAGACGTTGGAGAATTTGCAGCAAGATGGACTGCTCAATCAGGCTCAAACAGCTTTAGAGTAGGCATTAATGCGAGGCGACAAAGGGTAAGGCATTGCAAGTTGCCACTGGAAAGCAAAGGCATTAATAGTCCTGCTGAAATCAAATACAGCAACTTGAAAGCCTTTTAAAGCCCCAAAGAGTCGCGAGTTGGAGTGCATTACAGTGTGCGCATTAGTAAGTAAGGGTGGTTAGCAGTAAATGACATTAATCATGCACCCACTCAGTGTGTTGTGGAAGCTTTTGAAGTGTTGCTGAGTAAATGCTCCTGAAACCTGGAAGGGACATGAATAACACCTCATGTCAAACACAGGCTCAATCAATATTTATACGTAGCTTTATTTAATATTTTAATTTTGTAATGAATTGGTAAAATAATACTTAAAAGTTTTGTCCTTTGTTATATTTTTGATGCTTTGGGTGTGGCCTTTTTCCATTTATTTAAAAAAACAATGGATGCTTTTCTATGTTATCCCTTTGCAGGTGCATTATGTTTTCTTACACAAGTGCTTGTTAAGATTCTCACTCATCCAGGCCATGATTACCCAAAGAGGATTGAATCTAGGCCAACTGGACTTGGTTGTAAATACTGAAAAAGTTTCACATCTCATCTAAGAGGTCTCTGCAGTTCTAAATGAAAGATGGGAGACCCGGGTGTTACCTCTGCAGAGGTTAAAAACACTGGAACTTCCTGTCAGTGAGTTACAACTGACGAAGCCTCTTGCATGAGAGGCGATAATGTTTTCAAATATCTCCAACTCAGTCCAGCTGCCCTAGATTCAATCCTCTTTGGATATGCAAGTGCTTGATTTATCTTGCTCATGATGCACATTGATGATCCCTGTCTGAATGCTGTATTAAGCTCTGGTGTGAAACAATAAGAAAAGCATTGCTCATCAAGTTAATGCTATCAATTTAACATACCCTCTCCATTTTAGAGGCAAAATGCATTTATGCTGTTAATGTAAAGCCTTTATCGAGAGTAAATATGTAAGGTTTTACATACAGTGATTGAATTAACAGCACAAGTTTAGCCTTGTTTTGTTGTGTAATCATGCTCATTATTTAAGTAATCCTATTGGACCTCTAGATTAGAATCATGTTCCTCTGATCAGTCAGAAAATCAAAGTGGGATTACTTCGGCCGCATCACGGATTTCTAAGAAGATTAAGAGCTGAAACATTCATTATAATCTAAGAATATCGTTTACTTCCTGATTGATTGTTGATAAAGATGAAATTATTTTACTTGGGTAGAAAAAAAAATTGTGGGAGTCAAGAGTCAGAGCAATTATGTGAGATCAAACTGAGCGTCTGTCTTGAAGGTTGATTCATGTCACTGGGGCTCCTCATGCCAGCAGTGTCCATAGCAACAAAACCCTGCATGTGATGTACTTGAAATCTGACAGTTGATTGGTGTGAACATTTTGATTTCACAGTCTGAGTATGTCTGTCTATTATCCTTCTCTGGAGAACAATCAGCTTTGAGATGATCAGATTTAAAGCCAATGTGTCAGTTTATCGAGAGGGAGTTGGCGGAGGAGGGGGCAGACAGAGAAGTAACTGCAACTGAGCTGCGGTGTATAAATGAACATAGCAGACCTGTGTTTGCATTTGTCTGGTGTAACATATGTACATCTCATTTCCTCCGCCCTCAGATCTCGTCTCCCAGCATGGTTTAATTAAATTAGCTGCAGAAATCAGTGTAAAACATCCTACAGAACTTGTAAAACACGCTTCCCAACCAACCTCGTGTGTGTAATTAATCATGTGGAAATTAAAGTAAGGGGAGAGGGTTTGACCTTGTCCTCGGAGAGTTAACCCATGTCCGCAGCACACGACTATTTTTACATTATTTTCAATTATCGTCTGAAACGGACAGGGACCCTTGAGGAAGGTAGCCTCATTTTTTGCCAAGTGCCTGTCATTGAGTCACATTACCACATTCTTTATATAGCTGAGCTGTGGAAACACGGTCAGCAGGCACACACAATGTCCTTCATTCCCATCCCTTCTTTTTTTTTTTAGATTACAGGCTTGAATTGACAGAAATGTTGAATTTTTACTTGTTTTTTTAAAAAAAAGTGTAACTTTTTTTTGACACTGTAGACAAAGACTTTGTTAAAGTGATAAATAAGCCGCAAAAAGCAGCTTTTTCATTTCATTACAGCACATTACTTGTACAGTAGTTGGAAGACTAGAACAGACAGATGCATTCACAGTGCATTATTTCAGAAAACCACCCTGCATAATAATGTCACCAAAAAAATGTTGTAAAAAATGTCACCTGAGTAATAACATAAAAGCTTCCTGCTACCCACGTAGTGTCCAGGATAATGACTTTAGAGATACTGTCTTGTTATGCACCAAACACTTCTTCGTTTAGTGTGACAGCATCTTAATTAATACACACTCTGGGGGTGCTGAAGTGGACTGGGTGCCTGTGGTGATTGGCAGATAGATTAATATTGTCAGACCCTTGAGACATGTGTCACATTCCACTTGAAGCCATTGTTACTTGTTTCAAGGACAATTTCCCCAACTCGACTCCTTCCCCGTTCCACTGGTGCTGCACTGAGAAAGGGACCTTGAGGGTCAGCAGGCTATCACTGAAAACAAAGTCTTATAAGACAAAAGCAGAAGCAGAGCCCATGGGAGAAAAGGCACTTTGGACAAACACACTGCCACTTCTCTTTTGCGTGAATGTCGCCATAAGACAAAAATGTCAGCATTACTGTTAGATAATACTCTATGTAAGGGCCAATTCTGGCCCTTGAACAAAAAATTCTCAGATGTGGAAGTATATGGTCAAGGACCCAAATTTACATTGGGCAAGAAGCTTTATTTTGCTATTGGGCCAGTTGTGATTTCAGCCAGCAAAACTGCTTTTTGATTGGCTGGAAAAGAGAAGGCTGCTTTTGTCTACTTTGGTCAGAAACTGGAGATTCATAAAAAAATAACTGAGGGTTTTAAATGTCAAATCTACCACTGTTATTACATATATGTGTGCATGTATGACTCCTGCTTTTTATGACACCATATGCTTTAATGAAAAGCAAGAATCAGGTAATGAGACACAGAATGTTATTAAATAACAGGTTAAAGCATTTCTTTAGTATCATAGTAACACTGGAGATACTTGGTGTGAAAAAAATTGCTGCTTGCCAGGTTTTAATGTCTAAACTGCGTTGTGTCATTTTTATTATTTTACAGCTTGGAGACAAAGCATGTCTTTTCCTTCTCGAAGCATCCCTCATGTTTTCATTTGTTCCTGCTGTGTTTTTTTGAGGTCATCAAATAAATCAAAGACATGTGTTAAAGCCAGAGGTATTTTACACACAGCTCTAACTTCACCGGGGGCTATCTTTCACTTCCCGGACTCCACATTTTATTTCATTTTTCCCTTAACCTCGTTCCTTTCACATATGGGTTCTCCTTCATGTTTGTACTTTGCTTCAACTCTGCCTTGGGCTCAACTTTGGAATGAATCTGTCTCTGCAAGATGACTGGCGGTTGGGCTGCAGCCAGGGACAGCTGGGCTCTGAGAAACTGTCTTGGTGTTTGGAATACATTAATGGCCATCACACTCAAGGTGCCTTGATGTAGTTGAGGAATTCAGGCTGCCTTTGACACTCCATCTTCTTTCAAAATCTTGTTTGACATTTGGGATGTAGATTTATTTCTTTCAGCATTTCCTGAAATGAATTTATTCCATCTAGTTATTTTTTTTTTCCCTGTGCCTCTGCGGTGCATTAGAATCATATTAACACATGGATCTGTCACTCACAGGCATTGGCTTTTCTCTTGTTGGGATTGCCTGCTTATGCTTTCGTTGAAAGCACAGTTACTAAGCAGCCTCCCCCCCATCCCCCACCCCCACCCCCACCCCCCAAGTCAATCTAAACATTTTATTTATCAGGGAGTGACAGAATATGCCCCAGAGTTTTAATGCTGCATTTGTTATCGTCGCTTAATTGCAGACTACATGTTTAACACTCCACTGGGCCATGGATGATTCAAAATTGCTTCATTTAAAATGACTGCAGTGCCAGTCAATAAGAAGAGCCACATTCTCTTCTGAAGCTACAATGTCAGAATTCAAAATGACAAGAGCGATATCATTAGCTCAC
Organism: Acanthurus lineatus; assembly: GCA_029814665.1. Lineage (NCBI taxonomy): Eukaryota > Metazoa > Chordata > Actinopteri > Acanthuriformes > Acanthuridae > Acanthurus > Acanthurus lineatus. Next base: position 7,571,741 of record JAPZDV010000015.1, read on the forward strand.
ACTTTCATCCTGAAATATCATTGCATCCTTAAGCAGTATGGAAAGCTGACATATATGAAATTATAAAAATTCAGTCTACATGTTTTTCGTATTTACAACCGATTTGATCCCAAGGTGTTGGGAAATAACACAGTAATGTGTTACAATAATGGGAATGCCAAAGGCCTGACAGTAACAAATGGTGTAAGGGATTAAAATTTGAAATTCAGTAAATACTTTAAAGCTACTAATATTTATTACCTGTTTGCTCTCCCACCTGAAATTTGACAGAGCCTTGGTATCAGGTTTGTCTCTTTGTGTTCAATAGACATTTTGTGCCGAGAACTGACAGATAATTGCAGAGGCTGGAAGTGTTTGGTGGTGGTGAGCTAAAAGCATTATCTAGGGTTTTCAATTGAAAATAGCTTAAGCATGCCTAAAACACTGCAAAAATATGTCAAAAACATGTCATAATGGAACTTGTTTACATATATACAAGATTAAAAAAAAGTTTAAAACAATTAAATCAAGCTAAACTGTGCTTTTTAACATTAAGCTAGCTATTGTTGGTCATTAAATAGCTCTAAGCTTTTGGTTTTCTTTTTGCTAAGATAAACTTTTCTATTTTGCAAGTGTTAAATTGAAAATTGTGTGACGATTGCATGATTTATTTAAAAGCGCCTTTGAAAGACTTACTTTGTAATGAGTATCTACTTGTACTCAACCAAATGTCAAACAATCAAGTGAGTGTATGTGTGCATGTTTGTGGATGAGTGAAACAGTGCGTGTGTGTGTGTGGGTGAACTGTGGGGTGGTTGATAGAGGGATTGGGTGGTTGTGGGAGTGAGGGAATGATTTTAATTGTCCATTTTAAGCAAAGCTTGGGGGTGGGTGGTTGGGTTTGGGGAATGTTTTTATCTGTCAGTGTAAAGCACTTTGAATTACATGCAATGTACGAAAAGCGCTTTATAAAGGTGGAAGATACGTTATCATCCAATGCAGTATCCTATCAATGATATGGAATCTAGTGAGTATTTATGGTCCCAATGAGGACAATCCCATTTTCTTAAGGAATATCTTTCTTGACTTGTCTGCCATGAATGGATCATTTGTTTTAGGAGGGGACTTTAATTGTGCTTCGAATCCAACAATAGACCGTTCAATGGGCCGTGACGCAGGTAAAACTCAAACTAGAGAATTACTGAAACAGTTTATAGAGGACCTTAATCCAGTGGATGTTTGGAGAGAACGGAATCCTGATAAAAATCATTATTCCTGTTATTCAAGTACATATAAATCACATTCCCGCATTGATTATCTCATTATTTCCAGAGAACTCCTACCTAAGGTTAGCAAATGTTGGTATAATGGTATTGTGATAAGTGACCATGCTGCTGTATCACTCAAAATCCAAATTGATAAAATTGTCTATAGCCCACCTAATTGGAGATTCCAGGCGAGATGGCTGCAAGACCAAGCTCTTGTTGACACTATTGGCTCTAAAATTAACAGCTTCTTTGTGTTAAACACTAATGAAACTAGCGCTTGTATAAGATGGGAAGCATTTAAGGCATTCATCAGGGGAAAGATTATTATTTACAGCAGCTATAAAACAAAACACTATAAAATGGAAACGGAAAATTTGGAAAATCAAACCAAAATCTTGGAAAATTACCTATATGATCCATTAAAACAAAAGGAACTGATTATATTGAGAGCTAAATATAATAAAATGTCCACAGATTAATAGCGGAAAGGCACCTGGGCCTGATGGGTTGCCTGTAGAATTATATAAAACATTTTAAACTAAATTGGCAGAGCCACTTCTAAGTATATTTAAAGAATGCTTCCAGGAAGGAACTCTGCCACCCACCATGAGACTAGCTATGATAACCCTCATCCAAAAACCAGGCAAGCCATCCACAGAGTGCTTGTCATTTAGGCCAATCAGTCCGATGTGTAGTGACACCTCGCAAGAAGATTGGATCCACACCTACCTAAACTTAAACATAACTATCAAAGTGGGTTTGTACGAAATCGTCAAGGTTTCCATAACATCAGAAGGGTCCTAAATATATTACATGAAAAAGCTGGTGGTAAAGATACAGCCATACTGTCATTAGATGCCCAACAGGTATTTGACAGAATAGAATGGCACTATCTTTTTAAATTGCTACCACGATTCAGATTTGGAGAGGGATTCCTTTGATGGATTCATGCTCTCTATACAAACCCAGTAGAGTTTCTGACCAATAGTGTTGTCTCAAAACCATTCAACTTGCAGCATTCAATCCAACAAGGCTGTCCACTATCACCGATGCTATTTACTTTAGCTATTGAACCTCTCGCTATGGCTGTCAGAGCCCATAATGGCCTCGCGGGCATCCAGATAGACGAACAAGAACATAGGATATCTTTGTATGCTGATGACGTCATCCTTTAAGGCGTTAAAATTACACCTGAAATCAAAACTATTGTATCTTCAAATTATGACTCGCTTAGAAACATAACAACTACATTAAACTGCTTGACAGTAATGCCAATTTCAATGATCAGCCATATTAATATAATTAAAATGGATATATTTCCAAATTTCCTGTACCTTTTTCAATCAATTCCACTCCCACTTCCCAAGTGTTTTTTTGATAGAATTAATAACATTCTTGCTAAATTCATTTGGTACAATAAAAAAGCAAGGCTGCGGTGAAGTTGCTTTACTTGCCGTTTGAGAGAGGTGGCCTTCGTCTTCCAAAAGTGCAGTGGTACTACTGGTCTGCTCAATTACACTGTTTTATTTTATTTAAGCTCAGATACATTCCCAGCTTGGGTAACTATTGAGCAAACAACTACATCAGAACTACCCCTCAAGCTGTATCTATATTCAGCAGGTCCTAAAACATTGAAAAAAAGACAAAGAATCCTTTTCTTAAAAATGTCATTGCCATTTGGTATCGTGTACACCAGCATATTTAAGACATCCCTGCTTTATCTCGTTTTTCTCCTCTATGGGGAAACAATGATTTTACACCAGGTAGAGGTGATGGTGGTTTCAAGCTTTGGGCAACCAAAGGTGTGCAATGTGTAGGGAATCTGTACAGAAATAGCAAACTACTTATCTTTGAGCAAATATGTAAGGACCATGATATACCAAAAAACATTTTTTCAAATATTTACAACTGAAACATTTTATATCATCAAAAATAAAGACCTAATGTCTGAGCAACCTTTAAAAATCTTGAAAACCTATTTATTACAAATCTGGCTAAAAGGGGTCTAGTATCTTTGTTTCATAGGACTTTGATATCGCATGAAAAGGAATCATCCAAGGACAGATTAGAAGCATGGAAAGTCAATACTGGAGAGGGTATACTTGTAGAAGACTGGGAATTGGCATGCTTAAAGGCACAGCAAAATATAATTAATTAGGGATGCGCCGATACCAATACCGGTAGCAGGTATCGGTCCGATAACGAGCATGAGTACTCGTACTCATACTCATAAAATTGCAGCCGATACCAAGACACCAATACCACTTTACAGCAGCGTGTGATTTACACGCTTGACTGCAAGGCGGGAGAAGTCATGTCAGCAGTGTGGAACTATTTTCAGGTGAATGAGACACTTTTGTTAAATTTGTGTTCGTACTGCAGTGAAACTTGTGACAGTCACCCATGTACAAGAAAAAAATTCTGAGGAATGTTGTTCAAATAACAGACGATATCTATGGAAAAATAAAAAATTTCAAAGTAACTTTATGTGTAATGGTATGTGTAAGTACTTGGTATTGGTATCGGTGAGTACTCAAATGCAAGTACTCGTACTCATACTCATATTGGAAAAAAGTGGTATCAGTGCATCCCTACAATTAATACAAGATTGAAATTGCTCCAATATAAATGGCTAATGCGAACTTATATCATCCCAGTAAAATTGAATAAAATCTATCCTAATATTCCAGATATTTGTTGTAAGTGTTTAGAGGGAAAAGGAACACTCAAAAGTGGATGCTCAAAAGTACAATCATTTTGGCAGAATGTGATGTGGGCCATCTCCCAGATAGTGGGTAAGAATGTTCCCCTGCAAGCCAAACTCTGTATCCTCGGTCTATACCCTGAAAATTTGGTTGTCAATTCTAAACAATCAGTATTGATTCAAACTCTGCATCCTGGGTCTATACCCTGAAAATTTGGTTGTCAATTCTAAACAATCAGTATTGATTGATTTTGGGCTTCTACAAGCTAGAAGACTGATTGCTCTTTTCTGGAAAAATATACAATTGCCCTCTGTAAAGTTATAGTTGAAGGAGAATGCAACATATCTTGCGCTGGAAAGACTTACATATACTGTCAGAGGGAAAAGAAAACTTTTTGTTGGAAGTATGGAAACCTTTTTGGGAATTTTTGGAGGATGAGAATGTTATAACTTGAGGTCTTCAAGTTACCACTGCTGCTGCTTTTTCAGTTGTTTGTTTTTTATTTACTTCTGTTACTACTGTTTTATTTGTATTATTATTAAGTTTAATTTTTTTTTCTCTCTTCTTTCGATCTTTTGAGAGTTTTGTTGTATAGTATATTTATACATTATTGCTTCCGCTATGGTCGTTGTTTCTTTGTATGTTTTCTTATATGTAAAAACTTAATAAAATATTGTTTAAAAAAAAAAATCTTTATTAAACTAAATTAGACCAAACTGAATAACTAAATGAAATATGTACTGAATGAGATGTGGTAATCAGTACAGTCAGTGGTGTGCCATGTGCATGAGTGAAGAAGGTATGTGTGTGCTGTAAGGTACCAACAAGAACAAAAGGTAAATTCCGGAAAACATTCTTAAACCAAACCATGGTGTGCTTGTGGAGACAGAGCAGAGAGGGACTTAAAGACTTCTGCAAGAGCTTAAGCAATTGCAGAATACTGGGTCCAGGTGTGCTGAGTTACTTCAATCAGTGACCTGTAAATGGAAGGCACATGATAGAGACACACCTCCAAGATCACCTTAGAGGAGATGATCACATCAACGTTATTGGATTTCCAGCTTGAACTTCAGCTCGACCCAGCATGCAAAGGGTATGAGTGTCTGGTTCGAAGGTTTCCCAACCAGGCAAAGCCAGTATTCCATCGATACTCCCTAAGTGGAAGTTTGCGCAGCAGGATTCTCTCGATCTGTTGTTGGCCATTGTAAGCATATATCATACAATGCATGTGTTGCTATTCCCTAAAAAAACCTATCTATTCTCCACTGATTTTAGCATTTTCCTTATGTTATACATTGCAACATCCTTATCTTGATTATTAATCATATTGTAAACTAGGTATAATATTAATCACATTGATTCTGTAATCTCTCTTCAGGTACAGGTGCGCAGACATTTTTACTGGGTAACCTTGCAAGGTTAAACCAACTTCAATCTGTAGTTATTCCATGTTACAACAAAAGGCCAAATACCCTCATCACCACCCTAAAATTAAAATTAACAATCTTATAAAATAATGCAAAGGAGGCAAATGCAAACACACTGAGTTGGAAAAGGTGTATAATTTGCATCTGCAACACAGAGAACCCGACTTCACACTTCTCTTACCCTACACACAGGTGCTGGTCATATAATTAGAATATCATGAAAAAGTTTATTTATTTAATTGCTTCCATTCAAAAAGTGAAACTTGTATATTATATTCATTCATTACACACAGCTTGATATATTTCAAGTGTTTATTTCTTTTAATTTTGATGATTATAACTGACAACCAATGAAAACTCCAAATTCAGTATCTCAGAAAATTAGAATATTATGAAAAGGTTCAATATTGAAGACACCTGGTGCCACACTCTAACCAGCTAATTAACTCAAAACACCTGCAAAGGCCTTTAAATGGTCTCTCAGTCTAGTTCTGTAGGCTACACAATCATGGGGAAGACTGCTGACTTGACAGTTGTCCAAAAGACGACCATTGACACTTTGCACAAGGAGGGCAAGAGACAAAAGGTCATTGCCAAAGAGGCTGGCTGTTCACAGAGCTCTGTGTCCAAGCACATTAATAGAGAGGCGAAGGGAAGGAAGAGATGTGGTAGAAAAAAGTGTACAAGCAATAGGGATAACCGCACCCTGGAAAGGATTGTGAAACAAAAACCATTCAAAAATGTGGGGGAGATTCAAAAAGAGTGGACTGCAGCTGGAGTCAGTGCTTCAAGAACCACCACGCAGAGACGTATGCAAGACATGGGTTTCAGCTGCCGCATTCCTTGTGTCAAGCCACTCTTGAACAAGAGACAGCGTCAGAAGCGTCCCGCCTGGGCTAAAGACAAAAAGGACTGGACTGCTGCTGAGTGGTCCAAAGTTATGTTCTCTGATGAAAGTAAATTTTGCATTTCCTTTGGAAATCAAGGTCTGGAGGGAGAGAGGAGAGGCACAGAATCCACGTTGCTTGAGGTCCAGTGTAAATTTTCCACAGTCAGTGGTGGTTTGGGGTGCCATGTCATCTGCTGGTGTTGGTCCACTGTGTTTCTGAGGTCCAAGGTCAACGCAGTTGTCTACCAGGAAGTTTTAGAGCACTTCATGCTTCCTTCTGCTGACCAACTTTATGTAGATGCAGATTTCATTTTCCAACAGGACTTGGCACCTGCACACAGTGCCAAAGCTACCAGTACCTGGTTTAAGGACCATGGTATCCCTGTTCTTAATTGGCCAGCAAACTCGCCTGACCTTAACCCCATAGAAAATC
>JAPZDV010000015.1:7578541-7609745 GCA_029814665.1 Acanthurus lineatus
GGAATGTTTTTATCTGTCAGTGTAAAGCACTTTGAATTACATGCAATGTACGAAAAGCGCTTTATAAATAAAGTTTGTTTGATTGATTGATACTGTAACTAATGATGTATCTTAATACTTTTTCCATTCAGTAATCGTATTTTAATGAGTAGTCTAACTTTAGTGTTATAAGTATTGCAAGATACTCATTGGTGAATCATCAAAAGAGTCATAAATGTCAGATTAGTGTTCAGCTGGCATAGTTTGATATATGCAAATTACATTAACTTGATCTCACATTGTTAGCTGCTTTTGGAGAGAACAGAGTGATCTGCCAATGTGAACAGCATTTCACAACTGTAATCAGAGTATTTGTCTGTTGTGAAGATGACATTGTTGAATTTACAGCCCTCCTCTTGCCTTTTGTTGCCATGTGTAGCCCAGCTATTTGAGTTGCCTATGCGGCTTGGCAGGTGAGTGTGTATGTGTGGCCAAGTCCCACTGTGAATGACCTCTCTGTCCTTAACCTGGCCAAAGCTGCCATCTCTGTAATGGCTATCATATCTCAGCCCCACTGTTCATGCTCTCCAATTGTGTCTGACTTCTTCTCCCTGCCCCTCTCCTCTTCTTTCACCCTCCCTCACTCCCTCAAGTAATTGTGTAATTGGTGTTATTAAACATCAGCCTGTTGTGAAAGATATAGGAATTACATTCTTTTTCCACAATAAACATGTCCAATTTACACAAATTTCAGTGAAATGTATGTGGTTTAAGAAGTGGCCTCATTTAAAAGAAATGCAATGGCAACAAATTGTTGAAATTAACATTGATTCTTTCTTTTCTTTGTGAAAAAACCACTTATTACATATTGAAAATTACCATGGTGATAATAGACTGAAAGATAGTTGCAGCTTGGCCAGATAATGGAGGTACACTGCTCAGGCAGCCTCATCAAGCTAAATAATACATTTATGAAACATGTTGTTCTTTACAGCACATTGGACAATTCGGTTTTCTCTCCTGCTCTGTGAAAATCCCAGAACAATATCTCAGCAAGCAACTGGAGCAAGAGCAAACGCATGCTCATTAATGTAAATAAGGTTAGATGACTTCTGAGTTTAGAAAAAAAAATGAGCTGTAACTGAGGGATGTTTTGTAAGAGCAGAATTCCCATTCCTCTTAAAATAATATTTTTCATGGTTGTGCAAAAGATTTCAGTATACTGTGAGATTTTAGTCTAAATTTGGGATTATATACCCTCTCACACATGCATGCCAATACTGGATATAGCTATGTCACTCAAACAATGTGATTTGTTCTTTTTAAAGAGATCTCAAAGTCTGCAAATGCAATATGGGACCTGTGCAAATATATATTAACATTCTTTTTACTTTTGTTACTAAGATACTTTTATCTCCCTGCAATAAAAGCTTTATTACATATTTAAAAGGATGATCCTGGATGGATGTACAAAGGCCAAAGGTCTGCTAATACATTTCCAGGAACAGCTGTTTTTAGCAGCCCTCCCTTGGCTTTTTTTGTTTTGTGTTAATTTTACACACAAGAGATTTGGAATGTGAATAAAAGAGAAGAGGAGTGGTGCTGGTGCTCAGTATGTGGTTGACCTCTTAGAACGACATGTTTGATTCTCTGTTTGTGTCTGCTTTTTTGAGTGATTCAACTACACTTGTGCCGACGTGGCCAGATGGTATTATTAGCTTGTTGGCTCTGAGAGTCACAGAGACAACTCTTGCATTGTAAGAAGCTTGGTGAGCTGTGCTGCAGTGTTACTGTACATGAGATCAGAAATAAATGTTGAGACTGGAGGTTTGTGGTGCAATGAAGTATTTATTATTTACTATGTTAACATGTTATTCAAATTTAAATGTATTTCATAGTGATATTCTAGACTGCTACAAGATCTGAATGTAATTCAAAAGTCTGACTAGATATACCATCTGTATCACTGGGAAGTAAGAGAAAATAAGTGCAAATTGGCTGCAGAACATGATTTTGACTGTTATGATTATGGCTTTAATATTGATGTTTTGTGGCAGCTAATGTAAAGATATTATATAACACATACAACAGATTATACAGTAATTATTGCATAGTCAGAGTCACTGGACTTTCAGTCTGGCAGACAACAACCCCTTTAAATTAGACTAAAATTGAATGCAAACTGAGAGATAGTCTCAAATAATTTGGAGTGCGTGCACGGTCTTGGTCTCTACTGAAATGTACTGCTCTGAATTTTATTCCCAAACGTTAAGAATCATTGTAAGTGCTGCTGGCATGAGTAATAGAAATCTAAGTACAATAAAAAATTAGATTTTTTTTCTTTTTTTTTTTTTAGGCCTTACGTTTTGTGCAAACAAATGCCTGTAGAACACTTTAGATAGGAATTATTGCTTTTAAAACAAAGTAGCACCACAACATGAAGTCATATTTAGGATAAAATCAATCAAAGTAATAATAATAACATATTAAATAAATAATTAAACACGATTATCTGAGGAAATGTCTAAGCGTATTTGAAAAAGTGTTTTTTTTATAGAAAAAAGTCAAAATGATCCTTTTCCCACATATATTTTAGCTAATTATACTTATGATCCAACATATCTTCATTTTTAAAAATTAAATTGTTGATCCTTATCATCCTTAAACTAAACACTACTTTTTCAGAGTGTATGGTCATCGGCTATTTTCACACCACAGATGATGAAGAAAAGCAATACAATGAGCGTCTCAGAGGTGAAACAAGAGACTCATTGATTCACGTTGATATTGATTGGCAGATATTACAGTGCACAGCCTGCAGGCCAACTGTAACCACTGTGGTGAATCAGTTAGAATGGTGAACTTGGATATAGTTTAGAAAAAAACTAATGAATTGCATCATTTAATTTACTCTTTTTGTTTAAACACTCAATGTTCAAGCCAAAATAAATGTTGGCATGGCATCGTTAAGGAGAACATCATGTTTTGGGATTAAATATCAGGCACAAAACCAGGTGGAAATTTTCCAAAAAGTTCCTAATATGTGTTGATTATTTACTCGAAGTTTGTTGATTTGCGTCAGCCTCTGTAAATATCTTCAAAACAAGGACACTGCACTCATTTTATGCAGTAAGGTGCTTCAAAAGCATTCATCTAAGGCAACACAGCCAAAATATTTGAGAGTATATAAAGCCTGTAGAGGTCTGAATACCTCAGAAACACCATAACAACACTGTCTATTGAGCATCCACAACCTCTGACCGTTCAACAGAGTGCATCAGGATCCAACACACTCTAAAATGCACAAATTACTCCCTCTTCCTAAAGGGGGTCTAAATGATATGCTTTTAAGAATAATTATTCTCAAAGGCACACAGATGAAGCAGAGTGAAAAAAAAGAAAGACAGAGTGCCTGTATGTCCCCGACCTTAGCCGTGATTAGCATAATTGAATTTCAAACGATCAGAGGAGTATTGAGGAAAAGGGAAGCCGTTGGAGGTGTGTAAATGCTCCACAGTCGGCACACCTCGGCAGAATCATCACAGAGATGCAGATGTGGTTGAATGGAGGGTTGATGTATCAGGCTAAATAATGTACATGAAGCGAAGACATGAGAGAAGGTCAAAGGGTTGTGTAGGTATTCTGGACGAATCAGTCAGTAATCTTGATGCACTTTTCTCTCATGCTGCTGAAACTCTTCAAGGTAAGCTTATTGGTATCCATACCAAGGTTTTTCAAATTCTAAACTAATATATAATCCATATTATATATGCCTATCAGGTGCCAAGTAAATGGAGAAATATGTTTGTGCTGTATACATCACTGATATCTAGTAATCTGAGAGTGTTCTCCTGAGACGAAACTACAGAATCAATCATTTCAGCAAGTGGCACCACAGCAGCATATTTTAATGTTAAAGTGACCGAATCCTGTAGCTGCTGAGCGATAATGGAGGAAATTAGGTGGCATTGCTGTAAAGAGTGAAAAGGCAGAAGTCTGAGTGAGTGGATAGATGGACAGAGCGTCAAACATCAATGCAGAAGACAGTTGTTTGTTACTGTTTCTAGCAGACAGAGAGTTATTAATGTAATCCTGAAGAAAAAGATCCTCACTCTCCTCTTTATTTTGACCCAAACATGATCTTTTTTTAAACTTGACCAAATCTAAACAACAGAATCGTCAGAAAATGCCTTTATCTGGTGTCATAAAAGGTAGATAAAAGTGACATATTTTGATTTTTAATTTGGATATTTTGTTGGTTTTTGCCCAAGTTGTTTTCGTCTCTCATAAGCACATTAAAGGAGAAATTTAGATATTTTGGCCCTATGCTTTTTTTTTTTTTTTTACATGTTTTAGTGTGCAAATGACTGTTTTTCACCAAAAGTTGTAATTATTCCAGTATTCCATAAACATGAGTCTAGTTCAAGGAGAAGTCTTGCTCTTAAATCCTGTAAGACTTCAAGTGTGAGGTGACCCCCTACGGTGATGTATTGGAGCAATTATAAAACTTCTGGTAGGCAGCAGTCATTTCCCCATCAAAACATGTAAAAATATGGCACAAGTTTTAGAAATACTAGAATTTAACTTTAACTCCTCTTGAGAAAAAAGGCAAAAACTACCTCAAGCATATGTTAAAAACTTCTTTGCAAAGCTAGGGAATGTTCTTCAAATTTCGCCATTTCCATCAACTGTTTCTAATGCGATAGTTCAAAATGCTCATTAAAACACATTTATGGAAACACGGCTACTGTCTTCATTTCCCCCTCAGCGGAAAACTAACTTGTGCTGTCTTAAATTCATCCCACCTGCCAGCGGTCTGCCAACATGATGTCCTCTCTATGTAAGTGCAGAGGATGTTGGGACATGGAGATATTCTCCCCTCTCTGTGACATTATGATAAATGACTAGAGAGGTGTGGCCATGGGTCGAGCAGGTTTCTCCTTGTAGAGCGATGAGCTATCGCTCAAACAGGGCCTCTGGAGCCAGTGTGTCCGTAAACATGCATATAACATCAGATCTCTCAGCAGGTGGCATTCTGTCCTTGGCAGAGGAATAAAAAGTCAAATTGGCATACATTACAATGATGGTAGCTGTCCCTGGGGACAGACTGTTTTTAGTTATCTGTCACTGGTCGGAAGTCAGAGGCAGCTGAAGAGCCAGCTGATAGGATTTGATTTCTGCCTCAGAGGAGACTAAATGAAATCTTGGTGCTCAAAACAGCTTCTTGCCCACCTCACAATGCAGAGTGAATGAATCGCACACCACCCATTAAGGAAACTCAACACTCAAACTGTACAGGTAAGACAAGTGAAATTACAGTTTGCCCAAAAGCATGCAATTAAACTCTGCTCTTAATTTTCTATAGTTTGTTAAACAGCAAAGTGCATCATGAATACAAAAAGGCAATTAGTCTTCCTGATTAACTATTGCTCAATATTACACCACTGCGAATCCTGGCACAATCTTTATCTCCAGGAGAAGCCGGTCTTTGTTTTAAAGCTCCAGCACAGCTCATAAACAACATATGCTTGCAACAATTATGGTTACCCTGGAGGCAAATTTAACCTTGAGTCTTCATAGCAGATGTTGGCAAAAATAACAGTGATTGTCGCAGCTCTGTATGCATGATTCATTGGCATTGATGAGCTCATATATTGGTCACCAGTGTCTGCCGCTGTGCAACTTTACAAAGGATTGGCATGATATTAAACACTCTTGGCCTTGCCGTTGCCCACCCCCTCATATTTGAAAGAAGCAAATGTGCAGATTTGGCAGTCTGCGTATAGATTGAAGAGAGGATGTTCTGGATGTGTAGGAGGATGCTGGAGCAGAGGTGGCAAATCATGTTTATGGCACGAGGCTCTTGGGAAAGTCACATACTTTATTCTTGTCTGTCTCACACTACAAAACATCCATCATAACAAGGAATATTAGTCTTTGCCGCACAAAAAAACAACAACAAAAAAACCCCTCAGACTTTGTAGCTTTTTTACTCTTACTTTGCAACAGAGTAATTTTGTGTTCTGCCGTGCTACAAAAGACGGACTGAAAGCTAGATGTTAAAGGGTACAAAACTCCTTAGAAGAGACTTACATTTATTAAACATCATTAAACAGTCTTTCTCAGCATTTTTAGTGTAAATTTGGAGTGGCATGTATCATGTAGCATGTTTTGCTATTAATTGGAAATGGGACTTGGTTTGCTCTGTTTCAGACTTGGCTTTTATCTAGTCCCTTTAGGCCCATTTTTTGACTGAATCTCAATTGGGCATGGTCCTAATTGACTTGGATATGATGTGATCTGGGCCACAGCCCTGTTCTGGGTTTCCATCCTTGTCAGAGGCTTAAAGTGCAAGTCCATGCTTAATTAGGCTCTAAACCCGTGTGATTCTGGGAAGGTTTGAACAATAATGACTGCATTACCAACATGGCCATAGAAAGCTGAAAGACAAAAAAAAAATGTGCAAAATGTTTAGTCTTTGTTTTCAGTTCCATCCCTCCATTCAGTGGAGATTAATTTTCAAATTCCGGTCTATATATCAAACAACTAAATTACCAGTTATCTATCACCGCAGGTCTACTGTTGGTGTGATGAACTCGGTGGTTAGGTCGACTTTATTTTGAAATAAACAAAACAATGACCATGTTAACAAGCTGTTATTTTGCAGGCTAAACTGTTAACAAGTTCCCAATCTTAGTTTGGCATATTAATATACTCACAACTGCTAATTAGCTAACTAAATACAAAGTGCAGCTGAGGCTCATGGGAATGTCATTAGTTTAGCAAAAAATTGGTTATAAATTGGATTATCAAGGTATCAATTTGAATGTAATAAATGTCACGTCTTTCCCATTTAATAGTCTGAATTTACTCAAAACCTTAAGGTGGAGCTAGAGGAAATTTTAGATATCACTATGGTGATGTTAATACACTTCTATACTACTAAGCTGTAGCAGCAGTGGCCCAAGATTCATCCTCTGGGAGACACAAATGTCTTGGAAAATGTCTTGGAATTACATTGATTTAACACCTAAAATAAATTTAATGTTGTTACAATTCTGCTGCAAAGAATTTATCAATTGTTCCCTAATGCATGTATGGTAAAGAGAAAGACATGAACTCTTAACAATGTATGTCTTTCATGAGTTTATTTAATAAGTCTACCAGATTTTTTTGATTAGTTTTAACTCAGGAACAAAGTTAACATTGACTACATGTCAATACTCATCTCAGGCTGCTTAGTGAGCACCGTCCCTCATTGTTCCAGCAGTCACATCAGAACACCTCATTATAAATGCATGTGAGCTTTCCTTGTTCTCTTCAGTGTAAGATCAATGCCAAAAGACGTTATAAAATGGTAATCACATCTCATTCTCTTTTCATGAGTAAGTTAATTTAACACATGGTGTACCTTTTTTTTTAGGGGCTGGTTCCTGAATGCTGAATCTGTCTCACACATCAGGTAATGTAACACTGGGTCTTTTCTATTACTCTCTGTCATAATTATGGATTTAGTTATATGTTGTTTAAAATGCACTGTGAATATTTAGGGTAAGAGGACTTAAACTGTCTAAATAGACTGGATTTAAGATTAGCCTTAAGGGTTAAGTTGGTGACATGTTGCATTGTAAACCTGACCTTTCTTTCAGAGTTGTTCAACATTTGTGATATGCCTCAAATATCAGTTTATGTTTAGTGTAATTTGTGGGACGATGATGCATTGTAAAAAGTTAATCAGTACAGTCATGTACATTCATGGTCCCCTGAGTTACACTGGTGACCATGTGACTGATCCTGTACTGCCACCAGCAGGTCAGAGTTTACACTTGCTTTCATTTCGAACCATCTCAACATCTACTTGATGCATCTCACATTTTATACATATCCAAATTTTTTTTTAACATTTCACTTATGTACATTCAAGGAACCCAGACACTATATTGTAATGCCTCAGGTGATCTTCTGACTTTAGCACCACCAGCAGATTAAGATTTTGAATTTTTAATGTAACATCTTTGTAGTCAGATAATGTGCCTTGAAAGCAAATACACATACTGTATTCCTACTCCACCCGTGGATAACTGTAGGAATGCTTTTGAACCCTGACTTTGGCTCTAGTGCCATCATCAGGTCAAAATTTCAATCTATCCATTTCATTTTTGAAAAGATGCCTGAAAAGCTCTTCCAGCCTTCGCTATACTTTAGTATAAATAAAAGCTTCCATGCAAACATTCTACACAAAGACGGTGAACAAGCTACCTATTATACTTACTAAAAATTTTCATGTTAGCATGTCACTGTCACCATGTTAACATGCTGATGTTAGCATTTAGCACAGTCCAAGACTGAGCCAAAGTACAGCCTCAAAGAGTCACTCTTGTGGCTGTAGACTCCTTGTCCTGCTTTCAATATTCACAAAGACTGTTTGGTATACAGAATATTAATCAATTTGTTTAATATGTTAATGTTGCTCAATCCATAGTGTTTGCTTAGCTGTGAGTTCTGTTGACAATCTCCATGAGACACCTTTCAAGGGCACATAATATTGTGTCACTATGTTGGCGGGAAGGGCAGTTAAAGGGAGGAAAAGAGATCAAGATATAGAGGGTGTGGGGATTTTCAGAACAACCATCATTTTTTCTCACATTTTATTTTTAAAGTGTTACAGAGTTTTAGAAATAGACAGCAAATCTCACAGGTTTACACTGTATAGTCTTAGTAAACAACCAAGCCAAATTCAAAAGTCCCAGTGCAAATCAGGTTATTTGAATTTCTCTTACTGCCAAATGGTGAAAGCTTAAGACTCGAGATATGAAAGCACAATCTGAACACAGTGACAGTCCAACACACATAGAAGAGATGCACACATACCTGAGTACATACATACACTCGTTATAGGCATTAAGCAGGCAGGTGTAAACATTTACATAAATGCACCTGTCCATCTGTTCGACAACCTATAGACAAACTCAGACGTGCATATTAAAACCCCTCTTTAAGTACACCCTTTCCACTGAGGCTCAGATAATGCTTTAACATATTATTCTTGCAGCACACCTTCATCTAATTCAGATGTTATGAGAGCAGAGCTTTTCAGAGTGCTTCTTATGCAGCGGTCCCACACTGAGCCATCATTTCTTTGCACAAGTCTTTTACGGTTATGACATGTTTCAGCGACAGGAATTATGCATTATTGAGTGAAACTACTTTATGCTTGACTTGTAAAAAATACCTGCTCTACAGCTGCAGTCAGACTCTGCAACATGCTGGCTGAATGTTGTGTTTATCTTGTATGTTAAATCAACAATTCATTATCTGCAGTGTTATGCATGTCTGATGCTGTGTTTCTATGGTGAATATTTATACAAGTACCAGTATTGTACTTGGTCCTTTGCTATCATGTAAATTGGCAATAAAAGGACACATTTTATTACAGCATAATTTTTATGGTTTAATCAATCTTTCCTCCTGGTGATAATAATAAGATCACCTGGTTAATTGCTGGGATCTGGAAAAAGGCAAACACAGTGTGGAATTCAAGTGGTCACACAGGTTTTTAACATCGTTAACCAAGAAAGCCAAACCTGTTAGGAAAAGCATAAAGACGCTGAAAGCTTAAACTGTTGCCCAAACTGTTTCTTGCATTTTCTGAAAATATTGCAAATACAGATGGTCTTAAGAGTCCCCTGGAAACAGTAAGGAATCGTATTGAGTCAGCAGCATGTGAGCAGAGCTGAGCCACTGTTTGAGTATAACTGTATGCTAATAAGGGTTATGAGTAAGTATGAGTAAGTATTCCACATTACACCGCTTCATCATCATCAGCACCTGAGTAACAAGCATTTTTGTGATTTACCATGGACCTGAAACTCTAAGACCCAAAGACCAAAATTCATTTTGGGGAGCAGAAATAAAATGTAGGGAGCCAAATCCAGTGAGTAGTGAAGTTGGGGAGTGACGTCTGTGGGCAAGAAACTCATGCTTTTCTAATGGGCTGTGAGCGGGCGCGTTGTCATGTTGGAGAGCCCAGTTACCATTGGGCCTAAAGCCGGCCTCAAGTCATTTGTCTGCAGAACACTGGGCATTTTCAAAATATGCATAAAACCGTGGATTAGTGTTTCTTGTAAAAGCAAAATCTGAATGGAAAAAGAATCATATCAGCACAATGTTGGCCATATCATGTTATAGGAATCTAAAGCATTCATACTGTGGCTGACACATCAATAATGTATTTCCTACCTTTTGATCACAAGAATCAAACACGGCTCTCAGAGGGGTACTGTGCTTTGGTAATCACCCCTGTGTGCTCCAACACAATTGCCCATGCGTAAGTAAAGGGTTTCCAGCTACTCTATGTTTCAAGTACAGTTTGATGGATGGAGGCTGGTTTGAACCCCGCTGCACTACAATGCCAAATTGCAGCTATCTGCTGATGTGTTTGAGAAATAACATTCTCCATCTCGCCCTGTCGAGACGCCAGGCTGTTTGGCCTGGCGGGGATGTATTAAATGGTATATTGATAATTGAAATCTTTCGCGGCCCTTGTGATGCCTTTCTGCTGACTGTGATCTTTAAGGCAGATGGTCTCTATTACTCATGTACAATTGGAGAAGCGGGGTGTCAGATATTGCTTAAGTAAAAATCTGATTTTCTTACACGGCCATGTGTCGAGGTTCCGCGGGACAAACAGAATACATCAGCGCCTAATTGTATCAGCAAATTTGACAGCACATTATCTTTGTGAATACAGTATGTTTCATCCATGTAATTCACGCTTCCCATTTGGTAAAGCATTTCATATTCCAAACATACTTAAGAACTGATAAATGTGGACTTCACAGATTCCCTCCAACTATGTGCATCAGAGCTATAACCAGATCACTGCAGCACAAATGAGAGACCTCTTTTCATTTCCATCGCCTCAGAAATATCACATTGAAGGCTAATAGCCCATTTCGTTTCGATTCCAATGGACCTCATGAGTGTATTTTCACCCATGGCGCTCAGCTAAAATAGAAATAGAACAGACTGTTGACAGTAACCAATGTCACATAATCTCCCCCTGAAGGACAAGCATCAAAGATCAATTTATTTTCCTAAATGCTATTCATATATCCATCTCTGCAGAGCGCCCAGGGACATTGCATATCAGAGTTTAAATCTAATGTGGCATGAATGGATTCTACAAAGGGGCAAAAGACAATACAGTGACATAGAAGGCGGGCATGAGAGAAAAAGAGAGAGGTGACAAACACTCTCATAGAAAACAATGGAATGAATTGAATAGCTGTATGGAAATTGATGTGGGAAATGGGGAACTGTTTGTTTTCTTTAAAAAGCTATTTGCACTGCGCCTAGAGAGAACATCGCCCTGACAATGACATAGCTGAATCACCTGTGCTAGCGTATATTAATATCATAGACATGTATGGAAAAAGATCAAAAAAACGAAGTGTAAAGTGCTTATTAGATGTAACTTTAAGGCTTTATTAAAGCTAATTGTAAGTGTTTCTCTGCTTGCACCTTTTTGGCTCCAACTGTTTTAGTCTTTTTTTAGCTCATGCAAAACCTGCTACTTCTTGCACTTCATAATTGCTCAGCACACATGGGACACGGAGGCTTTGTTTACTGTACCGCGAGCCGGCAGATCAATTCCTCTCCCACTCTGCCCCCTTTGATAATTGCTGAGCAGAAGATGTGTGTTTGCAGTTACAGTTCTGCCAGCTCTGAAACACTTTGGACAGGAATAAAAGCGAAAGGCTGTGAGGTGGATTGGAGCAGGAGAGAATAAAAAGCTGCCAGCATCTTTTTGAAAATGCAAGGCGCGATATAATCGGTGAAAAATCAATACTATTAAAAATGAGGGATGGGCCAACAGAAAGCCCTTCAAAGTGTCAGATTTAATAAAAGATGGGGCTGGGGTAATTAGCCAGTGTGAAGAAACCACAGATCTCCTACATGACCTTGTGAAGAATTAACATTCAAAAGATATACAAACAGAGTGAAAATTAATTGACTGATCTTGTCAATTTTGGTAAGATATGGTTTCTGGTTTAGTTCAAATTAGCAGCATGTGGTGCACAATGTCAAAAGTGCAGCTGCTTTTTTTTACCTGCTGCTCGATAAATCCACATTTGTAAGTTAAATATTTCTACAGAAAATGTGTTTGGTCAGTTTGACACATTGATTTTCTTAAAGGGATAATAATTGTTATTACAGTTGCTTTGGAGATGATCATAATTAGGCAACCTGACAGAGAACAAGCAGAATTGAAGCACAAGCTAAAGCATTTCTCGCATTAAAGAAAATTTACTTCTCGTTTTTCTTTTGTGATAAAAGTACCACAAAAAGAGAAGAATTATATATCCAGTAAAGTGACTCAGTATTGGCTTTTATAAAGCAACATGTATTGTATCTATAGTTTGCTGAAATAAGCTAATATTAGCCACGTCAAGCTAATTCTATTGCCAGATTGAGTCTATAGTATCTAGCTATAGTAACAAAACCCCAAACTGCTTTAATTTGAACATTTTTTTAATCAATATTTTATTCTCTTGTCTTTTTTTAAAAGTAACAAAGTCTTGCTGAAAGTTTTTGCAGCTTAACAAAAAAGGAGTGAACATTGCTGAAATCAATAAAGCAGTGATGACCGCTGAGCCAACTGACCATTTTCTTTTAACTAACATTAAAGTAAAGGTTCCCAACCTGCAAGATGAACCTGATTGGTCATACTTACAGTAGGGGAGAGTAGAAAAAACTATATTTCTGCATCACATTGCCTATCTATGCTATTTTTTTCAGACTTTTCTAAAATATTCCCCCCTTTTTATTTTTAACTAATAGGATCATTTAACTTCACAATTATTTGAATAAAACAGTTGAACAGGTCACAAACAGTAGACATCTGGTGACATGGGGGTCACAGGTAGACAATGCTTATTTTAAGAGGTCAAAAGTTGTGTTAGATGATTAACAACTTTTCATATCTCCTCTCTAAATATGCTCCATTAAAGACTAAACTAAGATCTAATTTTGCAGTTAAAATGTAATAATCGAGTTATAACAAAGCTTTGTGTCAGTCAGCTGGATGCAACTTTAAGCTGTGGCTGCTAAAAGTGAAGACAAACAATAGATATTTGAATTGTAAACTTTTTCATACTTGCTTTTTATATTTTCCATACAGCACAAATTTTTAATGGGCAATGATCATCGCACAGTTGCACACGATAAGCCAAATTTCTTGTGCTGGAAGTACTTGTGCATTCCAACATACTGCGAGCTGCAATACAAAATTGAGTCAAAGTTATCACCAAACTGCAGGTATGTTAGTCGACAGCAAAATAGTCTCCCACTTACAGATTTAACGTGTTTAAAAGTTTGAGAGTTTGAGTAGCGTTCAGCTTTCATGCTCTCGCTTAAAGCCCAACATCCCCAGCCGTGACGAGTGGAGAAAGGTCTAGGAAAGAAAAATATTATTACCCTTTATATCTTTGAGGAGGCAGGTGTCCAATCCAGGCCCCTACCCTTAAGATATTGTAGAGGCAGGTTGTTTATGTGGCCCCCGAGTGTCACCGCCAAAGTGACAGTGCAAAGGGATCTGCGAGCATGGCAATGAACTGTGTACTTCTCCAGAGAGAGGGGGCTAAGAGAGGCAATTTCTGGAATGATGGGTGCCGGAGATGATGCCCAATATGCTTCAGCTCTTTAGAATTTACAGCCTCTGCAGCACTGTGTAAACAGCTGCGGAGCAAAACAGGGTGCTCTGCAATTTCCTCCTCCCCTTTCCATTTTTTTCCTCCTTTTTTTTTATGCTCTGTCGGCAATGTCCTTGAGAGAACATAATTTTAGATTTCTCTGGAGAAATGCTTTACTATAGTGTCTTGCCTATTGTTTGGATGCCAATATTTCAGTTTTTAACCTATGAGTCTATCACAAAGCAGAATGGTAGTGCTAAATGTTAACAGGAGGGCGTTCTTGCCTGTATAAGCATTGCAGGGGTTAATAATGTTGTTATGAGCAGGTGTTTAATGGGTAGTTGTGGATATGACAACATGAATTCACCGTGATCTTAATGCAAGGCCATTATTGTGAATCTTTTTTACAATGCATGTCAGCCAAAGGAGTTCTTTCGATGATAAAGAGGCTTTGCTTTTCAAACTGTATAGTACACACAACATCATAATACTGAGGTGCATAATCCATATCTCATGCTCATTGTTTCAAGGCTTTACTCCTTGTATTCTCTTTGTCTACACCTCACCATAAACTGAGGCTATCATCCTGAATCATGAACTTGTTGTCTGCAGTTTACATCAGTTCTTTACTGGGGATTTTTGTGCAATTGTCTTTTTTTTCATGATGTTAAACTTGGAATACAAAAACAGATATAAATCAAACATTTTTTCTCCACTTCTCTTCAGAGCTATGCATAATTCTGATTAATGTATAGCGGTCTTTTTAAAGTTTGCCTCCTTTATGCGTACTGTATGTAGAACAGTTCCCAAGTGGAGAAGTGGAATGTGTGAAATCTGAGCACACAGACATGATACACGTATTTTTAGATGCAGTGTGACTTATATTCATACCCTTTTATCCTGTGTCCATCACAAATTCATCCATTATCCACTCAGAAATCAGAGGGGGAGGAAAATACACCTATAACTTCAGAACTTGCCTAAGAATCACCACTTTTTTTAAGATTTCTTCAGTATCAAGGATATATAGTGATAGCTGTAGGTACATCCATGGGTTTGTTGCAAACAGGAACTGCTAATAGAAATTTTTTTGCCAATTTCAGAGATGCTTATTTACAGTCATATCAACAATGATAAACATTTAAATTCTTGAATTACAAGAAAGTTTTAAGCATTTAAGTCTAAATTTCTCGTAATCTCTCTCTGTCATAGTGTGATGCTGCTCTGATGACATGCCATTACCAGCTTGATATTATTTTCTAGTTGTTTTGGTTCCCTAATATGACACCGACAAAATGTTCTGTTTTCATCTGCTGATTTCTGACAACTAGACTGCATTTCTTTTTACACTCAGGTAACACTTTTATAAATCAATCTTGCCCACATACAGAGTGGAACAGATAGCTTTATACAGCAGTTTGTGGTTGTCAATTTTGCAAATGATCAAATCTCCCCGCAAATAGGTGGCATTCATCAAAGTGAAATGAGAAATTTACGACAAGTTTGTGCTGCAAAGAGAATTTATATCCTGCCTAAAACACTCTGATGAGCAAACCAGAACTTCTTGCATGAAGTGAATAAAAGAATTTTTGTTTCATACCCAAACAGACCTGCAGCTATCCCACTTATTCATAACTTCATGTTTCAGACTATTTAGAATAAATTTCCAAACCTTTACTGTAGAAAAACATTCTAAATCAACTGCACAAATGATGGTAACAACATGTGCACGCCAGCAAACTGCCTCCTGTAGATGTTTATTTCAGAAAGTTTTACCACTGCAAATATCTATTTCCTTTTCTATTTTTAAGTCTTGATAACTTTCTTTGGGGCTTTGCATACATGCCAGAGGCTGAAAGAATTCACACAGTCTCAAGACTTGTAGGTCAACTCCCAGTTGGCAACAGCAAGAGAGCTTGTGCCAAACATCTTGAGCTCTGACCTCAAGAGGAATCCAATCGATCAATCTGGCCTGCTCGTCTGACTGGAAACTTCTTCAGACCTCGATGCAGATCTGTAGCTGAAGGAATCCTCGGCTGCTGCTGCTGCTGTTGCTGCTAGCTCTTAAGTCTCAGGGCCAAACAAGTCAAAACACACTCTAAAAAAAGGCAGACTTTTGGTGATTTGGAGAGCAAGCAGTGGGTTGAAGGAGCCCTGCAAGTTTGTGACTGCTGGTGCATTGACTGTACCCTACGCAGTGCAGAGAGGCATTATGCAAGGTAACTTGGATAAAGAAGTGGTTTCTGTCCACCCACAGGGACAGATCTCAAGGGTGTATGTGCACAAGCAAGCAAGTTGTGTGTCCAGACAGAGAGTGAAATGTGCTATATCTTGATGTTTTTCCCTACTGCTGTAAAGGCTCTCGACCATTTCTTTCCAGTGCACAGCTAACGTCCACTCAGTGACCCTGACCTTTCATGTAATGCACAATAAAATGTTTAAGCGGCGTTCCAGCGTCACTGAACTCGGGATGAATTGCCTCATATTTTCTGTGGAGCTCCACATTGTTCAAGATAACACGACAGACAAGACTATTGCACAAAGGAGAAACTGGATTAAGAAACATATTAAGACAAAAACTGCGTTGTTCGGTGCAAACACAGCTTTTGCAACCTTCATGTATTTTAACCACTTTTATCTCCACACTATGACTAGTTATTGTACATTCTGTCTAATTATACCAAGTAAAGTATCCCTATTTGAAAATAAACCCTTCATAGATAAATATCTACAGTATATTGCACCCTTGTTTCCTGACTTCACTGTGTTCATACTTTTGCTAACTTCAAGCATTTTCACAAGGGAGAGGAGGAAAAAAAAGTAATCAAAAGCATAATGCATATTTCAGCCTGAGAAGCGAATGTGATGAAATTGCTTGAAGATGATGATTCATGCATATAATGGATCTGGCATCTCAAATGAATGACTCTGTTGCATAACCCTTCAAACTCATGTCGAGATACAGCATCAAACTTGTCACCCATGGCTTTTAATTTCACATACAGCTCGGAGGCGTGTCAGGGGATTGTTTGCATGCAATACACCTCGGAACATAAAAAGTAAACTCATGAACTAGCTCTCTTTCCACCTCACTTTTTGGGTTGTGATACATAAAAGCGAAGGGTGAAAGCTATCTTTACCCAGCAGACTGCGCTGCACAACACTTGCATAAATAGACATGCTCACAAATGAGCTATGGTCATTCCTTTTGAAACTTTTGTGGGTTTTCACATTAAAAAATGTTTTTAAAGTGCTGTTAGTACGATAATTTTTTAATTACAGCTTTGAAAATACTTATTTATAATTTAACTGGGCTGAATAAATCTGAGCGAGCACTGAAACCAAACTGCCCATAATCCTAAAAGCTTGTTCAAAGGTGGCATGGGGAAATGAAACACAGCATTTTCTGGTTAAGCTGAATTAAACATTTATAGGAAGCAGGGGAGGTGGGGAGCGGGAAAGTGCTCTGTTTAAAATAAAACTATTATTCACAGTAGTGAAATAAACAAGGCATGGAACAAGGTGCAGTCATGCAGTTTGTATGAATTTGTATAAGTGTCGACCTTGGGAATCCCTGCAGGGAAACACCGAATGCCTTTACATACACACTCTCAGTCTGCTCACCAAGAGCTTACCATGATAATCATGTCTCCAAGGTAAGTGTAAGTAACAGGGTAAGATGGACAGCATTGGATGCTTCCTCATGTCTGCAGACTGTACTTTAGCTTAATTTTATATTCATATCACGCACAGCGGCAATGAGCAGTGCGATTGGCAGCGACTGCTACTTTATTTTAATTTAAAAATACATGCAAACTGACGGATCTTCAATAAAAGAAGACAAATTCGACCCAAACAAATATAAATATGTGATGCCTTTATAATAAACTATTCACGTACATATTTTGCATTCTAACTGAGGGTGATGTAAACAGCTTGAATTATTGAAAACAGTAGCAGGAGGAAATGTGAGCCTCTCTGACACAACAGGACAAAGGAAAACTATTTTTATGAGGTGTTTATGTATTTACATCGCCTGTTGTGGCCACATTTGGCAGAATTGCTGGGGTAAATGATGCACGAGTGAAAGTGCAAGATTAATAAGCAGTTTAGCCCAGAAGGGATAACATCTCCTGCATCTTAATGTGTTCAGTCTTTTCCTTTTGTGAAATACACACACACACACACACACACACACACACACACACGCATAAATGTTCACTGAAACAAAAGCATACACAGGCATACTAAGTAACTTACATAAACACACCTTCTATTCTTATGTAATTCAATTTCTCATGATTTATTTTACACCAATTTTAATTAAAAAAATATACTGTGAAGTGTTGGATTGTTTAACATTATTTTCACTGTTGGACCTCCTGCTGTTAAAGACACTGTTCACTGCAGTTTACAGCAAATTAGGTCCTTTGCAAGTAGCACAGCTTAGAAAATGCTTCCGGTAACAGAAAGTGAAGTGAAAAATTGAGAAAAAATGCAAATGAGCTGCTGATTATGCAGTCCCTCAAAGTAATTGAAAAAAAGAGGGAGGAATAAAAAAAGACAGCAATTACCAGAAACAATGCCCAGTTACTCAGGATAATCCACAGACCCCAGCATCAATAGTTTTCATATAGGGGATATTTCTTCAGTGAGGGGAAAACTGCAGGTCTGTGGATTAACGGGGACCATTTTTATGGAAAAGACACACTGCTGAGTGTGTCAAATGTTATTTTTCACTGCGTTTAGCTCCATGAACATCATTACATTCTCCACTGTTTTATTGTAGTGGCAGCAGAGGTTTCTGTCTTAAAAGCTGAGCAGATAAAACAAAAACTGTCTCCATGGATGGATAATACAACTGGTAAGTGAGCAAAATATGTTCTTATATGTTGTAATAAAGTTGAGGTATTTTACTCATTCTTTCCTTCTTAATTTGAAACATGAAATTTGAGTCATATGCTGTATGTAAAAGACCTGTGAAGAACTAGATTGTATCTCACAAACTCACTTGTTCATGTTTGCATACTAAATATTCTTCATAGCTGTGAGCTCTTCGGTCATTACCAGCCACGTTTTATGCACACTAATCTGCATCTCCTCATTGACTTATTGATGATACATTGCTAATTTTTTGCATTAAATAGCCAAATAAAACCAAACTAACAGGAATAATTAACATACAAACATACACAAATGTGATTAGAACTACTTAAATTGACAGAAAATTGACAGAATTTATTTGATTTGAACTTCGAACTGTTCATGATGTTTGAGTCTCATTTTTTAGAAACTGTACTAAAGGAAAACAACAAAAGTAGAGCTTTAGACTTGAAGGTATAGACATGCCAACCATCACTTCTAAGCAGTTTAAGTTCTTCCACCACATGATAGCTTTAAATGTTACAGCTATTCTGCTGTTTCTGTGACTCATTTCAGACTAAGTTACTTCTTGCATCTTAGGTACATGCGGTTAATATCTAATTTAAGAAAATGAAAAGGTGAAATGCAATCATAAAGCAATTGAAACAGATTTAAATCAACGGAAGACTTTGAAAAAATAAATGCATCTATCTCCCAAAGACTTACATTTATTTTTGCTTGCTCTCAAATGTGATAAAGTTAATTAATTACCTGTGGAAATTTTGTCAGCACAACTGTTGTTAGCTTGCTATGTATGCTAGCTAGGTTGTTGTTTGTAATTAACTGTATTGTAATTGTAATTGTAATTAACTTGCTTAAGTGCTTCCTCTGGTCTCTTCAAACAGCCTAATGTGCAATATCACCACCCTCTGGACTGGAGGATTACTAATGCTGATTTGTATGTAGCCTGGGAGAGCCATGATGGATTGCAGTCAGATTGGTAATTTGGCTTACAGAGACATGGTTATGTTGCCAACTTTGTTCAATTTCATGTAAATTTTATCCAGATATGAGACTTTTAACCTTTGCTTTTCTGTAAATGTTGCACATTAACATGTGTATGACTGCAGCTTTAAATTAAAGCTGCTGATATTTTCCTGCCAATAGGTGCTGTGTGTTACAACTAAAAGTCCAGTACTGTTTAAGGCAGGGCCTGAATTTGAGAGCCTCACATTGCTGACACTGTGTTCTTGTTATTTTGTGATCATGCAGAACATTCTGGGGGCCTTCGTCCACCTAATTTGTATTTTTAGCATCTAAATTCTCCACTGCGATTGCTTGAATGTCTGTGATCCTTGTCCAAGGAAACTGTTTGATGTCGAGAGTGTTTTTTTGTTGGAAATTTGCAACAGGCTCTGAAAGAATATTTCCGCCATATTTTGGAAGGGGCAACACTGCGTGGCAGTGCCAGTAGCCACCAACTGTCTCCTCTTTGAAAATGTCCTGGAAAAGAATTCCCTTAGTGCTGTCTTTTTTTTTCCTAAAGAAGAACAGGAGCAAAAAGGGAATACTCCTCTCTGTTATTTCCCAGCCTGAATATATCAAACATCCTCTGTGACTCACACCACACATGGTGAGTCCACCCAGAGGCGTGTGTGTGTGTGTATGTGTGTGTTAGTGTGTGTGTTACTGATTTGTTCATCATCAGTGACTGTTTGAAGATAATTCAACATGCTTCCACTACACCTGACTTGTTCTGCCTCAGCAACGAAATCAATTTTCCCTCTCTCCTCACTGTAGATCCCATTCTGAGCTTCAGATCCTCTGCTGCCAGACTGCTCAGCTGTCCATCATGTGGCAGCCTTTGGCATCCCAGGAGGTAATTGGACGGCTTCTGCACACAGGCAGTCTTTCATTTACATTATGCTGTGAATATCTTAACAGACGATACGGGGAGGTTGTGTGATGTGTTTATTGGTCTGTATTAACATTTCCACTGCTATAGGTTGAATTTTCAAAGTAGATGTTCATATAGGTCAGTCTTAATAGGAACACCTGTCTCTACAGAGAGATGAGTCATAGAGGAGGAGGAAGATGGAGAAGAGAGGAGAGGAGAATGCTTGTTTCGCCCAAGGGCGCCAATAGAAGTTGGTCCAAGGGTCCACCCACTTCATGCCACTGCCCCATTTCTTTTTTTAAAATAACTGTGACCCCAACAAATGCCCCTGACAGTAGATAGTACATGCACAGAGAGGTCTTGATCCTCACCATTCACTTAAAGGCAGTAGATAAAATAAAACAGGCAAACATAAAACAGAAGGAATGTATATAATCCAACCAAGCAGAATACTGTCACTCAGTCGAGTGCATACGCTGTTGGTTGCAGTGTTATGTGTTCTGTTTAATCAGCAAACCTAGCTAGCTGAACTAAGCTTAGGTATTAATAATGCAATGGACTGCATGCTTCTGCAAAAGAGCAAGTGCATAAGAGAGTGAAATACAGTCAAACAACACTGAACTTCAATATTCAGAACTTTACATGCCTGACATCCATGGATCTGCTTGAGCCTGCTCCTTTAAGCCTTTTGTAGCTAGAAGAACCCCCAAGCAGCAGTAGATTTTTATTGTGCAACTCCAACTCCTGTCCAAAGTTAATTTTGTAAGTTAGGAAATTGTATTAAGGATGAATTTACTTATATTTACATGTCCTTAGACAGAATAGGCGCTGGGCATGGACAACTTTTCAACAACAACCAGCAGATTGTTTTCCCTTAAGAAAACATCAGTTGTGAGGTTACATGTATTGTTAATAACAGGGTCCATTTGTTAACCTTGCTGACTTTGTCAGGTTTTATGCAACCTAAGCTAGCATAATATGTCATCCTTTTTCTCTAACTGTGGCTTTTTGGTGGCCAAAGAGGGATATTTGATCTGCTGCAGATGTGTTTTTATATTGTTGAGGTCTTGTTAATGTCCAGTTTTTCTTTTTTTTTAGTGTTTTCTGGGTCAAGATTGCCACGGCCCATCATGGTTGTAGTGTATTGATTTCATCTTCTAGTGTATCTGCTGTATTTTCACCCACATCCACCTGTTGTGCTCTGTTAACTTGTTTGCTTTTACTCCCTCCACTGTCTGTGTGTGTCTGTAAAAAAGGAGTCAGTACTATTATAGCCCATAGCTTAATGTGTAACACCTCTACCTGTGAGGAGGCTGTGCTATACTGATTTTTACACATTTTTCTGCCACACCACTTCCGAAACCTTGGTTGTACACCTATTTCTCTGATCATCTGCTGAGGTAACCATAGTCAGAAGTAGAGGCAGGGGGAATAAAATCTGAATATGACACAGAAAGTGAATCATTCTTAAAATCATCTCTGGTTACTGGCCCGCAGCCTCCTCTCAAGCTGTCAGGTGGCGCTCAGGTCCAAAAGAACAAATGCAGCGATGTGAGTAGTTTTAAGACTTCGCTTACATGCATCATAATTTCCACTTGTCTCCCACATCTGTTCTCTATGCTTCATATGAAAGCCACTGCTGGAGTGAGACATCGATTGGTGTGCCTTCCAAATTTTATTTCAAACATATTAAAATGTTGTCTTTGTTGTAGTAATACTTGCTGTTTCAGTTTGACTTAATGCTCACACACACATGCAATTCTGACAATATTGCTTCCAGTGCCACTTTTTCAGTATATGATCTAATTATTTATTGCCCACAAAGCAGTCACTTCATTATTTTGGCATTAGTTACACAGCTGAAGAAGATTTTAGGATCGTTAAAATCACTCTATTATGAAATATTTACCACCGCCTAATTATTTGAGGCCTGGCAGCCATTTTCAAAAGCACCTCAGTGGACAAGCCAATTTCCAAATGAAAAATTCCTGTGAAGTTAGCCATGGCCCCTATTAATATTCCTCTATGCAAATGCCAGACGATCTTCCCACACATTAAACGGTTTGGCTTTTCTGCAGCTCACTGACTGACTTACAGCCCAAAACGAAGTGTCTTTATTGGCTACTGAGAGTTAGAAAGCAACTTCTCCTTTTTTTTTACTATAAAGAAGAAGACAGTAGAGGCACAGGAGAGTGTGGTTGAAAAACACAGACAATAACTGAAAGCTGTATTTCTTGATGGTAAAGAGATTGTGATGTAAAGAATTCTAAAGTTTTTTAAAGTTCAATCTCACCTTAAAATTGTTCTTTGGAAGCAGCTTTTTCCCTTGATGGAGTGCATTACATCAACTACAGAGGGGAAAAAAAGGCTATTTCTGCACCTCTAATGTTCTTCTTTTTCTTTTGTTGATTCTGATGTGTGATTGACAGTAAGATAGCAGAGTACGTGCTTTAAAACACCAAAAATAAATCCAAGGCTGAAAAAAAGCAGAAAAACCTGTGGTGGTAAAAAGGGTTGAGCCGAGGACTGTGCTAAAATGAGCTCCAAAATGTGTTTTTTACTGAGAACAAGTATCATCTGAGTGAAATGTTTCATTATCTGTACTTGTGATGAAGAAATATCTTCATAAGATAGCTGTGTCCATATCATGCAGAAAAAAACACAGTGCATAAATTACGGATATTGTGATTTATATACTTAAAAGATAAAAAAGTATAATTTCTATTAAAAAATAAACTCTTTTAGGAGTGAAGAGGTATTAATAAAGTCATGGTCACTACAGTAACTCTATTTCATGTGTTTAACTTTGCATTTCTTAATACTTAAAGTGTTGTGTTAATTGATTCTCCGATGTTTATTGATTAAAGTTACTTTTTCTGCTAACAGACCAGATATTTTGTCGCCAAAATTCCTGGTTAGTTACAGCCACTCATGTCTTAAGCATCACTTACTTCCAGTTTACTGCTACAGATACAGATATTTAGCTGGTTCAACAGATGCAGATTATGTTGTACTTGCACATCACCAGCAGTGACAATTAACTGAATTTAAACTCAAATTGTTGGTTTTCAAGTGAACCATAAAACACTTTTCAGAGTCCAACTTTGAAGTGTTTGCTTAGCCTTGAGGCACTTTATAAATAAAACATTTTGAATTGACATAGATGTAAAAAAAAAAAAGTAATCATGCAACTGTAATCAAAGAGTTCATGAGATCAAAATAAGACCACCCATTGACTTTCCTTTTTAATTCCAGCCCCCTCCTACAGAGACATTTGATCAGCTCTAAACTTTTAACATTTGATTTGAACAAGGTTATCAACCAACTGATCCTACCAAGAAAACTGCCTAGAAATTATATGAATATGTAGACAAAATTAGGAAATCTATTGCTAAAAATCACAGCAGAGCCAAGCCACATCCACTGATAAGGAATGGAGCTCTGGGTTAGTTAAGGTAGAGCACTGGAGATGCACTTGCATCAGCCTTTTTGCATCAGCTGTTGTATTCGTGCCTCACGATCACTGGCTCATCACTCAGCTGCGTGGTTACAAGCTCACATGTCATGTCCAATTATATCCATGCAGGTGTACAGCGACCATTATTACCTGAAACTTCTCTTTATTATTCTGCTGAGACATGCTGCCACTATGTGGTGCTGCAGCTTCTCCACTGCCCCATCCTCCTAATGTGCTTCGTCTTTGGTATGAATTAAGATCTAATGTTTATGTTTATGTTTATGAGGGGGGATTAGTTCTTTCTGCAAAATCCATGTTACTTTCAAAAGTCTTTGCAAAGGCTTTTAAACTATACGACTATTCACTACAGACAGTCAGTTCCTTAATGCACATGCCTTTGACTGAAAACAATGTGATCAAAAACAAGCAAGTGGACCTTGAATTTAAAGGTTTGTGTCTCTTCAAAAAATATTTGTAGTAGGATTGATGAATTTGTTACAATGTGTAGCATTTCTTTTTGATGCATGCTCAATGAGCTGTCTACCTTGAGACAGCATCTAGCCCGAGGCTGAAGAAACTGGCATTCACAAGGCTACTGCAGGCATCAAAGAAGCAGATGGCAAGCTCCGGCAATCTGCCATAAAAAAAAGCAGTGCTGATGCTCACCCATATTTTTCAGCTTGTCTCCTTCGGACGTTTGAATGCTCATTTCTTTCTTACTGGATGCGGCCATTTCATTCCTGTTTCTGTGTCTATTTTTTCCAAGGCCAAAATCATACTCTTACCATTTGATAAGTCATATAATATGTACCATCTGCTCAATCACACTAACATTCAAGGAACAAAAAGAGAAGGGTGGGCTGAAAAGGGTTTGAAAGAAGGCTTCAAGGATAAGTTAAAAAAGAACAGAAGGATTTTAATGATTGATCTTTTAGCCTTGTGAGATGAACTTACAAATTACATGGCAACCATGACACTGTGATCCAATTTTTTGAGTATTTCAGGTGAGATATATCAGTTGTGCCACAAACTGTAAGCAACTAATAAAATCCTAATTTAAATCAAACATGCACCAAATCTGAACCTAGATGTAAAGTCTTAAGCGTGCCTTTGTGAATTTTCTTGGAGTGTTCTGTGCTTGCAAGAACATTTATCTCATAGAAACACCTTACATAGAAAGATGGCAGATATCTCGTCTGTGGCCATGTTGGTAAATCTTTTATTTCTAATCATGCTAGTTGCATTGCTCTATGAATGGCAGTGGTGGCGTGTTGTTGGTCAGTACACATATCTTAACAACTATTGGCAGCACTGCAATACAGTTCTATACAGAATAGTACTAATTGTGGCAAGAGAATAGATCTTAAGTTTGGGGATACCCTGACTTTTTCTGTTGCACAACCCACAGGTTAAAGTATTTGATAAATTTGGACAAAATTTGTCTTAATTCGTTATGAATTCAAGATGGTAAATCCTACTGACTCCTACTGACCCATTAATCCTTTGACCCAGACCTGACTCACCCCAAGTCTCCTCAAGAGGTTAACATTTGAGGTTGTGGGTGGAATTTTGCCACAACTTTTAAACTGATTCATGTTTCTCAGGATCAACTAACTCATAAGGTATCACCATAAATTCATCTTAAATGTTCCAATGCTTTAATTAATGACCAAATATTTGCATTATATGGGAAGATTGGTATTATGGTTTCATGTGGAGTAACCATTTAAGAAATATACCTGGAGAATTTTATGTAAGAACTGTCATTGAGGGCATGTTAGCATTTAGCTGAAAGCACCACAATGTTCTAATATAGTCTCACACAGTTCGAGTGTGGATGGAGACTTATGGTCTTTTGTCTTTTGATTTTTATGTGCTGTCTTTTGCTCTATTGAAGGCACTAAAACAAAGTGGATTGACAAGAACAAAGGGGAAGTACACCCCCCCGTCACACACACATGCACACACAAAGTTCCTTAATGCCGATTGGAACAATGGCACTGGCAGTGGCTTAAAAACAAATCACAAATCCAATGGTAAGCACCCAAAGTTGCATACAGACAGGAACACAGACAAAAACACATGTCCCTTTTGTCTATCCTCCTCCGCCAAAAGTCTCCTGAGAACCTCCGAGGCCTTGTTCCCGTGACGACAGGATTTGGCCGCCAGCTCTGGTGTCATGCCTGTGATACGACGCCGGGGGTCGTTTGCCAGCCAGTTGTAGCTCGGCTCCACATTGTTCCATACTTTGTGATGTCTCGCTCTACAGCTCAGGCAGAGGATGAAGGTCTCCCTGGCAACTGGACGGATGCTGTGCGGGAGACATTGCATTTCTTCTCCCCTCAGCACACAGACATATAAACAATATATCCTACTGCATGTGATGTTCACCATTCTTTTAAACTCTGGGGAGGACCAGTGGACCAAGGAGGCTTCTGTGTTTCATGCACTGTTAAGTTGGCCAGGGGCTCTCTATAGCTGATTCCTGCCAGTCCGGCGCTGAGTCCATGAGTGGATAAACAGTGGTCCATGGAGAACCCGTAGCTTCCCATGGGAACATGATGGAATGATGTCCAAGCTTACTCATGCATTATCACGGAAGAGAGCTAGCTTATCAGTCTCAGTGCAGACTTAATGGGATTGCATATAATAGAGGTTTGGGAAAGAAAAGAAGCAGTGGTGTTAATTCTCAGCAATACTCTTTGTATTTGACATACCTCTGTGGGAACCAGAGTTGATGGAGCAGAAAAACAAACAAGCGGTGAAGTTTTTTTGCATTCCAAGCACCATGCTTGTGTGTCACCAGGCTGACAGCTTGCCTTGTAGCCCCAGAGAGCAAAAAAGGGGTTTTGGAAATGAACAGGTCCAGATTGAGATTTCCATTATCTCATGCTTGATCACCTCTCAAATTGCAATATTTCGCCAAGACAAATCTGTTCCTTCATGCTTTGCGAGTTTTACGTTGGATTGTTTCATTCCGCCGCCGTACTGAAAAAGTCATTTTATGGGTTGTTTAAGTAAATCGTGTCAGTGAGAAATGAGCCATTACTTACACTAATATGACACAAAGCTCATTCTGACCAAAGGCCCAAATGTTTCCAAGCCTTATTGAAGCAAGTCATATTTACTTGATAAAGACTTCTTCATCTACCAGATCTACTTATATCTGCAGCCCCCTTGGAGCCTTTTATCTGTTGGAATTTAATATTGTTCTACCGTGCCTCTATTCTCTGCAGTGTTCCTCAGATCCAAGACACTACTGGCAGGGCACGATCATCTCATTACGCCAAATACTGAATTTTTAATGGGTCATTACGGTCTGCCATTTTCCGACAGCGGTTCTGTCAGTGCAAACAGGTGGAATAGGGTTCTGTCAGGTCACCCTCTGCACAGGCAAAACATCTCCACTGATCCCCCATCTATATCCTGTCTGCCAAATGAAAAAAAAAAAACTGACAGGGAATAAAAGCTTGCTGACGCCATATCAGACCCAGATCTTGACCCCTAACGTCCTTGTGGAGTGGCTGCGAGATGGACAGTACCTTTCAAAAGCCATCAATTTTATTTCAGGGTGAGGCTAAAGCTAATTTTCAACAGCCCTCAAAGGATTTGCTGATTTAACAGATTAAGCAGAACAGTCCACCGTGCTCCTATATGCTATTGGACTTGTTTGTACTGCATTACTAATTCAATTTTATTTAAATGTACTCTGGTAATTAGGCCCTACAGTAATTATAGGGAATGTTTGTATTAATGCAGTCTTGAAAATTGAGAATTGACAAATGCATGCTTATTAAGTGACTTGCAAATCCAACTCATATTTATTCATGTTTTTTCATGAAGGTTCGCTGTACATCATTGAGACAAGCACCAGCATCCCAGACCGGGCGCCAAGAGCAAGAGACCATTAAGTCTTCTGAGACTTGCAGTGGATGTCGGTAAAGAGAAGAGAGAGAGAGATTGAGAGAAAGATGGAGTGAGAGAAAGAGAGAGTGCAGAGTCCGATCAATATTCAAACTGCAAAATGAATTTGACTGGAGCGAGAACTTCTCATCAAATGGGAAAAGAAATTGGATATGAAAGATGACCTGCCATAAAATCCGATATCCCACAATGCCATCTGTCAGACAGCGGCTGGGGAATAATGACAACAGCTAATGAAAGTTGAGCCCTGGTTCGGCGGTGGTTTAAATCAGCTCCCGCCTCAATGTGCTGACTCAGTGCCCCGTCCTCCGTCAGACCCAGCTGGGTGTCACGGAACAAAAAAGTGGGAAAACCCTTGACCCAAACAGTGTAAAACATTATCAATGAAGAGGTTCACTGCTGTTCAAAACCTAGTAACATATCCTTCATGACAACAAACATGGTCACAGTTATTTATTTTGAGTAAACATGAACTGCTGCTGTAAATCCTCACTTTACATCAATTGTGTATTAAACGTCCAGTGTTGAAGAACTGGGTTTTTTGCCAGAATAATTCTGAAACAGAACATAATATCTGGACTCACTTGACTTTAAGAACTGTATTGTTTGTTTTTTAGCTAAGCAAGCTTCTTTAACCACTAAATCCTACACACTTGACCTTTGATTCAGGACTTAAAATTGTCCAAAACAAATGCACTTCTGTTTGAGAGACATTTTCTAAATACTAATGTACTCTGGTTTTCAGGGCTGTTTTTAAAAATGAATCTATTAACTTGTGACCCTTTTCACTTCACAACCTTAACAACACATCCGGATGAACAAAGGCATTTATTAACACATTGAACTCTTAATATTAGCTTTCTACATCTTCTCTACAGTCATTATTTATTCCAGCCTTCAAATATTAAGTCTCATGGCACAAAACAATACAAAGAATGTGATTAATGTACATTTCTGAGTGATTTACAGTAAAAATTGCCTCCATGAGACCAACATGATATATAAAAGGTCAACCTGTCATGTGCTCTGTATTTCTCCTGGTTCTATTAGCAGAACAACATGGGACATAAGTCACAATACCAGACTCTCATTCTTGATATGCCATTAAATGTTTTCATTATAGAAGTGTTTACCATAATCTGGTATGTTTTCTGCATCGTTGGTGCTAGGAGACTCAGGGCCATGGGGCCTTCAGCTGCAACTCAAGTGTACATCTTTTCAAAGCAACCTATGTAAAGTTAATGGCTTCTTAAGTAAACTGACAATCATGCCGCAGCCTCGCTTGTTTTTCTTATTCACCCGGGTGCACAAATCTTCAATTTTTTTCTCTCCAGCCATGAAAGATATTACTTCACACTCGGAAGGCTTTTTGGCTTCCCTTCTCGTCCCTTTGCTCACCCACCTTCTACTCCATCCGCTGTCAAACAGCGGATTTGAAAATAGATCTCATTTGATCCTGTCGATTTCTATTTAAATCTACACCTACACAGCACACAGATGGAGGCGGGGTGGGGCAGCGGCGACCGGGAAATCACAGGAAGCAATGACGCTTTTATGAAGGTGCAAGGTGACTAATGCCAGGAGAGGGGGATCTTATATCTTACTGCTTCATTCAAATACACACTCTGCTGTTGGGCTGTCAGCCTAAATCACGATGCAGTGTTTTCACCGGGCCAGAAGGAGAATTAGCAATATTGAATCCACAGTCGAATATTGAACAGCTTGTAGAGTTTCTCTTGCCTGACCTAACGGCAACTTTGGAGCAGTGGTTAAAGCCAAAACCAAAAAAAAAAGCATGGAAAGGGTAAAAACAGAGGCAATAGGTTTCCACCCCGCCATTAGGAGAATGAGGAGGATTTGTTACAGGAGAGTATGAATTCCTCTAACACCAGATAAACCTTGGTGACATAACACTTCTGGGCTTCTGTTGCTGCATTTTAAAGGGAAGAATACCTCCAGCACTGCACTCCATGCTCTGTTTATACTGTCAAACTCAATGAATATTCAGACTACAGCTTTGAGGTGATTGGAGGGCACCTGGACCACTGTTCTTTGTCTCGGTCTCATCAGGTAGAGACATTTAAACCAGCCATGCCCCCCCCTTTTTTTGCCTGCGAGTATCTAAAAGCAGTTTCCTTGTTAAATATTCATGCTGCCCTTCTCTTTCAAGCAGACTAAGATTTTTTTTGAAGTGCATAAGTGCTGTATTGGTGTTTCGATGGCGGGGCGTAAATGAAGCGTGAGCACTCTGGCAGATGTGCAGCCCAGGAATCAGCTGATAACAGCCGTGTCCGTCACATGAAGGGAGAACACTGAGGCGCGCATCCAACAACAGCCATGAGACGTCTACTTTTGTTTGTAAAGAGAACAGCGTAGGATACAGAGAGAAGGAGGCTAAGAGGGATAGAAGGAGGAAAAACAAGAAGGTGTTAGAGACTCTTGGGGTAGAAGTCCTTGATTGAAGAATTGTGTAACACAGAAGAACAAAATCAGATTCATTTTGTGACTTCCCCTTTTTCGTGTCCTTGCATTAACCCACCCAGCAGCTTCTTACTTGAAAACCAGAACTTCCATGTCCTTGAGAATAACCTGCTTGTAATGAGTGCTATGTAATCTGCTGTAGGACTTACTTTTAATTGACAAAAGAACCATCAAAGGCAACTTCATAGCTGGGACTAAGCGTAAATCATGTTTTAATTAAGGAGGATATAAGGATTCCTTTCTTCCCTCAGCGAGAAAGTCTCTCCCAACGGACTGCCTTCAAATTCCACAGTAACATTACTCCAAATAGCTTAACTAGATGCTAATTGGAGGCTGCAATAGCCAAAGCAGGGCTACATTCTTTTTTAAAAATCAATCTTTTAGGCAAAAAAGCCACGGTGTTGCTCTTTTCTTTTAAAGAAACCAAGTTGACTACCTTAAAACAGCACTTGTTTTCAGGCAGGAGTTTGTGCAAACATGACAGAACAAGAAAGGTATATGAGGAATATGGAGTCAGCAAATTGTTTGTGGCTTTTTCCCCTTTGATTCTTCTCTCAGAACTTTCATTTGAACA
The DNA here is from genome assembly GCA_029814665.1 of Acanthurus lineatus. Classification (NCBI taxonomy): domain Eukaryota; kingdom Metazoa; phylum Chordata; class Actinopteri; order Acanthuriformes; family Acanthuridae; genus Acanthurus; species Acanthurus lineatus. The sequence goes on from JAPZDV010000015.1 coordinate 7,609,411, forward strand.
ACAACAATGAATATGAATGAAATTTGGTGTGTGATGTGAAATGTAAACAAGACATGAAACTTTCTGACGATGAAAAGCAGTTAACGTTGCAGTTTGCGGGGTCCTTTTTACAACACTTTTCTCTCAGAATAGAGACAAAATACTCTTTAAAGCAATCTAAACACGTCAATGACATAATGAGCGTCGATCAGGAACCTTCCAAAAGTCTCAAGACAAAAACAAAATCCTGTTTATTATTCTCTGGCAGAAGAGGGAAACCTAAAACAACCTAAAAGTACCTATTGATTTTTGTTGAGCAATCACATCCTACAGCCAGAGGTATGATTCACAGATAA
>JAPZDV010000015.1:7609754-7649149 GCA_029814665.1 Acanthurus lineatus
TTCTCTCCTTTTGCCGCCCGGGGGGCCGGCCGGTGGGGGCCCGGCCGGCCGGGCCGGGGGGCGGCCGCGGACTATAGGCCGTCAGGGCCATGTGGAGGAATTAAACTCGCAAATCACTTAGGATCTGCCATTTCTACAGGCAACACGTTAGCAATAAACACAAACTCATTATTGCACTGCACTCTTTGGCCTATAAATGTCTCCAGAGCTGAGAGAGGTAATAGTGATGAGTAAAGCCTTACATCACTGTTTGGTCTGATAGGCCAGAAGGGAACCCACTCGACATCTGTGTGGATTCCACCAAAATGGCTGAAATGGCAGCTGCAATGGCCTGCGAGTTATTTGATTAGGGCTCCTTGAGGACCAATCATACTGCTACAGAGAGACAGAGAGAGAGAGAGAGAGAGAGAGAGAGAGAGAGAGAGAGAGAGAGAGAGAGCCGGACAGAAAAGAAGAGGGATTTGCTGTACTTGCTGTTGATGTATTGGACCACCAAAAACAAATTTTATTTGTTAGCGTAGTCGTTTGACATTTTGGGAAATGCACTTCAACCATTCATCTTTTGTTGAAAGCTAAATGAGCAGAACAATGTTACTTTAATTTCTGTTTATTTAATATGAGGCTGGAGCAAGGGGATGATTAGCTTAGCCTAGCATAAGCATGGTTTGTTCAATGTGTACAAAAACCAAAGCATAAACAGGACAGTTTGTTCTCTCATAGAATATTGTTTTGATATTTGTTGGTATATTTTTCGACCAGAAGCAGCAATTTCCTGGAGTCTATTTTGATGCCATGTTATTGTTCTGACAGCCCATCATTTCTAAATCCCAATACTCCAAAAAATGAACCACTAAACCAAAAACAAATGTCGATTTCTCTCACAACTCTTTGCTTTGAAATAATGCAATCTTCCTGCATTTTTTTAACCTTTTTTCTGCAAAGATTCACTACTACTCTGCCTCTGATTGGCTCCGACTCTGACATTTTTAAACAATTAAACTAACTATCTATCCCAAACCCTTACCAAGCAACAAACACTAGCCAATTAGATTAACATTTGTTTACAAAATAACAAGCTGTTTGACTGTTTTCAGGTTTGGGTAGTAACTTATGTTTGTAACTTTGATGCTATGTTTAAGGCTGAGCTTCTACTCTTACCCAAGTACATTTTCTGAGACTGTAAACTAGCTTTTCCTTCACTACATTTGCCAAATATCTCTGTTAAAACTAGTCTACCCTAGGAGGAGGAGTGCAGGAGGAGCACCTCTACAGCAGCTGCCAAGTTGCACAAGTTGCAGCTGCCTGGAAGGAGAAGCAGCAGCACCTGCTGAGCCTCACTGAGATTTAACTTTTCAAAATATCTCTTGTAACCCTTGCAAGCATGCTGTAAAAAGTTACACATACTGTGGGTGAAAACTGTTACCTATTATTGTTATGTCAGTGACTTTAACTTATATTGTAGCTACAGTGGTCTGTCATTCAACTATGAATTAATATTGAATGGAAAATAAGTTGTATTTTGAGTAATTTATTAACTGTTAATAATAGATAGTTTATACAAAAAGGAAAGTGTTTTTGCTTATAAGTTATAGATCTTTAGAGGAGTTGTAGGGAGGTTTTGTTACCTTGGGCCTGAGCCAGGCTCAACGTTTCCCCCAGTTCCAGACTTTTAGCTTAGCTAAGCTAAGCTAAGCTAACAACTTCTTGCTCCAGCTTTATAATAAATACACAGACACAAGATTTATCGAACTGGTCATTTCGAGCTTAAAACAGTATTATATTTCCAAAAATGTCTTACTGTTGTTCTATTAAATGACATTAAGTGATGGTTCCATATATTTAATTAATGCCAAATGTAGACATGCATCTAACAACGAAATCACCTCAAAGTCAACCTTTCTGTGTTATGATGACGCATATAAAGAGAAATATAATCCCCATGCGAAGCTACGAATGTTAAATGTCCCATCAATAGGCAAACAATCTCATCTAGCCAGGCCTTTAACCTTGACTGCTGGCGTCAAATGCAAAGGCGAGTTTTATGATTCAAGACTGGACACTGGAAGAAAATAGTGAGTCACTATTCATTTACATTTGTAGCAGCATGCCCTTTGGTAATATCTAGGCAAATGACTGTCCCTAATTCTTGACCCTTACAGCTTACACCTCACAGATAACAGTGTACCCAAACTAACACACACACACACAAATACATAAGACCTACATAAACTGACTTAGAGAACACTCGCCACATCAGAACGACACACATTTCGACAGCCCACCCAAGCACACATCACACACAGTAGCTAATGAATGGCACTGCTAATTAGCCTCCTTTCTTTCTTCAGCCTCCCACTCCCTTAACACAGGATCACAGAGTGTGGGTCGGACGTTCTCAGTGTGGAGGGCAGACTATTCACAAGAGAGCCCTTTACTGCCGAAATCACCAAGATGCCGGTGAGCAGCTTGTCTGATTAGCACTGATTACTCTCTAATTGGAGTTCTCCAAAACACGATGACCTCTGCTTTGTTTACTGATGGGATTAATCACAGTCTGGCAGAATTAGAAATCCCAACTGAATCCATTCCTTCCTCCTTATTTGGAGGCTGCGTAGCCCAGCCCCTCTGCCCCCCCGCCTACCAAGCCACCCCACCTCCTTTCTTGCTTGATGCTCAGTTTCAGACAAATGATTTTTAAATGCTGTGCATTTTCTGAGCAAGTGTGTGAAGACCTTTGCTCCTCTCATGGCCCACCTCCTTAGTTTTAAGGCTTGACCCCATAGTTAGTCTCTTAATCAATATGTTATAGACTATATTGGTAACTGTAATAAAAAAAATGTATTTCCTTCCACACAAACGTGCCTGGCCCTCAAATGCTTCTGTGGTTTGGGTTCTGCCAAACAATAATTGTGATTAAATCTTGCAAATTACTCCCCCATTAATTAACATTTCCTGTTGACATATCTTGGTGAGTAGCCATGTAATAGGCAGGATAACGAAACAAGAAGCCAGCAATTATTAGAATATTTGGCCTTTTTATGATAATCAAGACCCCCCACTTCACGCCAGGGGCCTGTCTGTCTGGGCCTATTTGGCAATAACAACATCTCACTTTCCAAAGGCAGTGATTTATTATCTGCTGCAAACCTATAATTTGGGAGATTTTGGCTGTTTTCTTGTATGACTACTTTACTGGGTTTTTTTAAGCATTTTCTCAGTGTTCTTGTTTATTCACTCCATTATACCTTTCAATATTCATTGTATAGCATTGGCAGGCTCTGTTTACCACCCCATAACTTGGCACAGTCACAAGCAGAGCAAGATCTTCAGTTTTTTAAGGGTTTTTTCAGACTCCCCGTTGTATCTAGCAAAAACTATAATTTGAGCACTTCGGGATGAAATTGAATTTTGCTCTCCACTACTCATTTCATGCTTGCATCATCAGCTGAAGGATTTGAGGATAAGTGTTTTACAACAGTCACGTACTGTAGTTTTGAAAAATGACTACAGGCATGTAAGGTTAGGACAGAAATTATTGGAATGGTTTTAAACAGATGAAGTTGTTTAAGGTATTGTCAGGATCGCTGAGGACAAAAAGCTCTGAGAGGGCAAACAAGGAACAAAGCGTTGAAACTAACAAGCTTTAAGTTCGAGCGTCCACTTCTGACAAGGAGGGTAACTGGTGACATAACAAGAATCCTCGGATGTGAAGTGAGCTACAGATACAGGCCGCAAGAGAGACACCTAACAGAAAGCAGAAAAGACAGTAGCAGTTACATATGTAGACAGGTACAAAGACAGAAACACAGATGCATGTAGATAGATTTAGTGTGACACTCAGAAACCAGCCAGAAAGTGAGAGGAGAGAACAGATGCTTGGGGACGAGCCCAGGCTCAAAGCCGTCACAACCGCGGAGTGTGTTGTCAGCGCAACATCACAGATCCCACTTAAGAGCCTGCTCAGGAGCGTCGGCAGATCTGCGGGGACCGAGTCAGGCAGGCGGCGCTGCGGTGAGGCCGGCATTGGCAGGAAATGACCAGGTTTCCAATGATCTTCCTGACATCTGTCACCCTCTGAAATAGCCTGCCAACCCACTCAGGTTACACTCTAAAAAAAAAGGCCAGTCCTACAGCTGAGAGTCATTAAGTCACACATTAGTGATTTTTTTGTCTTGGAAACCTTTCAAAAGAATAATTTGACATTTTGGAAAATATGCTCAATCATCGCTGAGTGTAAGATGAGAAGATTGATGTCACTCTTGTGTCCGTCCATCATATAAAGCTGGAGCCTGGAAGCAGTTAGCTTAGCTTGCATAAAGACTGAAAGGATGAGGCAAATTTGTTGGCTGATTCTGCTTTTTTGAGATAAAAATATTACCTCAACCACCTCTTAAGCTCAATAACTTTGTGGTTTTCAAGTATTTATGTGCTTGTCAAACAGCAGCCAGATGCAGTAATTCTTCTGGAGGTCATCGTACCTGGATGCTATTTGCTTATAACTCTCTTTAAAACCACAATTTGTCATTTTTACATTTATATTTAAAATGTGACTCATTATGTTAATTAGTGAGCTGAGATGTGATGGTACAGTTTAGGTATAAGTTTGAACTTGAGACAGAAACAAGCCACCTGTTTCCCCTGCTTAGGGACTTTATGCTAAGCTATGCTAATTGTTTCCAGGTTCAAGCTAAATGTTTAACACATAGACATGAAAATGGGATTAATCTTCTTATTGAACCCTTGACAAAAAAGCCAATGAGTGTATTTTCTAATAGATCAACATAATTCATTGTATGCTACTATGTACATCTTATTGCATTTCAGCTCTATTAAGTAAAATTATTGTAAGAAATTAAATATATCTGTGTCAACTAAGCAAAAGTGCACATTAAGTCATTTCAGAAGCACCCTCAATTAATATGTACAGATATAACTATGTAAGAGAGCCTGCATGCCACAACCAGCTGATATTGGTAATGGAGAGCTTATTGGAACATGTTTTTCCTGCTGCGTAATCTGAGGACTGTTTCCATTAGGCTAATTGCAAAATAGCTAATTTCAAAATGCCACAGAATAGTTAATGGTTATGGGGCTGCGCCACTTAAGTCCCCAGCAGCTGAAGTGTTATCCTTTCTTTACACTCTTGTGTGCAACCCGAAACACTTTAGGATCCATTAAGGGTGCTAAGCACATAACCCCACAGATGCAACCAAAGACAATTAGGCTGATGTACATTCACTCATCTAGATTGAAAAAACATTGACAGGCAACGGTAACGAGCTGTGCTGAGAGGAACATACAGTACAAAGGGTTTATACAGGACCCAATGTACAAATCTCTCTTCATCTCTTTGCTATGCTGTCTGGGATCGTGGGGTTGAAAAGATCTCCCATCAATAAAAGTAAGCCTGACACTTTATGATGAGCGAACACGGTGCTGTCATTTGAACATTATCAAAGATGCATCTGCGCTGAATGGTTAAAGAGCGAACAGCTCCCCATACATCACTCAAGGCCCTTCTGAGCACAATTTCTTAGACCATTGTAGCCCGAGTCAAACTGCCTTACCTTGAGATGAAGCGGAAGAGCTGCTATTACCAAGAGGGATACTCAAACATTAACTGACAGCTCCCGATTACACATCCATTGATTACAGCGGCTCTCCTACAATAAGCATGCTTTTTTACACTTTTTCAGATGACAAGACAGTAAGGCCGAACTGCCACACGGATCAAAGATTTAAAAACCCATTTTTGGTGAGCACAATTTGTGTTTAGAGGAGAACGGCGGCGCAGAGAGTAGTACCCAAAGAGCCTGGCTGACAATAATTGCAGCAAAGAGTGGTAATGGCTCACAATTGCACTTGTGCACTTTGCACAGTGTGATCAAAACGTCTGTGAAAGCTGATTTTTACAGCAGCGCTAAGCCATCGACATCGCCAGGTGATTTTTTAGGGACTTGAGGCCTGAATGTTTGGATAGTAGCCCTGAATAAGAGAGAGTGAAGCTTTTCTCTTACTGTCATTCTCTCTTTCTTTCTCTCTCTCTCTTTCTCTCTCTCTCTCTCTCTCTCTCTCTTTCTCTCACAAGACTGTTCTGATCAAATATGAATTTAGAATTTTCTCACTTCATTCTCAACTGAAAGGTTTTAAGCAACATATTTAATTTACTATTTAGTTATAATATAAATTTCCGGGAACAGGAAGTCAATAACAGTTATTGAGGGAAGGGTAGAAATTTGGCCTCCAACTTTTCAGAAATGGGTGAAATTGCCTTTTATGCAAAGTACATTTCACTACAGACGGATTTACAGCCAGATAGCAGCTAATGATGGGCACGTTAACAGTTTTGCATTTCACTGCATAATATGTATCTAAAAAAAAGTGATTTTGTGTGTGTGTTTGTGTCTGAGTGAGTGAGGGAAAGAAAGCCCTTACAATATTCCAATAATGATATTAAAAGAAATGTATATAGTTGTCTTTTCAACTTTTGTCTATGCATCTTATAATTAATTTAAGAAAGACACAGCTGTTTTTAAGGTGCATATTTCATGTTTTTATTGAGGACATATCTTCTTAGAATGTAAATAAGCTGGCAGAGCCCATAGAGAGCTTAAAAAAATAAAGTCTTGGATTCCAGCTAATTCCTGAATGGTTTCAAATCCTAGACAGTCCCTTTGTTTAACTGCAGAATGGAAAACCTTTATTTTTGACTTGGAAGGTCATAGAGATGCATGAGGTTTCATGCCAATGTCTTTCTCTAAAAGTAGGTTCTATTTTCTGGCTATTTCAATCCTACATAGCTTAATTTTCTCTGATTTTCATCATCCGTAACCAAAAGTAGTGATGAAAGCGAAACAAAAACAACAAAGAAATACTTATTCAATCTGGCCTGCTCTCTCGAAATGACCCTGATATTTTTACTACCGCAAATATACCACAGCTGACAGGACTCCCCCTGACAGGACTGTGCTTACAAGCGGAATGCAAACGACATAATTGGCTATGTAAAACTCCTGCTCTATTAGACGAGGGGAGCATGGTGCCTGATAGCCTTCATCACCACTAAAGCTCTTCATTAATCTCCATCCGCAAGGTCAAGGAGTTGCTCCGTACAAGACAAATGAATTAAAGCTCCGCCATCAAGAAATGAACCTTGTGTGACCGAACGACAGGGGTGGCGCGTGGATTCGGTGGGAGACTTTGTTATCGCTTTAAGCTGCAATGTACTTTTTCAGACCGTTATTTTTTTGGACAAGTGATGATAATGAAATCAGTGTTCTTTTAAAAATCACAGCACATCTCTGCTATGTCCTTAATGTAGCATGCATGTATCGTTTTTTTTTCCACTTTAAAGACTCCTCAAGCTTTAAACCCCCAAGAAAACTCAACTGCTTCCTCCCAGTGCCGCAAACAACAACTCTGGGCTTTTCCAGAGCTTTTATGTGCACTTCTTCTGACCCTGAAATAATTCCCCTCTTCCACCAAACCAGGCTTCCACTCAGAGGTAAAGGTTAGCCTCCAAGCCAGCATTTAATGTAGAGGAAAAATATTGGACCCCTACATAAATAAATCAAAATGCATTTAAGACTGGCCTGCACTCATTCATAACCCCCAGAAGCACACTGCACACACACACTATCTTCCTCCTATGAGTATTGTAAGCAGCTAACACAAAGGCTGCATTGATCATCCTAGAAGTTTGTGCTTTCATTACCTTTCATATCCTCAGCGATTCTCCTTCATTCCCTGGATGTGCATGCGGGTGTGGAAGTGCAGGTGTGTGCCCTTTTCCTACCACTTTTTAATCAAGAAAGCGCTAATGGAAGATGAAATAAACACATTTCAATGACCAGCTCCTCTAGTTTATCAATAGATCCAGGTCAGCTGCGGGGCACTCACCCTTGTGAAAGACACTCACTTATTAAGGCCTGTAATCAAAAGTACTTTGGCCGATGATAAGATGAAGTTATATTCATGAAATACGCCCCGTTAATAAATCCAATCCCATCTGCCTAAATAGATGTTTTTGAGCTATTACATCTTGTCCTCAGAGGACAAGGGGAATCGAAAATCTTAATGGGGCTGGATTACGGCCGTCGTTGTCGGGCGACTTTAATGACAGACATTTTGCTGGAGAAATGACCAGAGCGAAATTGGTGAGACTCGAGTGGAGAACAAGGCTGAGAAGCAAGTGGTCTGACCTCAATTACACGTGCGCACCACCCACCACCCCTTGAGCAGTGGCTTTGCCTGAGTTCGTACCGCACCTGCAGATATGCATTTGCATAGGACCTTATTCAACCACACACACACACACACACACAGCTCCTCACTCAATGAATGTGTGCTCATTAACGTGCACTTGCCCCGCACTTGCACATGCACACAGTTGCGAGATGACTGTTATTACATCGAGTAATATCAGAGCAGCTTCGTGTCTGATTAGGTAAGATGACTGATTTTTTTCATTAAATCTTATCTAAAATATAAAAGGGGAAGCAGATTTTTACTCAACAATATCAGTTTTCTGCTCAAAATTAATATTAATTAGCCATAAATCACCTTTTTTAATTTCAAAAGAGGTATAAATGTAATATTCATTGTGTTAAGTGCAATTTTTATATGGTTTGTCAATTTTTGGTACAAACTTACATCCTTAAGATTTTTCTTTTGGTAGAGCCACCACATTTTGTGGTCTTACGTGAAACAGAATTTAACAAAACCTTGTGCACAGTTACATCCAAGTACATTAGCTACAGGGACAGACAGGTTGGATGGTTTGCTGAAGGTAAAAATGGCTTCTATGATTTGAATAATGTCATGTGACAGAGATAAGCCTGAGGACTCCCATTTCATGTCCTATGACTCATTACATGAAGTTCTTTACATCCCTGTTTAGTAGCGTAGTATGTTAGCGTGCAAATGTGTGTAGTGCCTTTGTGCTTGCCCATGATACAAACCACACATAAAAATACTGTTCCATAGAACCGCTAATGTTCAAAAACACCACAAGGCATTTTAAATGGCCAAATCTTTTCATAAAACTTAATTAATTTCTAATGAGCCCTGCTTAGTTTTATGACTTAATATGTTATGGAGCTGGAAACAAGAGACAGAGCTTTTGTTTTTAATGTAATATTATTTGTTAAAAGTTTTTTCCTGCCTATTTTGAGTTGGAAAATATTAAGTGTCATTTTTAACCCTTGTAGCCTGTATGTGCATTGCATAATATATATACCAAATCTAACTAAACAACTACTTAGCCAATAAAACAAAAAAGCTAAAATGCCTGTAATGGATCAGGAGAAAATCAGAAAAAATCCCTACTGATATGGTCAGAATTATCTAGATTTGGGCCTGATGACTACTTGTTTTTGTGTCACAAAGCTCTTCATTCAAGCAGGGAGGGTTGAACAGAAAGAATACAAAGTTGCAAAGTGAGGAGTTTAGAACAGAACTTCATTTTTGGAGTGTGGCCCATATTTTGGACAAAGAGTCAGGATATCTCAGCCTCTGCAGCTTTAATTCTGGCTATTCTTTCTCCTATCCGTCCCTCACAAGTCTCTCATCTGTATCAAGTTTCAATACTAAAGAACTACTTTAACAAACTTGTCTGAATCATTTAAATAAAAAAGTGCACAAATATGGCTGCAAAGGGGCCAAAGTGTCTGAAAGAGGCCAGATCAAGGTAATATATATGTTACACTGGCCTCCATTTCATCTTAGTGCACAACATTCACTGTCAGTCACACAAGTATGTACACATTCTTCAAACTGCACTCACTCATGCTCACATAAGTATAAAGCAGGAGTAATAATAGAGGTGAAAAACTGGTCAAGGTTACCTGGGAAACATCTCTTCCATACACACATAAACGGAAACGCTGTTTTGTTCTGTTCACTAGTCAATATTGGAAAGATCACACAAGACACTGACGTATACTATCATAAGCCCTGAAGCAACTGACTTTACCATAATAATTCAATTTCTGTGATGCACATGCTGTATTGATGTGATGCCTCTCGTTCTTGCTAAACGAGCAACATCATTTTTCCTGGTACAACTGCTTGTGGTGCATGTGAAGCTCGGCTCCCCGTCGCTAAAAATCATTACAGGTCTATATGTGTGCATGTTCCTGCCCAGTGGGAGGTACAAGGATACATGTTTGCCCTGAGCATTTATATGACTAGTGGCTATTGTATGCACGAATCAAAGAGGGGAATCATGGTGTTTGCAGCGTGCTATTGTATGCAAAGCAACAAAGCTAGTGAAGTTATTTTACATAATGTCATGGAGAGCACGCAGAAAATAAAATTTACAAACTTATTTTTGCATATGATGTAAACACTGCATGTACATCAATCTTGATTTGTTTCTTCGGAAGACTTACTGCTGTATAATACTGCTTTTTTAAACACATTACTTCCTTAGACTACAGAATAATAACTCACCTGCACGTTATTGGATTGAATAAGTTCAATGCTTAACAACAACAAAAAAAACAAACATATTGAAAAATTCATCATTTTGACTGCAAAGTTGCTAAATATTGACTCGCAACTCAAACTGAATAATTCTCTGCCTGTTTTTTATTACCTTTTGAATAACGACTCTGCCTCTTGGCCGCTGTAGCACGAGATATGAAGCCTGGCCGAACCAAGAACAGCTTAACGGCTGCATGCAGCTCACAAATGATATTTCACATAACTTGAGCTCAGTGGGTGAAAGCTCCTGTAGAGCACCCGGCAACCCTGGTTTATTGTCCCAACAACTGGTGGTAATGTCACACCTCAGTGTGTAACTTAGCCTTGACACCTCACACACTGGCTTGATGCCCCGCGGTGGTTTAAGAACACCACTGGGCCTAGTTACCGTATCCTGGCGAATGACACTCACTAGCAAGGTGACTCAGTGTCTGCCCCGCTGTAAATGGCACCACTTCACATCAGATGGATAGCAGCGGTGCATGCGTTTCTGTATGTGTGTGTGTGTCTGCTCATGCCCTTACCTGTATCAGGCCTTCTCTGTCTCTTTCTCTCTCTCTCTTTTGCACTCTCTGTCTGGTTGATTGGCTAATGGGACGATGACAACCGCCTGAAAATGAGAGCAGGGACAAAAATAAGACAGCAGCATTGTATTCATGGCTCGTCACAGCAAAGAGAGCCCCGGTGGAGTCGATCTAATGAGAAAATGATAGGAAACGTTGCTTTCTCAAGTTCACAAGGGTGCTATCTTTATTTGTGTGGCGCATAAACAGCAACAGCCGTTAATTGAATTAGCGTGTCAAATTGAATTTGCATGTCATTTAAAAACCACTGAATGCAACAATACAAACAGAAAGTGGAGTTTCATTCGGCTGAAATGTGTTTTTTATGAAGTGAAGCAAGCGAGCCACTTCAAGCCTGACACTGCTACACACATCCAACAAAGCCTTTTCATCATGTGTGTTTTAAATGTCAGCGCTCTTCTGCGGCACCAGTAAGCTTAAAGTTGCGTCATGCGACTGCTACAACTGGCCCTCTAGCTGCTGTTCATATAACACTTAAAACCACCACCAGCATCCACCTCAAGACTCCGAGTTCCTCTGCATGCCCCAAACTCATACTGCATCCAAATGCACAGCAGGTTTAAGGTGCAGTGTGTTTGCACTGGAAAAGTTAGTATTTGAACATGCTGTTCTTGAATATATTGTCTCTTTTCATTATGCAAAGCCTCAGTAAGATTTGGAAAAAAGTATTACATCCTAAGAAGAGCCTTTTCCTGTGAAGTTTAAACAGCAGAAACATTCAAAACTCTAAAAACTCTATAAATTTGATGAATGTCTTAACTCGCCTATATTGTATAACTTCCTGTTTAATTAAAGGGGTTGAACTTTATTGATTTTTAGTATTTGGATAACTAAAGCAGCGTACTATGATTATACGTAAGTAGTATTGTTAAGTTTTGCAATTCAGAAAAGGACCCAAAAGCCAAAAACAAAGCAGCAGCTGCAAAAAACAAAAGAGCTTTAATAATGAAAAGCTGATTACAAGTAGCAAGGAAATTAAATAAATAAATAGAGTCAACAGAAGCAGATAGAAAAACACCAGAGAAATAAAAATAATAAAAAAAAAACTGAACTCATAACAAATCGGGATGACACGAGGAATCCAGGCACGAATCCAAGCAAAGGGACATAAATAAACAAACACAAGAGGACGAGAGAACAGACACATATGAAATGACAACTAGAGGAGGGAACACACACATGGACTACACACACAGGAGAATAATCAAGTGAAGCTGAACATCAGTCAAAAAAGGCGGGAAAGCAAACAAAGACAGGAAGGGGAAAAAGCATGAAGCAGATAAAACTTTAAAAGAAAAAAATGGAAAACAGACTAAAGAAATGCAGAACATTTCAAGTATATTTTAAAGTATGAATTTGGGACTCATGTCCAAGTTGGATCAAAACATGATCATTAATAATAAAACAAACCTTGCAGTGTGGAGGGAAAGTGCAGGCACTACTTTTTTTCTCTAACACAAGTCAGTCATTGTCGTCACTTTCTGTTCTCTTTACAGCGAGCTTCGTTTATTCTTATGAGAGCTGATGAGGTCAAACCCATTATGTTAAAACATCAACACTGAACATAGGCTACATTCAACAGGCAAACTTAGTTCACAGAATGACACTCAAACAGCTCGCAGGTACTTTTTCTTCTTTCAACTGCAAGCAACTAGATAATGAATATTGTCAAACATATCACACATGCTTGTGTAAAAGAACAAACGCAGCAGCCATGTTTATTTTGCTGTATTTTTTCTGCACATGTTGAAGCATTGCATTAAAAGAGAGACAGAAATTCCTCAAAAAAATGTATGTTCACTTATTTTTTTTTCTCCTCTTTTGTAAGTGTTTGTTTGCTTTGTGGGAGATGAAAACAAATCCTCCAAATAACTTTTGACTTAGCAAATATTTAACTATCAAGACTAATAGAGTGTTTCTGCTTCAAGAGAAGAAAAAGGTGTTTTTCACCTTCTGCATCCTCCTGGATATATTAAATGAAAACACGGCTGGTAGGCAGGTAGTTTAATCATTTACATGAAAAACTCAAAAAATGAGTCTGTAACAACTTTGTACTCTGTGGATTTTGATTGAAGGTTGGGAATAGTCTTGCCATAACAGACAGGATTAATAACATTTGAGACTCCTTAAATTGCCCAAAAGATAGCTAAACCAATCAGTCGACCATAAGCTTGTCCTTTTTTGTGGTGCAAAACTTGTTTTGAAATAACTGGAAATACTCTTGACGAAAACAATTTTGACAGGAAATTTTCATGCTGCATTTCATGATGCCAAAGGAATAATGCCTTTAATTGCTTGTGAGATAATATTCCCAATATTTAGGCCTTTTTTTTTTTTTATGAAATTCACATGACAGTTGTTACTTGCCTTTTATGTGTGTTTGGAACTTTTTTAATGTTTGATGAATACTAATGGGTTTCATAATTATTCATAGTCATGATTATTATTGCATGGATTCTGTTCCTGCCATATTAGAAGATGCTTTTCCACCTGAAACCTGCATTTCAACATCAAATCAAATCAAATTTTAAGCAGAACTGACAAAAAAAATACTCCCAGATGCTTTTTTTTCCCCCCTCAAAGATGGTCTGCACCAAGCGTAAATAACTGTGGACCCTCAAATAGTGGCCCTTTAAATGTGTGCATGCCTTACAGAGCATCACACACCCAAATAGACATGCACTCAAGTGCACATATGCATGCAAAGGAACACAGCCTTTATCTAGCAGATAAAAACAACTCTATTTGGGCATTGGCTCCGAGCACTAGAAGATAACACTGGAAATTAGAGCGTATAAAAGCTTCCCCGCTGGGAGTGCCATCAATGGGTTTACTGGCAAATTTTACACAGTGTGTGTGTGTGTGTGTGTGTGTGTGTGTGTGTGCGCGTGTGTGTACTTATACGAGTGCATGTGTGTTTATACCTTATGCATGTGTCCTGCTTGCCGTATGCACTTGTGCGTGCGTGCGTGAACAGGTGCACACAGGACGCCCAAGAGTGTGTGTGTGGCTCGTGTCTAAGTGGGAGAGTAGAAGCATCTGGAGATTTTCTCCTGAACCCCCCCCCCCACCACCCTCACACCCCTCCTCCCCCCCCGTCTCTTTCCTCTTCTTCTCACTCCGGTTCGCTCTCTGTCGCTCTTTCTCATGGTCTGATTTGAGGCAGAACTCAATTCCTCAATTCCACACCCTGAGTGCTGTTGATAAGGGCCTCACTGCTGCAGTCGGGCCCCAGAGAGGGACACAGCATGCACGCAGAATGGCAGAAAATCGAATTCCTTAAGACAATGAGGTCCATTTGTAGAGTTAAGCCGGATGAAAGGCCCATATTTAGCCAGCCACTGTTTCAGCCACCATCTCCCTGTTACCCATTGTCGGCCAGAGACAAATAAAAGCTTATTTAAGAGAAAGAAAAGTTGTGAAAAAGTGTTTTGGCCCCAGTAATTAGCACAGACGCCAGCTGGACTGCTGATGTTTCATTCTGCATTCTTCCCTTCCTATTTTCATATAATTATGCATTTTTTTTCTATGGATGATTGACATATTTTTAGTAATTCTTTTTTATGCATTGACAGAAAATGATTAAAAAAGTAATTATATGTCATAGAGTGAATAAAATCAGGATTATTGATTTTATGAGGCTTAATGTAGCTGGTGAATAGAACATAAATAACAAAAAAATAATGAGGAATAATGTATTCTTTTAAAAATAATGATGCTAACATATTTGTGCTACTTGTGTGTCAATCAGCTTATTGATTTAAAGGTTTACATTTGAGAATTCAGCTTTTTTTATTAGAGAAATAGTAAAAATTCTGCAAAATATACCAGAAGGACCAAAACTGTACAAAGTTGCTAATCGATAGCATGAGCAGCTTAATGCATGATAATAAGCTTAAATGGGATGTTACACTCAGGCTTTGGCCCATGAGGGTTCACTGAAGCAGACAGCCATTATTTCCAGTTATTCCTCATTAACTATATGTCCCATTGATTCCTCCAACCGTGCGGTAAATGGAACAGACCTCAGTCAATGAGCTGCCTGCAAACAATCTCTCTGATTGAGAAGTGACATCATCCCTGAGTAACATATTTTACATTTAGTTCTGCTTCACACAGGCTTTACCTCATGAAGCTTTGTAAGTCTGTGCATATGTGCAATAAAATTTGCATGACATTTGCTTTCTGAGCCCTTCAAAGTGTTCAAAGTACCCTCATTCCTTTTCATTTCGACAAAAAAATGTTGTGTTTGTCCTACTGTCCCCCCCTGCTTGAACGAGTCCATTGTGATTGGCCGGATGTATTTCCAGAACTGGAGTGGTGTTGTGCATCTGCTACCTCTTCAAAGGTGTTGCTTGAACAAGGGCAGACCCACCATTGTTTCCCTCCACTCCACAAAAGCAGAGACATGAACACTGTGTCCTCCATTTTTTGTAGACTGAAATGCATGAGAGTAAGCTTCTCCCAAACTGCCATTGGCTTAAATAAGTCAGACTGTCAGCATCAGTTGGCTGTATCCCCTTGCAAGAGGCTTAACACTTGCCCTCTGGAAAGACCCGACCCGGTACCAGGAGTTTATTGAGGTATTAAAGATGAAAAGTCAGGGATCACTAGTTATTACATTTCATCCTGAGGGAACATGATTGTCTGCAGCAAATTTCAAATCAATCCGTCTGATAGTTTGTGAAACCCCCCTGCAGCAATTAGAAATATAAACCAACAAATTCCTTCGGTTGATAAATAAAATAGGAAAAAGTTCACAAATGTTTTTTTTTGATCTTTGCCATTTTCAACAACCCTAACTGGAATTGACATAGGTTTCTATTTTTCAGATTTAAGTCATCATTGTAATCTTTATCCATAAAAAACACCTTAAAGGAAACTAACTTATTCTGTATTCCCTGTATTAGTCTTTTCTTTCAACAGTATCCTCAGTGTTGCTTAACACAAAAATGTGAACCTCAGTTGGATTACATAACAGTCTGAGAACTTTATGTTTTGGCTAACAGTTCCAATTATAAGTTTGTTTTTGAGAAAAACAGAAACTCAGACGCCTTTATTTACCTCATGATTCAGGTGTTAGGGATGTGCATGAAGGTGCCCAAGTTGCTAGCCCTTTATAGAAGTTTTGCCAAAATATTCAGTTGTATAAAGGTGAATGAGAGGCTACTAGGAAATAACAGAGGTTTTTTTTTCTAATAAATTAAATTATGTGGTAGTGAATTGATGTGCAGACTTTTGTATTCACTGATACCTATTCTATCGTGTTGCAAAGAATGGGAGGCCCTCGACTGAAATCATGTGCTGTCTGTACTTTTGCATGGCACATGGCTCTATGCTCTGCAGTATCTGTGAGCCTTCTCTGCTGTTGCTATGGAGAGAAAGCCAGTTAGGGATGTAATTCATTACAATTACGAAGTCATATAGCTTTTAACAAAAGCATGGCCTCAAAATAAAAAGTGATTTGATCTAAAAACAATCATCTTTTATCTAAAAGTGCATATGAAAGATTTTGAAGATTTATTTTCAGATGTTTCTTCCCAGAAATGCATCTTGTGGAGAAATTCTCTCCTCTCGGAACTGATATTTACACATCCTACTACTTTTGTATTGAAAGAGTTTTCTGAGACAGTTAATTTGGACTGATGATTCAACCAGGAAATTTCACCCCCATCAGAACTGTGGAGCTCCTTCAACTGTGAGTCATGTAACCTTGTCTACGGGAACTCTATTGAATGCAATAAATAAAGCAGTGGGTCTAAATATTAAACTATCAGTGCTAGATTCTAATCTGAATAATTTTATTTCAAAATATCTATGTTCATGGTAAATAAGAAAAATACATATGGGAGACCTGATGAGTTTGGGTTGAGTTGGCTGCTTTATGCTTAGTTCAAATGAAAGTTGTTTATTTTAGTATTTTGATGGAGAGTAGTGTTTTTTTCTACTGAACTGATATTAAAATCAAACACAGAAAAATGATTTGAATTTCTACCTCAAAATAAGAAAAAAATTACCAAGAACTGTGTTATGAAAGTGTGTAGTGTTGATTTATTTTTGCAGTAAGATCTCTTTGGATGTGATGAAAGAAGGACAAAATGAGGCAAAGATAAACAAAGACATTGAGGAGGGCTGAATAAGAAACAGCAGGAAAAGCCTCTAATTTCCTTGTCAATGTGCAAACGATTCCCTGCAGTTGGAGGCCAGGGCGAGGCAGGGTGGACACCAAATGCCTGACTCCTCACCTCCTTCCTATTGACTCTCCCCCTGCCTCTCCGTTTCCTCCCATAAGAACTGCAGCTGAGACAGTTCTGTGATGATGAGTTTTAATGGCCCTTAGACCTGCTGCGATCCACGCCGGCCTCTGCACGCACTGATGCCATTTCCCTCTGATGCACGCTCGCCGCCTTTCTGACAACTTCCCACAGCGCGATGGGAGGAGAGGGAGAAAGACACGGACACGGAAAAGAAAGGCGATACTGCCCGTCTTTACATGACAGCAGAGACAATAGAGAAAAGCTTTTGTTTTATATTTCATGTGAATCCTGGTGTCACTTTCCCTCTTTCTTCCGTCTCGTGTCTTTGTTGTTTATTGGTTGCGGTGGGCTGCTCGGAGATGAAACGGAGGGAGGTGAGGAGGAGCAAACACAGACTTGATGACTTGTGTGTTTTTTTTTTTTTTCATGGGCAACGGAAAGGGGGAGGTTGTAGTTTTATTGGCATTGATTGGAGCATTATATTATGCATTGTTGCAAGATTATTACATTAACTAGCCTGACTTAATCACATTAGGAATGCAAGTGAAGAGAATGTGGTATGTCATATCCTCGCAGATGCACACATCGTAGTCTCGGCCTTTCTGCTCAGTCGGTCTGTTTGGCTGGAAGAACTGTGGTGAGTTTGCTGACTTCGCTGGCAAACGAACTTTTATTTCTTGAAAGATGAAAGTAACTTTTTCGAGAAGATGATTAATGTTGTGTTTCTGTCCTCAATAACTGTGGCGATTTTAACCTACACAGAGTCCCCTGGATTTTTTAGATTCAACCTATTGTTCGGATTGCTCGGAGATGACATGCCTTTGTTCTCTAAAACAATGAAGATGGATCAATTGAAAATGCAATTTTTGCTGTGAATCCAAACTTTTTCTGCTGCTGGTGAAGTGCCTTCAAAAGTTCGCTCAGTATCTGACCCAGCAAAAAAAAAAGGAAGTGTTCTCATGAAGAAATGACATGTAAGGCCAAAGTGGGCGTCATTTTTAGTTGGTATGCCTTCTATGCCTCATTGCACGGTGACCTCCTTTATGCAAGCGCCTACGCAGTTCCAGGAGACAAATTGTGCCTCGTCAGTGTCTATAAAAACCAGTGTTCCTTGGAGCCCAGCACGGGCTGCTCTTGAGGTTAACTGACCCCAGGCAGTCTTCCTCTTTTCACCCTAGTCAGGGGGCCACTCAGCCTGGGTACTGAAGCTCTTAATGCTGGGTTCTCTGTGGGAGTCTGTGCCTTCCACATTTCCTCCTGAACCACAGGCTTTTGACCGTGTTGTCTCTCTTTTTCTCTCTTTCCTCTTCAACTCTATTTGTCTGTCTGAATCCATCTCTGAGTTTTTCGCAGTTTATCTTTGTATACCTCCCCACCCATAATGAGATATTTCACACCTCCAAGAGACTTGCTGAGGTCTGCTGTGAGGACCCCACCTGTTCACCACAGGCTCCTGCACCTCCTAGCTGCCCTCATTAGTGCAAGAGTGAATACTGATGCTCTGCATGTGTCTTTCTCAAAGACTGGTGAAAGTGAGGCTCCTTTACTTTGCATTATTTCAATTAGTTAGCAGGGGGCGACTCCAATTGCTTCAAAAAGAAATCAGATTATGTGTAAGCTTATAAGAAAATGACCCTAAGGCTCTCTTCATTTATTACCTCAGTAAATAGTTTCTTTATAAGTTTATAAAATATTAATATGATAAAGCACAATAGACTTTGGGACATAGCAACCTTGTGAATGACAAGTTGCTATCACAGCATCTCCTCAAGTTCTTAGTCAGATCAAATTACAGCAGAGGTGTAGCAATGTCTACTCTCA
The DNA here is from genome assembly GCA_029814665.1 of Acanthurus lineatus. Lineage (NCBI taxonomy): Eukaryota > Metazoa > Chordata > Actinopteri > Acanthuriformes > Acanthuridae > Acanthurus > Acanthurus lineatus. Next base: position 7,628,902 of record JAPZDV010000015.1, read on the forward strand.
CCAGTTTCACTTTCTCATTCAAATCTGGTCATTCTTGGCTCCAGATGGCAATGGTCGTAATGCCAAACTGGGGGCTTTAAAATCCGTAATAGTCCACCAACCAAAAGGTGATGCTGCAGTGGGTTTATTCTTGATCCTTATCCATTATGCTCATGACCAGAGTACATCTGATATCAGCTACAGCTGCATAAAGGAAATATAAAGAGACTCAAACTGTGTATAGGTGATGTAGGGCCTGTGACAGGGAGAAACTTATTAAAGAGATGAAAAAGCTGCATAATTAATTTTTTTTTTCCCAGTAAAGGATAAACCACTTTGCAAAACAAAATTAAAAGCTTTTAAAATTCACCAAACCCTCAATTCAAGTTGTGCAGATGGAGTTATTCTACAGTGGCTAAAATAAACTCACAATGCATGAGCACCACAAAACCCTCCACGAGTTTAGTAAGCATCACCACGGCTGCAATCTCAAAGCTCCTAACATGCCCAAACTGATAAATATACACTTTTACACACACTGAAGGCCCATGGTTTTCTCTTCAGCAGTCAGAGTATTTCAAAAAGCCTCATTCTCTGCGGTGATAATTACCCATGCTGCTCTCCGATGGTGCATTTGCATAATCATCATCAGCCATTCACAGAGGACACACAAAGGACTATAATGAGGCAACAGAGAAACAAGAAGCATTTTCAGGAGGCCATTGAAGACTTGCACTGAGAGGGCAGTCAGTGTCGCCTGATACTGTGCACAGAGCGCCACCGAAACAGGAAGAGAGCTGTAGTGATCATTTGTTAAGGGGAAAAAAAAAAAATTAATTAAATTGCTTTGGCCAGTTTGTCCCCAAATATTCATGTTGCGTAACGCGGCGTAGCCTACTTAGGTTGCTGAGATGCTGCATTTGTTGAGAGTTGGCGGAGAGGTGAGCCAGAGAGTGGGAAGTGAAAAAAACCTTCTCATCCTTAACAAACTTGCTGTTGCAACAATCACAGTAGGTGGAAGCAGCAGGAGCTGTCAGATACACCTGCCTTTAAATCCACTGTTATTTTTTCAAACTTTGTTCTACTTGCAAAAGCATCAGTTCTTGTGCAAAACAGCAGGTAACCTCTTTTTTTTAAACTGAACAATGTAGATTAGCATGAACTCCGTATAAGAAGATGTTCACTCATATATCTTACACTGGACAGACTGTAATTTTATAGACTGACCTAAATACCATTGGGTACTGTCTTATCACAGGTCTTTTGCAGCAAAATAGTAATCTTTAGTGAACTAATCAATAGTCTTCCCTTTAATGAGGGTGATGATATTTTTGCTAATGTTTTTACTGAATGATTTTTCCTTTTCACTTTAAATAAACAGTTTTAGTTGCAAAATACTGTAAACTACCCAATATCAGTTTGCAGGAGAGATCTGAGCTGTCTCTTAAAAGATGATTTTCTTCCACCTTAAACAGCTGCGTGCAGGGTCTCAGGTGTGTTATGGCGTCTCTGGAGGCTCCTGGATCTCATACAGCCTTTTCATGAAAGGTTCAGCAGTATTTCTTTGTAGTCTAGTCAGTTTAATGATACAAGGAAAGGATAAGTTGATGTAACACATGCAAGACTTATATTAGAAACAATAAAAAGAGAATAGAACTGATGGAGAGCACAACACAGTACGTGTATGTAAGCTAAAAAATGATCATCCTGCGTCAACCCCTTCAATGATTGGTTTAGGATATGCAATATTTTTGTCTTTTGAGGGGTCACCATAGTATATAAGATGGTCATAAAGTCATATATTTCTGCTGTGCATTGGTCGGTATAATAGAAACTGCCTGCTGAACATTCAATAATCATTGCTTGCTGTTTTTGCTGTGACACAAATGTTACTGTAACAGTCACTCTTCTATTGGCAGCAGAAATATAACTTGAATTCGAAAGAAATACTGGGGACATTCAGATATTGTGGAATATCTTCATGTTTGTGTTTTATTAAGTGAAACCTTCCTGTAGCCAAATTCTTTATCTTACACAGGCTCAATTGGTAATACTTTCCTCTGTTAGCATGTACACATTCACCCACTGAAAATTTGCATATGCATAGCCAGCTAATCAAGTCACAGTTACCTAATACACCTCGCTCCAAATAAATGACCTGCCATCAAACTAACACCCCTTTAGCATGTGGTTAGCAGGGCCAAAAGCTAGAGAGCTCTGTTTATGCTCATAGAACTTAGGTTACAATATTTCATTCTTCATTCACACAGCACGCTGATGGACCCTGAGAATGTGACCCTGCAGGGTCATCAGAGTAATCGCCCACTGATACTGACCTGCTAAAGGTTAGTCACCCTGCCACGACTTTTTTCATAGTCAGAGTAGCTAAAGCGGATAAGTAGGAGGCTTATTTTATTCCTTGGCACTCACTTAAAGTAGGTAAAACTTCTGGCCTGACCTAGCAGGGGGTTATAAAACAGACAACCTGTGTCATCAGGGAGCAAGAGGAAGAACAGGTGCATGTTGTTCAGTGGGGCCAGGTGTAACACAGCCAACACTCTTACCACCCTGTAAACCAGTCCTGTGCCTGTGTCATTGCCTGAAAAGGGGCCCAACATGTCCAAGAGATAAAATCAAATGAACCATTTCTAAAACTAATCAAACACTGGGAGAGTGTGTTGCCTCACTATTAGACATGACTGTCCTTGACACTCAGCATTGGTACTGGACATTAATCTTAAAATCTTAAAAAGCTTAAAATAGTTAAAAATAGATGTAATTTATAGGGATTCTCTGCTGACCAAAAACAGAAATTCCTCTTTTGTCATTGTCAAAGAACACTTTGAGGAGTCACACCAGTCAAGAGGGGGCTAACAATTCTGTCATGCTGGTCTTTTTGTTTGGATATTGTGAGCTTTCCCATGTTATTCTCCAACTCTTCTTTCCATATGACAAACTTTGCAGGAAAAATAAGAACTTCTACTTTTAACTTTTAGGTCTTAGTAGCGTCAGTCAGGGCAGTATTGGCTCAACTGACCAAATCTCCAGACTGTCTCATCAAAAAGAGCGGTGGTAAAACTATTTTTGTTAGTCTCAATAGGGAAAAAAAAAAGTCATTGATCTTTTTGCAAGGTGTCTTTGGGACAAACATATCTTCTGTAGAGCATTCTTTCACAGTCAGGGATTACTTAACGAGAAGATGTATGTGTGCACATCAAAGAGAATGGTGTGAGCAGTGATCAACAGGCCTTACAACCTTCCATGAGGAATTGTTTCAAATAAATGCATTTGCCCTTTGAAGTAAAAGAGTTTTATTTATTGGGTTTTCAGACAGGGAACTTAAAATTAGGCAGAAATGGGTAAGAAAGATGAAGGAGGGCAATATCTTTGACAGTGAATGTCTTATTAAGGCTCCATACTGTGCTGACTTAAACATTAATGCTAAACTAGCAATTGTGAATCAATAATTCAGGTAAAGATGTTGATGTATGCCTGCTGAGTTTGATGTACCAGAAAACTACCCTTACACAGCCATACCAAGCGCGAACACAACTATAGACAAGGTAGTTCAAAGCAAAAGCACAAGGCTCTGGAAAAACTGCCTTTGTCTCCCTGACTCCAAGATTTCATGTTCAAGCCAAATGCCCTTCGACTGATGGGTAGCATTTAGGGCATGTAAACAACAAGCAAATTAAGCATTCAGCCACCGAGCTGGATGTGAGCAACATCCGCCCACTATGCTATGCAGCTAGCTAGCTTATTCGAGGAGCACTTGCAGAACAGCCAACCTGTGGGAAGAAGTGCACAAGTGCCATCCCAGAGCTGTTTCTCCTCAAAAAAACATCCTGCATGCCTGCTGGTGTCCCCCTCCCTTCCTTCCCGTCTCTCTCCTCCCTTTCTGCAGCTCTCTCACTTCACAAAACTCCCCAATGAAGGGACTTGTCATCTGTACACCTCCTCCGTGTCATGTTTTTCCATCCCCTTTTCGTCCCCCCCTCCTCCCTCTTCTCTGTAACTTTCACTTGCTCCAGCTCGTCTTCCCCGGAGCCAGTCCACAGTGACAGCGCTGCCTCTTCCTCTGGATGCTGCTCGGTTGACAAGGAAAAGAGGGGAGGCCCAGAAAGCACAGAGAGACTTGCTGACACTCTCACCAAGATAAGCAAGAAGGGAAAAAATCTGAAGGAGAAGGAAAGACATGCACAGAGACAGAAAGTAGGAAGGTTAGGAAAGTTAAAGGAATTAGCGATGGGGATGTAAGAAAACTGCACAGAGAGAAAAGAGACAGGTTAGTCTCAGAGAGACAAAGCGGGAGTAAAAAAAAGAGCGATATAGTAAGATAGAGAGGAGAGACGAGTGATTAAGAAAAAGAGTTAAAAGAAGGGTGCAGAGAGTATGCAGTCAGGGCTGTGGGGATATGAAACATCCTCAGGCAATATTCCTCAGCCTTAGCTCTCTCACGGTGAAAAAACAAAAACTTAGCTTTTATGCCATAAACTGCTGCGTTGTAGACAGGGCTGAAGAGTAAGTTCAGCACGGTGAGGATGATGAAGAATACAAATGTTAACTCTCCTTTGACTACAAAACATGAGGACTATGGTAGGGAATTAAGTTGTTACTTATAAGGAGTGATCTTTCTGACAAGGGCATGGGAGTAACCACCGCTAGCTGCCAGCGCTAAAGCAGAATGAACTTGTGGCCAGGCTAACCTGCTGACACATACTCCATCTTTTAATTCATCTCCTGTATTTTATGGCTGCTCGATATCAAACAGAGAGGTGAGATAAACCTCTCCTGAATACATTTGTCCAATTTTAGCTTAGCAGCTGTAACTATACAGCAGGCCTGTCAAACATCAAGCCTTGAGGTTCTTGATATGTTGAAGTGGTTGTCATGGGGCTGTGGTGAGAGTGCTGCCATTAACAATTCGGATTGTGGTTTTAATTGTCGCTTTTGAACTGAAACTGTGACAGCAAGAGCGTATTGAATGAATTATAAAATGATTATTTGCTCACAAATAAACTATATGTATTAGCATGTCTGGCTAACCAGCTTAGAAAAATTATTAAATATTTACTAGACTAAGAGTTAGCATACGGTCAATATGTACATTTCACATTTAGCATTTCCACTGTGTAACATTTCCATTTTATCAGATTTTGGCCAGCAGTATTAGATTAGAAGTTAAGATGAAAACATCTGCTAGTGGAAGTTGTTAGTTCAGTGGAAAATCAGTGGAAAACAATGGTCGCCAACAAAATGTAAGAATTTTTTTTTCTCTCACTGTGATATTATTGACCCAGCATTTTAAAAATTAGAAATAATTTTGAGTATAAATCTGCCACAGTTATCATTTCAGCCCTGCAAGAACAAAAACTTGATAGATATACCAACAGCATAAGAGACGAGACTTTTAAATGGTAAATAATCTAAATTTGACCATATAAATGCATTAAAAAACTGCCTTACTTTTGTTTTTACAATTTCCTGCTCATTGATCACCACTTGAAGTTCTTACAGTTTTTTTTTAAACCACACTTGGAGCTTGTGCTTTAAGCTATGAAGTTTGTGTATTTGTGTGTGTGTGTGCGTGCATGAGTGTGTGGGAGGTTTAGAGAGGTGTGTGGGCGCAACTGAAGCATTTTGACTGCTTCAGAAGAAAAGGTCTGTAGAGCTAACATGACACATCTTTCACTCTCTCCTGCATTCTTTTGCTCCCCGTCACTCTCTCTTCTTCTGTAATCGTTAGGAAGTAAATTGGCCGCACAACAACCAGAGAGTCTTTTATGTTAAATAGGTCATCACATGCTGTGGCATCATGACTCATTGAGGATCCTGCACGCTGACTCCAAGCATTAGTCCGTATAACAAAAGAGATGCCTATTTGCATGTTCTACAAACATGATGCAAATGAATGAAGGATAAGTGATGCTTTCCTGTTTTATCACTACGGGAGGTAAAGTAAATAAGCCTATTTACTAACCTACACATCTGATTATGTAATGTACTCATTTGCATAGGATAAGGTATTTTTGTAATTTCAAACATAAAACAGATTTAGCATTATACAATACAAAGTATGCTGCTTTTGAATCCACTCAGGGTCATTATTTGTAGGGGTACTCTCATAACATCCATCATAAAATTATCGGAAAGAAAGTACCATTTTCCCTTCTTTCCTTATAAAGGGCACCTCAAATTCCATCAGACACAGCAGAATACAGGAAGGAGAGCAAGAACAACAAAACAGACCCAGGATATATTTCTTTTTCTTTTCATTCCTGGCACAAGAGAATATAGAGCAAAATTGTAATTTTGAGACCTGTGTTTTGGAGTCTGCTGACGTTCAGGTTTGTCATTTCTTCGGGGCATTAAACAAAGCGCAAGCTGCCTGTTCTGTCTTAGACAGATAGATGCTGTGAGCTCAAACCTGCACGGTGAGTCTTAACTATTATTTAAAGAAGCACCCATGAGGCTGATATTTGACGTCACTGCAATTGTTGTGAGTGTGATTAGCTCAAAATAGATTTAGAATCAGAGCTAACAATGGCATGTTAAGGGGGATATGATTGGTGATCTGGGCCTCCGTTACAGGAGAATAGATAAGTTACAACTAATATGTGAATACTTTTTATGTTCATTTTTCCTACTTTTTTTTTTTTACTGCTGATTGAAATAAATTTGACTTCACCTTCTAAAAACCAGGTATCCAATTCTTTTCTATTTGGATAAACACTCATTGTTGCACAGAGATCCTTGCTTGAGAGCCCACAGCAATATTTATTACAGCATGGAAATATGTATTTTAACTTGTAATGAAAGCAGTGGTACCCTGATTAAAAAGACAAAGGAAAAAGTGCCCTTAAACCTCATTAACAGAAAATACAAGCTGTCACAATGCTGTCACAATGATCACAGGTGATCTCTATCAGGTTCAGTGCAAATATGACAAAACTAGTAGTAAACATAGGTAACTACCGATATATTCACACAAAGCTGCAAAATGATCATCAAAACACTTCTTTCTTGTTTGTGGAAATTGTGGAAAGTTACCAAGTACAATACAACACATAAAGTATTTTACTTGAGAATTTTCTTGTAATACCACCTTAAACCTCTAATTTACCACACTATACAGAATGGGAGAAACATTCTACATTTGACTTTTTTAGATTTATCTGACAGCTGCATGTACTTTTCAGGTTACGCCTCATATTTGTTGGACCAAACCACCTGAGGCTCGACTCGCAGGCAAATTGGTGCTTTTAGCTGGATGCTAATGTCAGCATGCTAACATTCTAACAATAACTCCCTGATGAGTTCATTTGAGAGCATAATGATAACCATTTTAGTTGCTCCAGTTAGCATGCTAACATTTGCGAATAAACACTTAACACAGATGACAGCTTATATAATGGAATGTAATTAGCTTTAAAGGTTTCTGGTTGCAAACTGTTTTAGACCCATTAAAAGTTTACCTTTAAGGTGGCATAAGTGGAAAAGTTAAGGGGTTAGCAGAGGATATCTGTAATTAATTTCATGGCAATCCATTAAAGTAGTTGTGGATATAATTTAGTCTGAACCAAAGTGGTGAGCTTGACATCTCCATTCCTCTAAGATAACTAAAGCCATGATAAGCTTTTAAAATACAAAACACCATAAAAGATTAAATGAGCAGTTTCCGACCTTACGATCCCTTACAGGAAAGGAATTTCTACTCAAAGCCCTTTGTGATTTTTCAGAGTTACTTCAGTTTGGTATTTCCACCGAAGAGCAATTTCCCTTTTAAACTCTTGAAACAGTTCTTTTTTAAACAGTAATTTGAAACAAAAATTTTGCAGTATGTCATGAAAAAAAGGCTAAAATTTGAATGTATATTTGTGTACCAGAACCTATTTTTTTTTTTATCTAACCACAGAAATCACCTCCTAATTGTATGTTAAATAATCAAAATTAGCTCCAATTCAACATTACCACTTATGCACTGATGCCCCAGCATGAACAAAAGCAATGCAATAATACACCGGACAAGGGGCCATTTTTTCCTAAGAATACAGAATACAGTGTGTTTGTTGTACTTCTACTGGTGGTTAATTTTCAAAGTGTAGTATCACTACATTTTCTTAAGCAAAGGATCTGAGTATATCTTAAACCACTCTGCCAGACAAAGAGAAATGAGAAACAAACAGTTCCTTGAAATTCTCTTCAATCATATGACTTAAAAGAAAAAAAAATGAGTGATGTGTCTCTTTCAAAGATGTTGTCACTTCAGACCGTTTCATCTCCGCAACAGCAAGTTGTTTATTTGCTAAAATAATTTCCCCAAGTTTGCAGAAAACCAAAATTTCAAGATGGAATTGCTTGATTTTTAATCAGTTCACTTCTCAGCGTGCAATACAGCTGTATTTTTCATACCGCAGCAGTCTGAGGAAAGACATTAAAGCCTTGGGGTGGTTTTGTGAGGGATATGGATTGTTTGAATAACACTGTGCAGCACAGACAGTGGTCTCTTTGTGTACAGCTTTTCTCAGGAGACGATATTCCTCTGGAGATCTCCCCATAGACTGTCTTCAGTGCAGAATGGGAGTCTAAGGTTTTAACAAAACCCATAAAACAGTGATAGTGAACGCAGCTTGAACTACATGCAAATGCAGTCTGTTCATACAGCGCATAAGGAGGATGAGAATGCCGCTCGGAGACAGAATATGGTTTTCCTGTGCAAGAAACAATTCAGGTGCTTGAAATACTTTGCCTTCATCTTCGATTTTATGCACAATATTTATCAAAAGCAAAGTTATAGTCTATTGAATGAAACTTTATTCAATACAGGTGCCGTTGCTGCTGGTAGTACACAGAGCAAGTTTACAGATCTGCACCGCCTCAGTGCAGAACAGATCATTTTCTTTATGTCACTTGTAAAAGACCCATTTATAACTGTGAAATTCAGTCAATAAATTCTATTGCCCTCTGCGGCCTTTTCTCCCTCTGCGGAACACTTCACAAAATGTCACCATGAAACGCCTTCAGAATATTCCCCAAACTCCGCAATAAACAACAATGAGCGAGAACATAAGTCACACTGTAAACACCTCAGGCTTTTTCACAGGGAGCTCCCCCGCCCCAAAATAATGTTTCATTGCATTAAATTTGATGCATATTTTTCATGGAGTGTTTATATCCTGTTTTTTTTTTTTCAATGAAAAATCCTGACTCCTCCTTGACACTGCCGAGCTGTGCTGGAGGGTTTTTTTTTTTTTTTTACGATGCACTGAGCACACCCTTGACTGGCTTCATGAGGTGTGAAGTCACTGCGGTCAACTTATATAGTAAAGGTTCAATGGTATAGAGGTCTGGAAGGCGAAAATGCACAATCAGCTCAGGGTACAATACCATCACTGCCCCATTCATCCAAAAAAGTAGGCTGCTTTAGAGGTTTAATTCTTTATAAGTACAAAAAAGCAGAGAATAATCTGTTTTTTTCAGGCTCTTTTCCATCTTGTCATAATACAAAGTACTTTTAAAGGATAAACTCTGATTTTAACAAATAATAAACAGGATTTAGATACTTTAAATATTCAAAGCCTCTGTTTCAGCAATTATAAAATCTTGTGTTAGACAGGATTCAATGTGTAGAAAGTTAAATACAACCACAGCCAATGTGCGAAAGTGTTTTTCCATGTTCCTGTCAGTAGCTATATTCTACACTTGAGTAGAATGAAGCAACGTCCAGGTGTGCACAAGGTGTACTTATGCTGCATAAGTGCATATTACCCTTCACTGACCGAGCAAAAGAAACATAGGAGATGAATTTGAATAAGTAAAATGCATGCAGGTTCAAGACACAACAAAATATCTATTTGTATACAAACAGAAGTCTTTTGGCCAAAAAATGAATCAAAGATTCAACTTATTCACCAGAGGCAAAGGTAAAAAACTGTTGTGTTTTACATATAGTTGATAATCTCTCATTCCTTTCCTTGTATTTTTTTCTAATGATTTCAAAAGCTATTCAAAAAAAAAGATGTTTATACTCAAAAATAAGAGGTGCCTCAGTCTGTGTACTCAGTAATGTATCACTTAGTGAAAGCTTGTCCACAAACTATTATTTGAAAATCACTGTGGAGCCCTATTATTTCACCAGATTGTACCTTTGCTGAAATAGTCATATTGTGCCTTTTAAATGTTCAATTACTGTTGCAAATCTGAAAAAAAACACACACATACAAGTATGTGTTAATACGTGTTCTAAATGGTAATGACCAAAACAAGACCTGCATGTGCGTCACTCCTCAGCTTCCTCTTATTAATGGAGTGATTTTCATCTTTCTCACCCCAGTTCAAGCTGTGAGCAGGATGACTCCGGAAAGTGAAAGTATTTATAGCTGCTCTGAATGGCCACACTTGAACGCAGATGTATATCTGACCATCATAGATAACAGCAAGATACAATATTGTTAAAAAATAGAGACTATGGTGCACAGTTTTGAGCAGAGGCTGCTCCAGCACTTTGGATGGAGTATAACTTTGCCCTTTGTCCAAATGCCATCCAGTGAGTGCTCCACCTGTTTACTCAGATTTTTGCCTTCTGAATTTCTGTGGATGCTTCTCTTTTTAGCGGGGCCGGCCCTATGAATGCATGAGTCTTTCTCTAACCTACAAACTGAGTGATGAAGGTAAACCATTGGTTAGTTAAATGTTTTGGCCATTAGGTTAAAAAATGAATAAGCATTTATCGTTGTTAAATATGCTGCATGCCCAGAAGCACACATCCAGTCATGTACTTAAGGCTTAGACCCAAGCTGCAACCTCTAGGGCTAAAAAATGAACGCATGGATATGGATAGTTAATGGCGTGGCCATTAAGTACAAAAGATATCCACAAAAAAAGGAGATAGAGGGACACAAATGTTTAAAATATGCAAAAGGCATCAATAAAGCTTTGAGCCACAATAAACCTGACAATCCAATATGGCTGAAAGAACAAGTTGATCATTTTTGTCCTGGGATTTGCAATAAATTTGACGTATGAAAACAACCACATGGTGTGTTTCTGTGTGTGTGCTTTGTCTATTTCTAGCATACATGTTCATGAATCCAATAAATGTGTCATCCTGTCAGGTAGCAGCATCCTGTTAGCGAAGCTCGCAGACAGGCAGAACAATAAAAGGGGTGAAGACGTGGACAACTTCAGCTGGAATAACTGCCTCTTCTTTCACAGCATGTTCTCCAGACGTGGGGTTTCTCATTAAACATGACCACATCCGAGAACATTCTAACATAATATGATGAAAACGAGAACATACACTATAGCTCCTCCGGGTTCACCGTTGTTATTATAATTGCGCTGAATTAAGACAGCCTGCTGGTATTTTCCACCATCATTATACAAAGCTGGGGTCTCTTGAAAGGGCATTTGTCCTATTATCACAGGAAGAGGGCAGTTTGCAAACCCAGACGCACAAATCTTAAGCAGCACTATGAAAAATGCAGAATAAGCGAAAGAGGGAAAAAATATGGAAGTATGTAAAAAATTGCATAACTACTTAAGTTTGTGTGAAAAGCACCTGGGGCATGGCAAACTCTTCTGCATCCAATTAAAAAAAGCAGTCTAAATAGTCTCACTGCATTTTATTTATTCATAAAGGTCATTCATTTTTGAGCAAACTTTCGAAATAAATTATTTGGCGCAATTTACATGAGATTTAAATAATTTCTATTGGAGAATCGAGTGAAAACTAAGCGGATTGACAAAACAAAACTCCAAGAATCCTCTTAGAGTTCACAGAAATGTGAAAGACACCAGGCAGATAAAACTGCAACATGTTGAACTGTAAGGTTGTATATATTAGGATTTGGACCCAGAAAAATCCAACACATTTGGAGTTAAAACAGCTTTCAGTCGTACAGTCTTCGGATCAGAACCCTTTGGGCTGACAGATGAGGTACGTCTCTTTTTGCGAGGCAGCAGATAACCCTGCCTGACCTCCAGGAACATCAGTTTGTAGAACATTGTGTTAGAAATCCTCCTGGGAGTTGAGTCGGGAGCTCTGGAGCTAATAGGTACAGATATCCATTTTCTTCCCTGTCTGCACCTTCTTCCTCATTCCCCTGCACTGCAAAAAATGTCCATCTAAAACGTACTTGCACACAGAAAGTGGCAGCTGCTGGACGGGTTTCCACAATTTACCATGAATTCAGCTCCAGCTACTGCAGACAGAACCTAAACAGCAGTGCACTTGTGCTGATACTATTAGTGAAAATGCCAAGAAGTGGTGGGGGATCAAAACTTAATATCCGACTGCTTATCTGACTTTACTTATTTAACAGGTAAAAAATAAAAAAAACAAAATGCACAATATGAACAAAATGTTTTTACTTTTTATCAGAAAAAAATACATTATTTTTTCAAGATAAGACTAAAGTGTAGCCAGCAGAGCTTTTTTAGTAATAGTTTATTAAAATCCCCCTCTGCTCCTGTTTTTTTCTTATTCTTTTGTCATTGAGAAATTTAAGCTTGACTCGGCACAGTGATGAATGTGCAAATGTCTGACACCTCTCACCTTCATCTGCGAAAGGAGAAAGCACCTCAGCTAAAGTTAGAGCTTTAAAATGTGTTGGGAAATAACTTACACAAGATAAGAGTTCAAACCTCCGGAGTAAAAACACCAAAATTGGATTTAGGAAATATCTTAGTTAAACAGTTGAACTTTGATGAAAAAAACAAAAAAAATCATATGCATCGATTTTTGTTTTTTAAAAGTTGTAGAAGGAGAAGAATTTTTATCAACTTATTTGAGATTTAATATATCATACCTAAATTATTATTTGATGCAAAGTATTTTTATTAGACGTTATGGTCTAGTGTGTATGATTTAGTGGCATCTAGTGGTGAGGTTGCAAAATGTACCTGACTGAATATCTTCCAGTGATGCTCTCCTTCCAAGCGTGTAGGAAAACCTAGGTTAACCTCCAAACTTGCAAAAAAATCTGAGGCCCTCTGTAAAGTCACTGTTTGTTTTGTACAGGCTACTGTAAAAACATGGCGGCACAACATGCCGGCGCCATGGAAACGACTCGCTCTTTCTAGATATAAAAGGCTTTTTAAAAAGAAAATTAATACAAAACAATCCTTTTTCAGGTTGTTTAATGCTAATGTAAACCTTCTTATAAATGTTGTATTGTAATTCTGACATATATTACAAATATATCACCCTAAATCCTACACACTGGACTCTGAACAGGTTCTTCTTTCTTTCTTTTATTATTATACAAAGGAGAAGATGCTGTCACTGCTCAGAGATCTACAAACTTAGCCAACCTGGCTGTAAATGAGGCCATGTTTGAACAGCAGCAACAGAAGCAGAAGCAAAGTCAGGATGCACTTCTGTTTACCACTTAAACCACCACATTTTCAAGTCATACACATAAAAGACCCAATATGTCACTTGACACTTTCACTTCACTAAGATTTTGAGGGGAAGATTTTATTTTTACTTGGTTATTTTAACATGTTTGTTAATTTTTTTTCAACTCAACATGATGTAACATAGTAAAATAAGCTTAACCAACTAGACCAATAGAATAAGTTAATAAATACTACTATATATTATAGGAGTCAACTTTAGGAAACCTACCGTCTTTACTTCACAAAATAGTCCCCTCTAACATTACAATCTTTGTCTAGCAGTCATGGGGTGTACAGATTCTTTCTTTGTGGTAATCAGGATCTTGGACCTCCAGAAAATGGTAAACAGCATTTCGTCATCAATAACAAAATAGTGACCACTGAGCTCCTTTGACTTGTTGAAGAGGTAGCAATCAAAGGGTCAAAAAACAGGTTAATGGGACTGATAGTGAACTAGTTAAAATCAGCATTCCTTGATGACTGCAAGAAAGTCAGTGCTGTCCATTTTCTCTGAGTGCCCATGTGCAGTTTTCAATTTCCTGAAACTGAAGCACCACAACATCATTCTTCATTAGTCCATGAAGTCATATTATCCTCATATATTACAATATAACTGTCAGACGGCTGTTTTAATGCACTAACTACTTTGACTTTTAATACTTCAAGCAGACCTACATATTGCTAGTATATGCTTAATATTCAGTTGCATGACTTTTCCATTTATTTAAATAAATTTCACAATGTGGTATTGCTCGTTTCACTTAAATGAAGCTCATAAGTACTTTTTCCACCACTAGTTATTTTTGAATGTTTTGTTACAGTGTGTCATGCTGTGTGCCTCCCACATACCTGATCACAGAGCACGCCAGCTAATATCAGCTAATATTAAACATGCTAATCTGTTGGTGGGCCTGCAGTGAGTGAAGTCAGAGAAGTGGGAAGGTAACACTGGGGCAAAGGGCACCTGGTGGCTGGAAATGACACAGTGCAGACTTGATCAACAACTTGATTCAAATATTACTTCAATCAGCGTAATTTTTTTAATGCCAGTTCCGTGCTGGATATTTGCTGGAATCACATATTTAAATGGCCAAAAACGTTTAATATTTGTGTTACTTATTTCTACACTTCTTTAAACTCATAACTTGTTAATATGGATATTTTTTGCAGCGTGCTTCACCTCCAACAGAAGAAGACATAGATGAGAACAGGCTTCTGGGATATGACTGACGGCCCCGCTCAACCAATCAGAGCACGGATGCTGCGAGCACCTCGCCTGCTTCTCTGACGCTATTGGCTGTCCTCAGGAGAGTCGGGGTTTGTTCTGATATTAATGACTGCTGAGGAGACGGCGGCGCATCTATGTGGTCCGCCTGACACTTGATCGAGGAGGGGAGAGATGCGCCCTCAGTAGCCGCTGTGAAGACGGGAAGGGAAGGGCACAGGGAACACATGAATCTCTCTTCATACTCTTTTCCAACCTGCTTTTGGACTTCACTTCGTTTTTTTTGTTTTCCCCCCACGCAGAAGCCGTGTGTGTTTCGCCGTGGAAGAGAGGCTAGAACTGATTTCTCATCAACTGCGTACAAATAAGAAGACCTCACATTGACTGGCTTTATGTTGCGCGCTGGGGCTCTCTCGGCATAGGAGCGAAGCACTTGATGGGAATGTAGAAAACACATTCTGCTTCGAGGGCTATAATGGTTAAATCGGGTAAGTTTACTCTCTTTACTCTTGGATTATATTTCTGTCATTTCGCACATATAGCACGGTTGCGCCTGTACAGCGCATTTTTCTTTCCAAGTTAATGAAAAACGCCTGAATTCAGTGATACGGGGATGTTTCACCGGACATGTTGTCTTGCATTTAAAATAACGTATCATTACGCTTCCTAGATACCAATCACTCATCCACGATCGCAGAAATTTGGGAAAATATTGCAGGATAATTATACTCATGACTGGCCTCGAACCCTTTACTCGACGTGGAGACGCGCTTTTGCGCAACTATGCAGGATGCGCCCCAACCTAGACCGGATTTATGATGCACTCAGTTTAGGCTGAAAGTCAAATTAGTGACGAAAATTCAAGACGGACTTGTGTGTGTGTGTGTGTTAGTGTGTGTTAGTGTGTGTGGAGTGATGTATTGGCAGTTTCATGTCCCCGGGTCCTGCTTAGTGAGCGCACACCAGACACGTCTCGAAGAAATCCACAGAATGGTGGCCAACCCCCCCTCCTCTCCTCTCCTCTTCTCCTCTCTCCTCTCCTCTCCTCCATCCTCCTCCTCACTCTCTCATTTAAACCTTCCTGTTGCAAACAGAGAAAGCCGTAACTGAAACATGCCACGAAAGTATGTTACACGGTTCTTTAGCGTTATAAAAATGAAAAAAAAAACACTCGCACATTCCATATGCACACTTCAAGGGTGAGCAGAAAGGATTTTGTGCTCTCACCGCCATCTCTGCACGTTGCATCCAGGGCTTTTGCGGAATTTGCACAGCCACTGAGAGTCATCTTGGAGCGCATTCACCATCACCCCTTCACCTGCTTGTGCCCCTACACCCACACATCCAGGGATCCGGCTTGAAAGAGAGAGAGAGAGAGAGAAGCTATTCACTAATCCCTTAACTGCATTGGGGCGTCTCTCAACCGTCTCTCTCTCTCTTTCTCTCCCTCTCTTTCTCTTTCTCTCTCATCACCTCCTATTTTATCTCTCCCATCCTCTTCTCTGTCCAAAAGGTATGTCATCCAGCAGATGTATAACTCATGAATATTTCAAAGGCAGATAAACAGATAATGGCCGATAATGACAAATGTGATTTTCACCAGGGGAGCTGCTGAATGTGATTGCTGTAATCTTCCATGCAGACGTGGTCTGTGGATGCATGTGTGTGTGAGTGTGAGTGTGTGTGTGTGGGAGAGTATGTGCCTGTGTGTGAGTCTGTGTGCTTGTTCCCAGTGATGGATACAATAAAATTTTGGCCTCCATGGTGCAAATGACTCACCCAAAGCATCTGCTCACTGTGAAACACACGGTCAAATGTCACATGAGAGCCATCATTGCCCTCGCATCAGACACCACGCCACGCTGAGACGAGCCCACACACTCTGTATTGTTCCCACTTCGTATTTTGACTACCTGCAGATTAAGCCAAGGCTGTTTGTAGCTTAGATTTTAATATTCCACCACTAGATTTACACAAGTGAGCACATTTATGAGTGGTTTTCCTGCTAAACATCAAACACTGGTGACAGAAGTGATCCAGTCCATTCAAAATACAGCCCCAAACTGTTCATGGGGTTCGATATAAAGTGTGTGCTTGTATCATAACATTGTAGTCACATTGCAGTTCCTCCAACATGCTGGTAAAAACAGCAAAGCGAAGCAGTAATGGGTTGCTTTATTAATTTGGTCACATTTGTTCAAAACAAATCAATATTACATGTCCACACTAAGTCATACGCTTAAAGTGAGTGGCTTTGTGAATTGCCTATTGATTTGCGTGTGAAACAGTGAGAAGCGGTGCATGGGGGTGGGCTAGGCTGGGGGATGGAGAAGGTATTGTGCCTGCAGTGGCCTTGTGGAGGCTTGGAGAGTATGATCGGCAGCACAGTGTGGGTGTTCCATATTAATTTCTTTATAGGCAGAGGGCAGCAGGTACCTACAAGGTGAGTGGATGTGTGGGTGCCAAACACTACAACCGGTCAGGAGTCGTAGTGCAGTTTAGGAAGCATTTGTGCTTTGCGCTTATTGTGCATTTATCTCAAGTTTTTTTTCTTCCATAATGGCAGTAACAAGATGCCCCAGGATCCAGCGGGGCTCCAGAGTGAAATGCATGTAAACATATTCACAAGACGGCTGCAGGGGATCAGCCTGTGCAACCAAGCATAGGCTCTCTGATAGCATTGTGTTCCCAAACAAACACAGGCACCCTTTAAGAAGGAGGGCAGAGGGAACAGTGGGGGGAAAAAAGCGGGTGATGTGCATGTTTGTCTTAGATATGGCAGAAGAACTGTAGCAGACGTAAAAAAATTATATGAAAGGACACAAAGGAAGCCAAGAAAGGAAACAAAAGGATCAAAACATGGCTTGATGGCGGCATCCATGACATTTTAGTGTTCTGAGTCCATATCAAAGGTTAACAGTGAGAGGCGACACTTCCTTTGTATTCAATGACATTTATTTTTACATTAGCATATTAGGTATTTAGCTAGCTAGAGTAAGGAGAAGTACAGTTTTTGGAGTACTGAAAACACACTCCTTCAAAAAGTGGTGCTGAGAAATAATGTGTAATATGTGTAATGGATGAATGTCAGGTATGACGCTTATTCACACAAAAAACTTCAAAGCTATTAAGCACTAATTAGTTTGCTATTCTGCAGATTCCTATCAGAGCTGGATATGCTAGGAACATATGCCCATATTGCAGTTTCAAACATGAGCAGAGAAGAAGGAGGACATCAAGGGCTACTGCTGTGCCGTCCATCTGTCTGCATACAGACTGATACATATAGGCCCTCAGTGCACTAATGAAAAGCTCGGTGGATGTTGTATCATGAGACCAAAGCGAGTGCCCACATTCGGATGAGGCTGCAGTGAATCATGCACAGAGATATGCCTGCATTTTCATGTTGATGGATGCTCGTGTATACAAATGTGTCTGTATTACTGTCTTTCCATTGTGCTGATTAACCTTTGAGTGGACACAAAGCCAACGTGCCTTTTGAAAGCGCTCTATCTTTCATCTGTTTCAGCTGAAGAAAAGCATAGAATGAAAACAGAAAGAGAAAGCCCATTTCAGACCCCATGAAATCATAATAAAGAGGTCCAAGCCAGCCATAAATGCATTTCAGTGGCATATAATGATTGATTCCGTCTGCCTTTGGAACTTATTCCCTGCAGGCTTTTGCCCCCTTGACCAGCCATATATTATTCATATAAATATAGATAGCTGCGCATCTTAGAGGCAGCACACATGCCACATTTGCACCTGCAGATTCAATTTGGCTCTGACTTTGAGGGATATGCCGCTGGCTCCGTTTCTCTCTCCCCCCCCCCCGCTCACACCTCTCTCCCTCATTCTGGCTAGCAGCTATACATGGAACATTATGCAGATTTTTTGTCAAGAGTGAGTGCGATTATGTTGGGGGAGAAATGAGTGTTGGAATGTTCGCTACGCCTTTGACCTTATCAGCGACAGCCTTAAGCTGGATACCTTGGTTTAATTTTAATAGATGCAGCACGATGCGAATTAGACGGAGGGACCTAGCCGTGCTCTTTCTCTGTGTGGTGCTTTACGCATGCATTATGCGAATGAGCTTGAGCACGTTTGTTTTTTTTATGTTCTCCGTAGGGACACGTCAGTTAAGTTATGTACGGATGCTTGTTTTTTTTGCAAATGCATGCATTTTGTTACGTATTTGTGCGTGTTCCCCTCTGCCCTGTATGTGTGCATTGGTGCAAGTGGGCGTGTTAAGGCGTTCAATAGTGCAGCATGTGTGTTCTTCCTCACTTGGCCCAAGGGCATGTCTTGTCCACAAAAAGGGATGAAAAACCAGAGACGTTGGTCTTGTGGTTAATTTGGAACATTGATTTTACATTAACAGTCAACCTACTGCTGATTCATGGCCATTCATGTTTTCTATCTGCTTCCACGCGCGTGCACATTCATACAAGAGGCTTCATTATGCATACACACTGCATAGAAGGTTCCCTTTAATGGACTCTCCCTTACCTTAGAGAAAGTATAATAGTAAATCAATGAGGTGAAGGGCAAAAGGAGGGACAGTTAAGCCTTCCAGAGGCCCCCACCCACCAAGGGGCTTACCCAGGGTGTTTATCGGAGGTGGACTGGTTGTGTTAAGGCTGTGCTATGTGTCCACTGTGGTTCAAGTACCCACCTGAAGTGTTTCAAGCGTCCTCTCTCACTTTCTTGTCCTCAAACATTTAAGCAATAATTAACCCCAGGAGGGGAAGAACCACTTTCAATGTATTTCAATTTTTATCTTTAATTTTCCTTATTCAGTTCATCTGAAAAATCTCTACATCACCAAAATGAGAGATGATGGTTTTGTTTGGTCAGTGACAATCAGTCAGAAACCTGTTATTTGGCACAATTAAAGAAATTAAAATGAAACAAGTACATTATGTGTAGTTATAATTGATCCTACACTGGCTATCCTAATGGTATCTTATGGAAAATTCAAAGCTGATGCCAAACTGGTCTGGCAAACAAATAGACCAGTTAGGCAAAGATGGCAGAGTGGAGAGAAGCACCTAAGATGTAATTAAGGTTTTCCTGCTCATATGTCAGGTGGACATAAATGCACTGCATTGGCAGCAGCAACACAACCGAAATGAGCCCAAACTCTTTCCTTAAGGGGTTACCAAAAAGCCTAGCTTCCTGGGCCAAAAGAACCCCATACAGACATGGACATTGGTAATTAGGAAATAGCAGCTACTGAGAGATAGTCAGACGGTATGCAGATAGACTGCATTTGGCACAACAGGGATGACAAGTATTGAGAAGACAATTAGGCTTTACAGCAAATGAGCAATGAGACAGAAGGATGCCCAGACAGCGACACAGGAACCTGGGCATGCAGGGAAACTAAATTAAATGCCTACTCTCTGTCCATTATTATAGCCGTTGCTTGGCTGCATGCATATGGGAAACATAAGGAAAAAATGTTAACGTTTGAAGAGCAGAGACATAAGAGATGAAAAGGGCAAAGAAGATGTGGGGGCTGCAATACCAGTAGAAAAAGGAAATGAGAGAACCAAGAGGAAGAAGGAAGAAAGCAGTAAGAGTCAGAGAGAGAGAGAGAGAGAGAGAGAGAGAGAGAGAGAGAGAGTGGGGGAGACTAGA
>JAPZDV010000015.1:7649656-7688670 GCA_029814665.1 Acanthurus lineatus
CCCCCCCCCCCCCCCCCCCCCCCCCCCCCCCCCCCCCCCCCCCCCCCCCCCCCCCCCCCCCCCCCCCCCCGCCCCCACCTGAAGAAGAAAGAATTGCAAGGCTTATTACCCATGGATCAAAATTCCCAGTGAACCATTTCTACAATACATAGGCTATTCTCCTGAAAGAGGTGGCAATTCGGCTGCGCCCTACTTTCCACTTATGCCTGACCTTTATGTCTTCCACCCAGTTTTACCACAGTGAGTGTAATGTCTACCTCTCAGCTGATACAACACTGCCTTGTTACTACTTAAACCGAGCAGGCCTCATAATCATCTCCCTGAGGGCCAATATGCTCCCTGCAAAGACCTACATCTACACATATTCCACAGCTCGGTATTTTCTGAAAGCTCTCTTTTTTTGCTGTCATAACCCTCACGGAGCTTGTTTTGTATAATAAACGATCTTATTTTCATATGAACTTTAAGTTAACCTGTCGCTATGCAGAGCATCGGCGAGTACCCAACCAGCTACGAAGTGAACAATTTGCATTCCTGCTCAGCTAAATCCCATCCAAGCCTTGCATAGTGAGGGGGAGGATTATAACTCATTTCAGTAAACAGCATAAAACAAACAGTTCTGCTCGGCCGTTTGGCTGCTTGGCGACTTGAGTCAAATTCGCCTGAATTAGCACTGCAGAGCCATCAGGACCAATGGTTTTAGCCCCTACAGTGCACACTCATTAATTTAAAGTGGTCATATCTCACTGGTCTCTAATCAAACTGTATTTGTGTCATTACTGTCCAGATCAGCCACAGTGTTAGCATAATGGAGGCGGCCTGGTGGGAGTGTAAGTATGAGGTGTTGCCAAGATCTGAATGGAAAAGCTTTTCACCTTGACAGTGGCTGAACCTCCTAAAATGTAGCATCGTCCCAGTTCGGGTATATCACAATTAGTCTGGTGCCATTTCCACATGAGAGTAAATGATCTCCAAACAGGCATTTTTTTGGCTCATAAGTTATGAAATCCTCAGAACACATAAAATATGTGCCTGTGCAAATTTAATATTACTGAACAACAATAAAAGGGAATTATGTGAGTTTTTACCTGACAACAAGAGTGAGCCAAACTAAATGAGCAGCATTTTAACAAGGAGAGATTCCAAAATTTTTCAGTCATGTCAAATGTCACGCTAATTAAGGATGAAAACTGTGACAAACAAGGACCAGAAAAATACCAGTTTATAATGATGATGCAATGACAGTGTCATCTCTCAACAGCTTTGGAATGTGTCAATAAAAATTCAAGTAAAGTAGCCCCAAACTTTTAATGGCGGAAACACTTTTATTAAACTGTTGAGAAAAATGCCAGTCTCGACCGAAAAAATATATTTAAAAAATCTGCATGACATTTGCCAGGTGAAAAGATATAGAGTCTTTTAAGTGACTGAAATGAATATTTTTAATAGCCATTAAGTGATAGATTTGAAAAGGTAACCATGGATAATTATTAGATCTAAAAGTGGCCCTTCTGGTATGTGGTCCTCTATTATCTGGTCTCAGAATGTACTTAAAAAGCATCAGTGTATAAAGCTGCTGAGATCTAAAGTTATTCAAAAAAGTAATTCCATTACATAATTTGTCCAACAGCAAGCAAAGACAGGTTGATTTTTGGCTAAATCAATGTTAGGTCCACCACTCTTAAGTTGCTTTCACTTTGTGTATTCAACTCAGACTAGACAATCCCAAAAAACACTTTCTTTATAACTAGTTAAAGGAACCAATGAAGTTTTGCATTAATCATTGAATCTGGAGTTGATGTTAGTTACTGACGTTGTGTTTTCATGGCTATTGTGACCTACAAGCACAAACATGCTCGCTTCACAATGAAAAAAAAACTATACCCATCACCTGTCACAGCGTAGCAGTGCATCATATGCACACAGACATGGCACAGACATTACAGAACCTGGTATTCGCCATGAGGGAATGACACTTGAAAATGACGTAAAATCCACTGCTGTGAGAAACAGAGACGATGGTTATGCACTGTAACAGTCCAGCAGAGAGGGAGAGAAAACAGCTCTCCATGCATCCAGAGGCATGAAGAAGAGCTCACAGTTACAACACCCCAAATAACAATCAGTCTGAATAAATGCCTCACATCGAGTGAGTGATAGCAGAAACAAGACACAACCCTGCAGATAAAAATGAATGAAAGGGCAGGGGATTTGACTGAAAATTAAAATCATTCTAATTATGATACTATGATAATATATGATAATAATTAGAAAAAGTTCTCCCTCAATTACAAAAATCTGAAGACATGAGGGTATTGTTCTTGCTTTTTGACTCAAATATGGCTTAACCATGTCCTGTAATCTGTTACCACAGTACGCTTTTGGAAAAATATTACAAGAACTGCAACAGAAAATTGCGAATAAGGCTAATATTCAGAAACTTATGATGCAAAAATAACAGCCGATCATATGTGTTAAACCATTGACCAGGTTTTGACATAGGCTATTTCGTCTGTACTATCTCACTTAGAGTGTGTAAGTATTTGGTTTATGTGAATGATTCTTTATATCTGCTGGATGCATAAAAAGTGTCTGCCGTAAACTAGCAAATGTTTATATCATCATGAAATGATATTTCATTGTTGTGCTCACTATCTGTTTTCAGCTGCCCTGAATCAGCCCAAAAAGTCAGACACTGCAGGTTGAACCTCATATTTTTCCAG
Organism: Acanthurus lineatus; assembly: GCA_029814665.1. Lineage (NCBI taxonomy): Eukaryota > Metazoa > Chordata > Actinopteri > Acanthuriformes > Acanthuridae > Acanthurus > Acanthurus lineatus. The sequence goes on from JAPZDV010000015.1 coordinate 7,652,380, forward strand.
TAACCAATGGTGGTAAACAAACATGTCACACCTATATTTCACACAGTTAAGGTTCTGCTAAAACAAACCAGATACCAGGAGCTTGTTTGCAGTAATGTTCACAGTCAGGATTAACACTGGTGAGAGTAAAAAGCCCATGGGCTTGTCTGCCTGCTCGTGTAATGGAGGTGTTTTGGAGACCATGGCTTGAATGATTGCCACCCCCTTTCCTCTGACACCTGGGAACTCGTGTTAGCTCCATGAGTGAACACCTTAGCCTGACCTATAAAAGGCTTCCCTAGGCTCCCCGAGCAAATGTCAAAGCTTCGACTTAATGCGCTAGTGCAGTTAGACATTAGGTTACAGGAGATCCCATTTCAACCCTGCAGGTTAAATTACAGGTTGTTGATTATGTATCTTTTGTACTCAAGATTTACAAAGGCTTCTCCAGGCGCAGATTACAAGCATTCATCTCAGAATTCTATTTGCCACAGCCATATTAACCACATTTTTCTTTGTCCAAGAGTTGCGTCGCCAAACACAAGTTATTGCCACTTAATCCCAAATACACTGCAACATTCCTGATGCTCAGAAGTCATTGCTCTCTTCCAATCTTAAACTGTGTTTTAGGTATTTCCTCTTCTTCGTGGTAATGTTAAGGTTAATATTTTCTGCAATGGCAGCATTCTCAGGGTCATCAGAGGTTAATACACCACTACTGATACCACGACAAGTTCCTCCATTGGCGAGTCATTTTGTCCTCCAGATCTCTTCTCTCGCTCCCCTCCTCCTCCCCTCTCGCTTCACCTCAATTACCAGCAACTGAGCAGCGGATTGTGGGAAATTAGCTCTACATTGTAGCACTGGGCGGGTGGGGGTGCTGCGGCTGGGTAGCTTGACTGGACCTCTTACTAATAGGTTAGTACAAGTGGTGTGCGGACTCTGTAGTCACAGCAGTCACAGTGCAAGGCCCCAAGAATATAGACTTCACTGGGCCACACATTATGCAGTCGCACAGTACCAATTTACCTGTTTAACTGCCTGTGGATGATTGGGATAGTTCATTTAAGATGATGCAGTTTGGTACAGTATTTCAACTTTATAACAAAGGGTAATGAAATGCAGTATGTGTACCTCTAACAAGCTTAATTTCTCCCGCCAAACAAGCAGTCTTAATGGACATTGACACATCTTGATTTAGTATAAGGAGCTTTAAGGATGTTGAGCTTCTCATTTACATTCAGCTAATCTGAAAGCATGCATTGTCAAAACATTTTCCTGTTTTTATTACACACCCATCCTGCTTCGATTGTCTTTATTTAATACTGTTTTATTATGTAACTAAGTTACTGACTCAACACTGTTCTGCTCTGGCAGCTAGCATGCCTGAAGACTCACTACATTTGCCACATCAGACACAATGCCACACAAGATGTCACCTCCTATAATCTCAGCCCCCTCTTACAAATGACTCCCAATGTTTCCCTTAAACAGCCCTTCACTGGGACCTCAGCTGACATCCAGGAGACTGTAAATCAAAGCTGATTTACATACATTTGTCTACAACATTTAAAACATGTTGTCTGGGACAGTAAGAGACAGCCAACATGTAGTCTGGTGTTGCTTGCAGAGTCAAATATATACACTGGCAAGGGGTGTGTATTAGGAAGCAGAATTAATAACAATAATTTTGGAGTAAATCTCCATTTCAAATGTAGTAGCTGAATTTAGTTCAACTGATATTGAGGCTAGAGCTTAATGTTTAAGTATTGTAGTCACTCTGCCCTTGCTGATTAAATGATCACATTAATAGACAACAGAAGAAAAATGTATAATGAAAAGTGAGCCATTTTGATATGAATTCAGTTAATTTAATTATATAATAAAATGATAATTCGAAACACAGCATTTAAACTGTTTAATAGGTTAACTTAATGACTTTTTAACTCAGTTTGTAAAGTGTTATTGTATTTCAGTGTTATTAAAGAGTACTCCTGCAAATATAACATCATAAGACTCAGTGTAAATAGTTTTTTACAAGATCAACAATGATGCAGCAGAACCAAAGATATTGCATTTTTCTTAATTCCATACACTTCTCTTGTCATAACCCAGTGCCTACATTACCCACAATGCAAATCGATTCCAGTTTAGCAGCTCAATAGTGGCTTATGTAGCTTTGAGCTATTAGCCTCAAGCATAGAGTGAGCAACAGTGGGCAGGAACCCACTTCTTTATTATTCTTTATTAAATTTGTAGGCTGTAGCTCCATGCTGACTCAAGTGACATCACATGAGGCAGTTTATCAGCTTTTGCACAGCAGCCACTACAGACAGAAAATAATTTATTAGTGTCTCTTTACATTCATAGTAGTAATCCCTAAGACCTGTGAACATACATTGATGTGGAAGTTCACTGTAAACTTGTGGAAATTTTAACTTGAACGCAATGATGATAATAATAATTATAATACTTCAATAATTATTCACAGCACTTACAATATTAGAAAATGTATCTACACCAACCTTTACTTTCAAGCTAAAATTTACTTTTTTTCCACATCTCAAATGTAAATAATTGTAGGGTAAACGGTCAGACAACACAGACGATATTAGTGTTGGTGGGGTGGGGGTCTGTCAAATTTAGATGGAGATACAATTCTAATTTTATAGACACACAATTAAGTGAGTATCAGGAAAGTAATGCTTGACACAGTGAGTTGGTAGGGTTTTGTAAAATGTGCACACTCTAGAGGCCACAGCCAGGCCTCAAATCAAGATTTTTATGAACCAAGTGTTGGATTATCATAAACATAATATTATCCTCATTAATTAGCAGAGGAATATGTTGTGCTTGCTGGCCACACGTTGTTGCAAGTTGTCCAGTAAAGCCTTCCTAATCCCATCCTAGACTTTTGCCAATGTGGGACATTAACATTAAACTGAAGACAATATGAATTCTCTTTCTCAAGCTGTTTCTTTCTACCCTTCCTTACCAACAGTAATATCCTATGTGGTGGAGTAATACTTTATTTACTGGGTAGTGTAATAGACAAAAACTTCCCATTTAAAGTGCTTTTTCTGCCAGCAGAAAGGATATTTTACAAAATGGAAGCAGTAGCCTCAAAAAATATCCCCACTGACACAATTAACATCATTGACAAAATAAGTAATAACAGTAAAGCTATGCAGAAACAGGTGTAACACTGTCCTGACCACATTATGCTCCTGGCAGTTGTGATTACTGAAGAGAAAAGCCAGAGCAAGCAGAGGTGAGACCCAAGCACTGCAGGCTGAATCATAGACTCTGGCCTGGGTTTTCAGGACACGGATCAACTGCATGGCCCACACTGAAGAGCCGGTGCTGAGGGAGGGGAGCTAAGCCCTGTTTATCAGAATGCTCTGGATGGTGCAGCTTATTAGAGCGCCAGGTGCTTTAAAAAAAAAATAATAATACCCCTCTCTCTTTCTCTCTCACTAGCTCCATGTCTGTCTTCCCCTCCTCCCTCATCCCTTTAAACAGACTCCATCCAGTACTGGAGCAGAGGGTGAGGAATGAACCCTTCGCTTGGCTACGCCAGCGGGGCAAAACTGCAGCGTTTCAGCTGCCTTCAGAAGTTTCTATTTTTTATTTATTTTATTTTATTTTTTTTCCCCCCACATTTCCCCTGTGGCCACTCAGGTGGAAACAGCGAGGGTGATGAAATGAAACCATTTCTCTCTTCTTTTTTTTCCTTCCTTGTTCTCACTTTCCAGCTGCCGTCACACTTCTCCTCTTGATTCTTTTCATTTCATCCCCTGTCTCTCTTGACTTTTCCCATGATGTGGTGCATGCTCTTATAGGCTCAAAATATCACAAGCACCATCACATCCATCTGTGCAGTAAGAGGCAGTTACATGCGACAAATTACATGGTACACTTCAGCTGTCGCGCTTCAGCCGTAGCAGCAGATGATGGGGACACAAATAATATGATGGTAAAAGAGACACTACATAAAAAGGAGACTTGTATGGAAGTGGATGCATCATAGTTCTATTTGTAATCTGTATTGTGTGATTATTTTCTCGACCAATTTCATGCTTGAAATGGGATATATGTACACTGGCAAGGGGAGGATATTTACAGACAGTTTAATCAATATTTGTTACAGTAAGAACTGAAAGGACCATATCACCTCTGCTACACTATCAACGGCAGACAATCAAAGGACAAAACCTGGCTATTTTGTCGATTTGATTGCCTTGTTATGTTTGTCTCAGCTTTAACTGTTAAAGGTGCCTTCTTTCATAACAAAGACTAATGACTGAAATATAAAATTCATCTTTATTGACCGTCAACAAAACAAACCTAGAAACTCAGAATGTCCCCAAAGTACTGCTATGCAGAGGAAAGTAAGTAAGTCAAATTTTATTTATTCTGCACTTAAATAAAAAAAAAAAACAGATACAAAGTGCTGCACAGAAAGCTGACAAGGAAAAATAAACAGCACACATATATAACCATACATAGGAATAAACTGCAGCCTCATTGTTAGTCAAAATGGGTTTTGAGAAGTTTTTTTTTTTGAAACCGTTTACACATTCAGCAGATCTAACAGATGGGATGGGGGTGGTGGGGGTTATTCTAAAGGGATGGAGTCTTAAAAAGCAAAAAGCACAATCACCCTTGAATAGACAAACATTACCTGCATCTTAAACACTTGGTTTTTGTTTTGTGTATAACAAAACCAGGTTGTAACAGAAAAATTTAATATAATAATAAAAATTGGTTCAAGCCTTGAGATTTAACTCCATGTAGACATGAGTTGTGTACAAAATCAATACCCTTTTTTCTACAATAGTGGGAAATGTATGCACTAACATAGAGTATTTTGTGTATAACAATTACCACAATAGATGGAAAATGTCAATTGCATGTAAATTTATTTCTGATAACAACCCTTTTAAACTGCAGCCATAAAAAAGTACAGTTGTAATTACTATTGCGAACCTATGAGTGATGAATTCAAAGTGTCAATGATTCTTAAGTGTCTATTCTCTGCTCACAAGAGAGCAAACTGGTTTTTAAATGGAGAGCACTGACTGAGAAATGTTATTAAACAGAACCACAGATTAGACTTCTGGTTATCTCCTTTTAGGCTTTCATTAATGTTATTTGTAAATGTGTTTCCAAGACCACATAATTACAATTTTCTTCATTTCTTTTCCCTTTTGGCCCCTGTGTGTTTATACTGCACACCTATGGCAAACTGCTTTAACATTTAATCAGTAAGGTTCACTAAAAGCATTTTTTTTATGTAAGCTGAAATATCTGTAGAAATAACTGATGTAACTGAAAAGTGTAGAAATTAGATGAGTCAAAATTGCTCTACTGATGTCTATCTCTTCCCATTTTAATTTCAGATATAGGTAATTCCTTTTTAACTAATAAAGATTTAAAAAAAAAAAAACTTGTCATAGAACACTCCAATATATATTTTTGCCATTAGTTGAATTACTTGCATTTTTCAACAATGTTAAATCCTTATGTTGCAGATTTGTTATTAAATATATATGCTTGTGTAATATTAATTACACAAGCACAAGACTGCATTTTCATTTTCATGTCTGTCAGTGGTTGTTTATTCCAACATGCAGGTGTCACTTGCATCTGTGCCAAATGCTTAGTTTGCATGTACAGCCTAACTGTCTCAGCATGGTGTGTGTTATTGGCTGCCGGTTTACTTGTTGCCATGGTGACTGACATATTCCAGTGTCTTTAAGCACCTTGCCCTGAAGGCTAATGCTTAAGCTGTAGGATGTCTGCCATTTAAGAATCTTAATAAAGCCTTCTCTTTAAGCAGTAATAAATTCTCACTGCAAACATTAGGATTGAAAACCATGTTGTCAGGCACATTGATAATACCCAGAATGAAGTCCAGAAGGTCAAATAGATGTAAATCCAAGGTTCTGTGCCTTGAAGGGAGAATGTATTAATGTCAACATGCATCAGTGTGCCTGTATGAAATGTCAATATCACCAAATCCTCTCTTATGTCATATCCTGGCCACCTTCATTATGTATGTAACACTCATGCAGCCTCTCTCTGTTGTGTTTGTCTTTAACAGGTAGGAATGGACTGGGCCGTGGAAACTGGAAGCTAGTGACGACCATCGATGAGGTCATCCATTTTTAAAGAGCAGATTTCTCATGGATACTCATAAATGTGCTCAACACAAGTCCTTCGAGGTATAACATCAGTTCGGCCTTTTTTCTTTCCCCCCCTCCCACCGTTTTGCGTCTGCTTGTCTGCAGCCTCGGCACCAAACCCTGACACCAGCAGGCACCACTGAGTGATTGGTCATTACATCCAAGGGCGTCTACGCAGCAAGACAAAAAAACCCGAGGGAGCCCTGCTGCAGTTGGTGGTGGTGGTGGCAGGGGCAGTGAGTCAATCGCCTCAGCAGCTGCAGCAAATGATTCATTATTTGTGAAGTTAACAGCTCAGACCACTTAAACTACAAGGACCAATTTCTTACTGGAGGGAATCGGTCCAATATGAAGGACGTGTCATTTGTGGATCTCTTTGTTGGCTTTGCCATGGCCTCTTTCGTTGTGGCAACAGAGGAGAGGCCTGACTGCCCAAAGCTCTGTGTATGTGAGATTAGACCCTGGTTTTCCCCCAGTTCGGTGTACATGGAGGCACAGACAGTTGACTGCAATGACTTGGGACTCTTTAACTTGCCGGAAAAATTACCAGTGAGCACACAAGTATTATTACTGCAAACAAACAATGTTGCCAAGATTGACCAACCCTTGGATTACCTGGCCAACATCACAGAAGTTGATTTATCACAAAACAACTTATCTGCTATCAGCGACGTCCATCTGGGGAATCTTCCCCAGCTGCTGTCCCTTCATTTAGAGGAAAATTGGATACGAGAATTGCCTGAACGATGTCTCATTGATGTGGCTAACCTTCAGGAGCTCTACATTAATCATAACCTCATCTCTTCCATTTCCCCAATGGCTTTCCAGGGTCTCAGCAGCCTTTTGAGGCTCCATCTCAATTCTAACAAGCTCAAGGTCATCAAAAGAGAGTGGTTTGAACCCATGCCAAATCTGGAGATCCTGATGATTGGTGAGAACCCTGTCCTTACTATTGATGATATGAACTTTAAACCCCTCAGTAACCTCCGAAGTCTTGTTCTCACAAGAATGAACCTGTCTCAGCTACCCGATGATGCACTGGCTGGTCTTGATAATTTAGAGAGCATCTCTTTCTATGATAATATTTTTCCTGAGGTGCCTCATTCTGCCCTAAGAAATGCAAAAAATCTTAAGTTTTTGGATCTAAATAAAAACCCAATTGCAAGAATACAGAGAGGGGACTTTGTGGATATGCTCCATCTGAAAGAACTTGGGATTAATAGCATGCCAGAGCTAGTTTCCATCGACAGCTTCGCCCTTAATAACCTCCCTGAGCTGACCAAAATAGAAGCTACCAACAATCCCAGACTCTCCTATATTCATCCTAATGCTTTCTACAAACTACCGCGTCTGGAAACCCTAATGCTAAATGGCAATGCGCTCAGTGCCCTCCACAGGATTACTGTCGAGTCCCTCCCAAATCTCAGAGAGGTTAGCATGCACAGCAACCCCATCCGCTGTGATTGTGTAGTTCGCTGGATGAACATGAATAAGACCAACATTCGCTTCATGGAGCCTGATTCACTGTACTGTGTGGAGCCTCCTGAGTATGAAGGCCAGCATGTTCGACAGGTGCACTTTAGGGAGATGATGGAGATTTGTCTGCCACTCATCTCTCCTGAAAGCATGCCTGGGCATATTAAAGCACAGAATGGGAGCACGGTGTCACTCCATTGTCGGGCCTTTGCTGAACCAGAGCCGGACATCTACTGGATCACCCCATCTGGAATCAGGGTCCTGCCAAACACCGTGTCTGACAAGTTCTACATGCACCCAGAGGGAACTTTTGACATCTATGATGTGACAGTAAATGAAGCAGGTCTTTACACTTGTGTTGCTCATAATCTGGTTGGAGCTGATCTTAAATCTGTGTCCGTAGAGGTGAATGGATTTTTTCCTAAGCCTGAAAATGGGTCTCTGAATGTCAAAATAAAATCAGTGGGAACAAACTTCATCCTTGTTTCATGGAAGGCTGGCCCTGGCACCCTTGCTCCCAACATTAAATGGTACACAGTATTAGGTACTAACCACCCCACCACGGCATTTACCACCAGGGTGCCCTCTGATGTCCAGATCTACAACCTCACCCATCTCAGCCCTGCCACTCTCTACAAAGTATGTGTGGATGTGCGCACCATCCACTACAACCAAGACACAAAATGTGTCAATGTCACCACTAAGGGATTAGAGCTGGCAGCCAAGGACGCAGAAAAATGGGACGCAGCAGTAATCACCGTCTTTGGTGTGCTCTTGGCTGTGATTTCAGTAGCATGCCTGCTTATTTATGTGTCTCTGAGGAACCACCACCTTTATGGGGATATAAGGAAATGCGATTCCAAAGCTTCACTGACACCAGTGGAAGCTACCGGTATGAACTCTCCTTTCTTTACAAAGCTGTGGATTTCGGGTAAGGGACTGCCAACTGGAGTGGAAGTGAAAGCCACAGTCATAAATGTATCTGACAATGCCTTTTAAGAAGCGCAGCTTTGTAGAGCACCACACACCAACTACAAAGAATGGACAAGGCCATGGGCAGGGGTGGACAAATCTGTAATACTGTTTCAAAGGCAAACACATTGCCGGTCCCCCGGCTCAGATACACTGGCGAAACTATTATTGGACTGGGATGGAACAGTATATATAATACACTACATGCTCTCCCAGTTTCAACCCTAGCTGAAGTGGTGGCTTTGTAACCCGTTACATCAAACCAAGCTAACATCAACGGGAAGGGGGCATTTACTGCAAAAAGATATATTTCAGTACCATTCATACAGAAATGCAGGCAGAGAAAGGAAAGCGAAGATGATAATGGTCAACTCTCTTGTAACTGACTGTTAAATGTGTTCAGAGTTGTGGAACTGTCCGTGTGGTCCCAAGCAATACCGTCTGTGCTTTGTAAAACCTCCATAGACGAGTTAGAGAAACAGTAATAACACCTGTCTATATTGGGAAGGGAGATTTAGTAGAGTAGACAAATAACAGTGACTATGGTGTAAGCCTTTTGATGAAATATACCCCCCTTTTTCTATTTAAAAATGGATTCTTGATTTTTCATGGAAATATTGTTATATATTCTATTATGTTGATGTAATGACAAATCCTCTGTATCTGCACAGCTTAAATGGGTTTTAAATTAAGGCAAGGGACAGACAACTTTTGATTACAACGTCACATTAAGCTTAATGAAATTCAGCTACGAAATGAGTATCTAGAGAGGACATTTGCCAAATGGCTGTTTATGCTGTGTAGTTCTCATTGCAACGGTGACTTGGAAACAAATGCGTTGGACTCAAACAAATACAAACAGGTTAATTAAAACTGAGGTGATTGATGTGTTATCTCCTCATGAAGAGGTCTGTTATGCCCTGGTAAGTGCCTACAACAAGAACTACATGAGGTAGAACAGAGAGGAAACTGAAGAAACACGTCAGCCACAGATAACATGGCCATGTCATCATTGCAGAACCACAAGCTACTCTCCAGTACTTTTAGTGGAAATACTTTCTCAGTATTTTTAGCATACATATTTTAAGAAAACATTTCGTTGTTGCTTTGGGTGTAAAGTTAAAAAGCCATTTTTATATTAACTGTACTATATGTGATCAATGGGCACAACAGACTAATTAAGAAAAGTGCTAAGAAAAAAAAATAAATGTCATTGTTTCTTTTACAAACAATTGCCTGCTTTTCTCAGTTGCTTTCTTTTCATACTTGTCGTGACACACCTGGTTTATTTAAAACCAAAATTCATGGTGTTACACTTCCTTTTTTTTGTTATCATCCAGCCATGTTCTCATGTAAAATGTTTAATGACTTTTTATCCGAGCCATTTTAACTGCAAGCATGTAAAACAGAACACTGACAATGACCAAGCGGTACAGAACTTTGTCTTTTGAGTCAGACCAATGGGGGAAAGAGTCAGGAGATGTCAGCTGAATGGTTGAATGGTCGTCCTGACCCTAGGAAGAAGAAAAAAAAAACAGCAACAAAAGAACAGAACTCATTAGCCGCCTCATTAAGAGCATGTTCGTCCTTCAGCTGGTCTGAATATAGTCACTGTGCTGCAGCTACAGCTGCTGCTGCTCGAGCTCAGACAGGGACACAGCGTCCCTACGACAGAGAGATAAAGTACAGTACTGAAAAGTCGACGCAGGGTGGGACACAGTCGAGTCTGAGCTTCAGGACTCACATTTTATTTGTCTTACTGAATTATCCAGCACACAGAACATCTCACATGTGAAAGTCAAGCATGATGAATGGGTGTCAGAGGCAGAGTGACGTGGTGGATTTATCAAACAGAGCCTAACAGTCATACATCAGGCCAGCCCTCAGCACCACGGACAGAGGCTTTTAGAGGCGAGCTATCTGTCAAAGACAAAGGGAGTTTAAATATGACGCCGTGTGCTCCTCAGGTAATGCTCAGGTCAGATTGATTCTGTCTGTATGCAAAAACAGACACCAACAAGCCTTGTTGAACCAAAAACCGACATTCTCACGTGCTTATACAGAGAAACATACATCTGTACGTACATATGCACATGTAACTTCAAGGTCATTCACTGGCAAGCATATGAATACAAACAAACATACATATTTACATATTTACAAACACACAAACACTCAAGCGCTAAATCAAGCATCACACACAGAGGTGTTGCAGCTCAGAACACAACACGACAGCCAGAGAAGACGCCACTAAATGAGTTCACCGACCAAACATGCTCTCTGAGATTAGAGCAGCTCGTGGATATTAGCCATATTGCTCTTCTTATATTTTTTTCACAACTCATGATTTGATTACATACTTGAGTGAATAAGCTGAATGTTATCCGGAAACTCATCTCTCCTGCTGTCTGTCCCAATCTCATGCATTTGCAAAATCTCTTTCTCTTTTCTTCCCTTTTCTCTCTTTCTCTTTCTCTTCCTCTCCCTTCTTGCCCATTGACTACCTCCCTTCAGAGGCAGGCATTTGAGTTTAGGAGATAGCTTTTTTTTGTCTCAATTTGTACATTCAAAGCAACCTATATTGGAAAAAAAACCCTCTGGATTTAACTTAAATCCCACATGAAAAGAAGCAGTGAGCTGTCACCATTTAATCCGCAGTGAGGAAGGAAAAATTATGTTTCTCGCTGAATCTTCAAATATTTTAAATATTAAAACCACCTTGTTCTATTCAAGAAAGCCATCTGCTCTGAGGCAGATATTAAAGCGTGCTCTGTGAAGGCTTATGGATGGGTGTTCCTACTGGTTACGTATTCATTTTAATTTCGCCAGGATCATTGTCAGCCGGCTTGAGATTTGATGGTGCCATCCACCAGTGGGAGGTGTAAGTTCAAGAGACTGTTTTTTTTTAATTTAATTTTTTAACAAAAGGCAATTACTAAGTCAGTGGCTGGCAGGTTATTTTTCTTTAACATTATTAGATAAAAAGAAAAGGATAAAAAAAACATTAAAGGAAATGCAAATTTGTTAGCCTGTTAAATGTGATAGTAATACTCAGACGATTTAGACCTGCTAATATAACAGTGTTCATTAGGGCACACTCAACAATGACTAATTTCCTAGAGCATGTAGGAAGGTGCTATTTAAACATATTGTATTCAATAGTTCTCAAATTTATGATTCAGACAACAGTTTAATTTTATAATAAATGCATTTCCTTTTTTAGAGGCTGCAATTCAATATTTAATCCCCTCCCTCTATCTGAGATAAGATTAAAACGTCCTATATAGCACTGCGAGGGCTGCAGAAAGCAAACAATGTTCGAGCTGCCACAGGCGCTTTTATATGTTTAAATTATCAGCTTATTAAAGTTACAAACTTCCACTCAGGTCAGCCAGTTTAGCTACAGGCGGCCACATTCCAATGAAAGTGAAATGTCAACATGCTTTTACAATCCTGCTGCTAGCATTATGTTTAATGCTGTTGCTTGCTTTTAAGAGACCTTCGTAACCGACTGTCGCAGAATCAACCAGATGACCTATGGAGTCCAATAACAAAGCTCAGATTGCTTTCCTGGCAAATTAAAAATGGATTTGCTTCTTGGGGTAATAAAAAGTGCTTCAGAATAAATATTACACATTATTATGATCGTTAACATACATTAATTAAGCGCTTTTGTTGCAGCGGTGTAGGCTGTTTTTGTGTCTCATCACCTTTTGATGTGTTTACACCAGAGCCAGTGTCAGTCCAGATGCCGGCTGAATTTTTCATACACAACACTCATCTTAGGCAAGCCAGAATTTGCCACGTGCATGGCTATTCTGAACATGCATTGCAGTGTATTTCCTAAAAAGTAGAGACAGACTGTCACAGCCGATTTGACACGGCTCGTCAAAGAGCAACCAGTCAAAAGCCATTTGTGTGTGTGCATTTCTGCTCCATCTGGCCTCTTCCTGTCTCCATTTCCATAACCATCACTCCCAAGGCATCTCCAAAGTGTAGCTAAAAAACCTTTTTTTTTCCCCTATTCCAGTCCCTGCGGTGCACAGTCATTATCACATGCACGCACATCCGCATGCATGCAAATCCATTCCCGAGCAGGGGCAGCGCCAAAACACAGCTGCTATTAGTCACTTCCATTTTGAACTCACCCTGTGTGCATCCAACAGTGAGTGTTAGAGATGAGAGTAGCTTTCACATTTACATATTCCCTCTGATTCACAAGTTGAATGACCTCACTGAAATTTTTACATATAAAACAGGAAGTCCATTGACTCAGATGGCCATGTAAATTAGAGGTCACTTATTGTAAGTAACCCAACATATTGATAAGTACAGGATCCATAAGTCCTGTGTAGGCCACATAAAAAAACACATCACTGAGGGCTTTTCCACTAATTGGAAGACCCATTCTCAAATAGATGATTGGTTTCCTGGGCTACTGATTGATTGCTGCCTCCCTTTGTCTCACTGTTTCCTCTATGAAGTGCAGCCAGTGCCTGGATCAGATCAATGCAGGGACTAATGAGTTTGTCACATGCATGTGCTCACATTAATGATGGATTGGGAGTGGGTGTTAAAAAGGTGAGGAAGCATGTGCTCAACAAGCAAACAAGGGTGGATATGAAGGAACACACTTCCCTGAGTAGGTTTTATAACTAATTGTCAACGTCATGGCACTGATGCACCATCAGAATCATTAACGCTACAGAGGTCATCAATATTCATGGAAGGCCACATTAATCATCAGTGAACATTCAAGTCTTGTTGTAAAATGGTGGAGGAGCCACATACGGTCAAAGTCCCTTTGTAAGTACCACCTTTTCACTGCAGGCATATTCACCAGTGCTTCACTCGGATCCATCTGTAAAAAGGCCTGCTACAGACTCCATTAGGCAGATGGAGGGTTTGAAGAAGAGTTGGGTAATGGTGCCGATTGCAACTGAGCTTTGATGTAAAGAACCAGTGTGCAGAACTTTTTTGATTAAGATAATGAATGCCTATATTTATGCATAAATGCTGAATTTACTTGCTGGTAATTATGCACTGGGCAAACTGATTGAACATCTGCGCCAACTGTGACAGTTTTTCATATAACCAAGGGAGCGTTTGAGAGGAGGAGATGGAAGATGATGGGGAATTATAACACTTTAACCTCAATTAGTTTAAGTTTGGTGTGTTTTGAGTGTTGAGTATTCAGCAAAGGATACAGAAACATACAGAAGAAAAGTATCTTGCATGTAAAATATTTTGCTCTATCTCATAAATGCCACACTAGGACTTTTTTTTTGTTCTTTCTTTTTTTTTCTTACCAGAACTTTACTTTCTCTAGCAATTACATTGCAATAAATTGTATCTTCCAGATAGCAGAAAACAAAATCAAGCAATTTAGTTTCAGTCACAACAAAAGGCAACAAAAGCATGGCAGGAAAAAAAACATCAATGGTGCTTCAACTCAATAAAAAAACAACATAAAAATGCCGTTTTGTTTTTTAAATTGCTGGCACACTAAATGAGTTTGTGTTTCTGTTGACTGGTAAGTGAGGTGCACACAATGACACAAAAGTCAGGAGAGAAATTAAATTAAATTGAATTTAAAACGTGAAATCCTGCTGTTCTAGTGTTTATGCATTCTTTTAATGTTTGTCTCTGATAAAGCCTTTTGTTTGGGCCCCTTTAACAAACACGGCTGTACAAATCTCAGCTAATATGATGTTGGAAAACTAAAGCAATTCTTTTCCTTCTCATCCTGATCTCCTCTAATTTTGTTCCTCCTACTTTGTTAAAGATTTATTTATTATACTTGAATTGTTTTAACTAAAAAAAGAAGAAAAATGGTGCTCTTATTTTGAAAAGAAGGTAACAGAAGTAAAAATGAGAGTAAAACCAAAAATCATATCTCATAATTTACTCATCACATATGACTAACTGCCAGGACCCATTTTTATTGCAGCTGAACAATAGTCCATTTAAAACTGAGGAACTACCTCCAACATATTATATCTGTAAAATGAAACCTGTCAAAAACGTCTCATAAGGCAGATTTACTTCTCTCTTAAACCAGAGATTCAATTATAGGCGCAGTTCCCAGCAAAATGAGCTCTGTTATCAATCTGTTTCAGTCATTTAAAGAATTCACTTTATAATTCTATAAATTCTCCTCAATGACTGACTCATAGGATTTTTTTCGGTGTAAATGTGAACAGCTCTTACTTTTATCATTCATTTTAGTTGTTAAACTCGACAAATTACCGCATTAATCTTATAATTGAAACTCATGTTCACTGGTTTCATCTTCAAGTTGATTTTACATTTTTCGTTCTTTTCTTGTTTTCTAAAATATATTTTTTTGGATTTGTTTTCTGTGAGATTGGTTCACTCACTTTGTTGGATTTTTTCACATTTATCCGTCAATTGAAAGTTACACTCCACAGATTAAAATTAAGTCTAATCATTGATACAAAACAATGTAATTTTGTGATTAATTTCAAGAGAAAATTATTTCTCCCCATGTGAAACAGTATTTTCAGAGCATCTATAAAGGGAAAAAAATATCACAGCTAACTTTTACTTACAACTTTTCCCTCTTTCTCAATGTATAACTATATTTTATCTCTAATCTCTAAAGATTTTGGGGGTTTTTGTGGACTTTTTTTGTAGTATTTTTTACTACAGGAATGCAGCAGCAGGAGGGCCATGGCCTCAATAAAATGAATGCGTGTGTGTGTCTTTCATCACGCTGGGCGGCCTTATTCTTTGATATAATGATGGCAGCGTTGGGTGGACAGAGGGGTGGATTTTATTAGAAAGGGGTCGAGGCTCATGAGGGTCATTCAGAGGAGGAAGACGTCAGCGCAGATGAAGTGCTGTGCTTCTCTTCCACGTACATTTCAGACAACAGTTCACACCTGACTACAAAGCAGGCGTTGTCGTACACACGACGCTCATCACTTTTTGTCCCCCCGCTCAGGCCTAATCAAGCTAACGCGCAGGAAAAGATGTCTTTGTATGCGTCCCCCTGCTGCCTGTCAAGGTTGTTTACACCAGTATTTTAGACTTGTTCCAAAAATGAACACATAAATGGCTGCGGTCGACCATCAATCATCCCCCCAACGTCACCCCCTCTCCATCTTGATACGTGAGGATGGCGGCTCTGTGTGGTTCCGCACACTGTGCAGCAGCGTGTGGCTCGCATTAAGGTTATACAAAACAACAATATTCCATCAGTTCATTACACGCTTCCCTGGAAACTGGAATAACAATAACCAAAGCCCTGTGTTTGATCTTCATTATCTTTTTGATAGATTCTTTTTTTCCTCTTTTTCAGTCTTGCTTGATATTTGCGCTCGGCTCTTCTCCGCTGTTTCCTCTCATCTCTGAATAAGACAAATCCACCAGTTTAGATTAGATCACGGCGAAAACTGAATGACCCTTTGATATTGATGATAATTGTGTTTTACATAAATTATCTATCCAGATTATTTGCAATTGAAATGAAGGGAGCGGGGTAGTTAACAGTCTGGCAATCTGCTCTCCTCCATAATGTACGCATCCAGAATGATGTTTCTACTGACTGAAAGCTGTTCATCTATGAAATAAAAGAAACTAAGCGACCTATTAAATTGTATTATGTTAATGCTGGAATTAGAGCCAGACTGTGGAATATCACCACATTCATTATTGTCCCAATAACAAATTATTCTCCCTCGAGTCCATGTTAAAACATTATTCTCTCACTGGGGAATGAAAGGCTACTGAATAGTTTTGTAAGGGGGCCTTCTAGTGAATATGTTGAGATCAGTAAAGAAAAATGTGTCAAGGAAAAGGCTGGAAGCTAAACGAATATGACTAAAAGCCCTGTGTTTATGGACTCTCTGTGCGACTAGCTGTAGAGATTTGTGCCATTTGTAAGCGCTCACTCAATTCTGCCGAAAGAGAAAGCTTTCTTCGGTTCTCTGAAGTGCGTCCAAAAGAACATGGGCGATAACGAGGGCCTGGCTCCTCTCTCTCTCGGTCCTGTGAGCCATTAGTGGGAAAGGCTCTTCGCTGGATCTCGGCTCTAAGAAAGGACTATTTCTGTCTCTCGATTGGCTTTTCCTTTGGAGGCGAGAGGTGGCGGGGTTGGCGAGTCTTCCCCGCCGGCCTAAAAAAACGGAGATTGAGCAAGTGCCAGTCGGCCTTCAAGACTCTGGCGAAGGATTAGCAAGGTGAGAAAATGTGAGAGGGGTTGTTGAGCCTGATCGGAATCAAAAGGAAACTGTGGTAATGAGGGGGATTCAATCAAAGGAATGAGACTGCTCTCAGAACAAAGAGGTCTTAAGCCCTCAGCAGTCAGGAGGCAGATAGACATACTCTGATAGAACTCACCCAAAGCCACATTAGAGTGTGATTCAGGAAGGCAGCCAAAAGAAATGATACCTTCTTTAACGGTAACGACACAGTGATTCCAAAGGGATCTTTATTTTCTTTAAAATAAACCATCATGTTGCTCCTTTCACACTCAGAAGAAATAATTCATATCCAAACATAAATTTGTATTGTTTCACCCCCAACCCGTGCTTTCACTCATTACTCATACAGCTGGTTGATCTCTTGTCATCTCCTCCCACGCTCACACAGTGTATTTTCATAGTTCAGCAGTCCAAATTGGATATTGTTTATGATGCATGATATTGAAAACAGACAGACTCCTGAGGGACTGGCGTCAGCTTCGTCGACTGAGTGAACAAGCTAACAAACAGATCCAAGTGATTTTTTGTTGATGCTCCAAGACGTGCAGCTCCCCGAGCACAACAAAGGGACATTCATTCTATATTTATGCCACCACTGAAGTGTCAGAAATATTGATGACCCTGGGCAGAAATTAGACTGCTTGTCAAAATAGAATAGTGCAAATGCAGGGTTTTCTTTTCATCCAGCGCGGCACTCGCAGTCTTTGCAAAGCTCATCAAGTAACCAGAAATTGTGACTGAACCAGCACAAAGCCCTAACACACTGTATCATTGTCAGTCTAAATTTAAACGAAGCACATCCGTCACTTTGTGTGACTGATGAACAAAAATGCTCAAGGTTATGGAAGTTACTTGCTTAATTGAAGTAAGACAACTTGTTTTCTGTTACTGCCATTAGGGAATTTTATTATCAGTGTGTATCTGTCACTAAATTGAAATAAACACGACTAAATGGACGTTTTTAGCTGTGATCCGAAGTAGAGGCAGCCAAATTGTGAGGGAGCTGTTGCACCTTCTTTTGTGCATGTTTGCTTTGTTAACTGATTTAAAAAAAACTCTAATCCAAAATAATTTTTCACAGTCTCACACTTGTAAGTAACAGATGAAAACATTGATTCCCGTCTCTGATCGATCCCTTTATTTCCTTGACTCAAAGTTCACCATCAAACTCTTAACCGCCAAAAAGCCAGGCCAGGCGCAGAAAACAATCAAAAAATAACAACGAAAAAACATCAGCGCCCACGAAAGACAATGGCAATTGATCAGGCGTTCGGCGAGAGGGGTGGAATCTCTCCTATCAGATTCATTAGTTTTCCGGCCGCTCTGACATTTCCATTTGCACACTCCAATTGACAAAATAAAATACCCGCTCGGCTCTCATTCCTCAGCTCCACGCCGGGTAATCACTCCTCC
The DNA here is from genome assembly GCA_029814665.1 of Acanthurus lineatus. NCBI lineage: Eukaryota > Metazoa > Chordata > Actinopteri > Acanthuriformes > Acanthuridae > Acanthurus > Acanthurus lineatus. The sequence continues at coordinate 7,670,636 of JAPZDV010000015.1, forward strand.
GCTGCAGCATACACTCTCACCCCTCTCTGTTCCTCCACCCCCCCATCCCGTAGAGAGCAGCCTCATCATGTCGGGGTAGGAAACATAAACAGAGCGCATGCCTTTTCGCAGAGGAGTCAAAGGAGTGCGCATGCCACTGAGCATCCCTTCAATCTAGGGTCACTTGTACAAATCACCTCAGGGAAAGGCACACTTCAACTTTTCATTTTCTTCCCATCACCACCTCTCGTGTCCCTCGCTCTCACTCTCCCCGTCTCCCCCTCTCACTCTTCCTGCATACCTAAACAACTCCTCCGAAGTGGAGCCATCTCCTAGAATCATCATCAGCATCTCCCTGCCAGGCTATTGACCAGCCACACAGTTGCAGGGAGTCTCTCAGCCGTCCGTTTTATTTAGAGGCAACTTTTTGACTCCTCCACATCAGGGGTCAAACGGGCTCTTTTCAAACGAGGCTGGGAACGGAGGTAAATTATACAAATTGAGTGGCAGGAGGGGAGGGAGCACGGCTGAGCCTCGGCGGCTCCGAGAGCCCAGACGACCTCGGGTTTCCTTAATGATGTCTTTGCCGAGCCAGACGGAGACACATTGGATGATTATGCTGCAGATTGGGCAGAAATCTCCGTCTTGCTGTTTCTTTCTACAGCCCTCCCACCATCCATCACCCTGCTGCTTCTCTCTGTTCCCCTTCATTCTCGTCTGTCTCATCCTTTCCATCTTTCTCCTCTCCACTATACATTTATCCTCTCCCTCTTCTTTGCCATACATTTATCTTCCCACTCCCAGACTCTCTCAGAACTCCGCCCGTTCAGAGCAGTGGCAACATGCTGAGAGACTTTGGTCAAATCTGATGATGCTCCCTTCCCACTGTGGCATTAAATCAATCGAAATCTTATTTTGGGGATGAGCAGAGAGGAAGTTGTTTTTTTCATGAGCTACTCTGTAATGGAATAACACAGCCAGAAGGCCAGGTCCCTCATCACCGGAGACTCCTTAGATTGAGGTGATGGAGTTGCTTGAAGATGAGCCTTGAATACTGCCTATACCAGCTGGCAGACTGTGCTTTACTGTACACAGTTGAAATTTTCTAATAACACATAAAATGGGAATTAACTGTTAATTAGAACAAAAGAAGCTTTACAAGCTTTGAAGCAGGGTTGATTTGTATAAATTATAATTAGAGGAACTGTCTTTCTTATTGTGAGCAACAGTGAAATAAGCTTTTTACTCTTGTCTCTATCTAAAACAACTCTGCTTCAAATTCTTGCACATAAAACCAATATCCACCAAATGAAATGCCAAGAATTTGACCACCACAAAAGAAACCACTAACTCCTACTCAGTATACTCTTTATTGTTGCTCTCTTTGTCTGTAGCTAGTAGCAGCCATTAGCTTGTTGGCTTGGTTAGTCATGCAGCTAGTGGCCCTGTTAGCTTGGAGCAACGGATAAGTGATGGTGTTTATAAGGCAAGCGATCGGACCGAGCTCTGGAGCCTGCAATTGAACACAATCTAGAAATGAACTCAGCCTCCGAAACTGACCAAGGCCAGTTTTACCACGGGGGATTACAGCAATGAAGTGATTTACAGTAGCTACCACCAGAACTCTGACTCCAGAGACCAGATAGACATGACAAGCAGGGAAAGGTTAATGAGAGTCAGTGAGTGTTGGAAAAGAGGACAGACGAACCAAGATGGTTTTGTCAAGTGTTATTTTCTTTTTTCCTGTCAAGCTTGAATTGGGTTTTTTATGTTTAGTTAACAAGATAATAAAGGTAAAGATGGGACAGGTCGGCCAGGCTAGCTTGTTTACATGCTAACCTCAGTAGAGAGTCAATAGGGCATAAAACGAGCAAGAGTTTTCAATAAAATTTTAATAAAAGGGTAAAGACAATACACAACTGGTATTATCAGATGCTTCAATAGGCATGATTTTAAACTGTCTAAATGAAATTAGAGCATTTAAATGTCATTTATGATTGCTATCTAGAGCTGCATAGCCTGTTAGCTTCTTATGAACTAACCCAACCCCAACCACAGTCAAATAATGAAAGATTATGGTCGCCTTAAAATAATTACTAATAACCAATGAAACACTGGGATTTAGCTATATGTACTTATATGAATTTTTGTATTTGTCATACTGATTCAAATAATAACAACTAAATTAAAACTATTAAATAATGGTGAATGGTGATGATGAAAAAAACAACTTCCATGTCTGACTGTAGGACACAATAGCATTTTCATATAGATAAAGATTTATTTGTAGAACAAATTTTTCCATTGATAAAACACAGCATTGATTTAACCCTCAACAGCAGTTCATTAAAGCTTTGACATTTGCTATGTTAAACATGTAGAGTCAGGATGCTGTGCCTCTGGCCCAGACAATGAATAAACAATAAACAATGTCACTAAATTTAATATGATTTTCATTATATATTTTTAACTTCAGGCATTTCAGGCACTTCAGAAAATGATGTTGCTAATTTTTTTCCTAAACATAGATAAGTCTTCATAGAATAAACATGCCCTTCAGCATATTATGGTATTTAATTACATCCAGAATGTAGAACAATTTTGCAATCACAAAGTGGGCAGCGAAGACGAACTCAAGTGTCTGGTATTTTTAGCTCAGAGGTAAGGGAACGGAAAATCGGAACATGCCAGAGCTGAAAGGCTGCCGATATATGAGATCTGCATTAGATCTACCATCTGACAGAAGACGCAGCCTGAGCCTGTTATGGAGCCTCCACAACAGATGGATGGATGAATTGTGGTCAGGTGTCTCTCTCTCTCACACACACACAAATGCACACATGCACACAAACACACAGGCTTCCTCACACAAGCAACCAGAGGCTCACACAGACACACTCACTGCAGATCAGTGTTGTAAGAAGTATTGAGACCTACTGCTTCAAAAAAATTAAAGCAATTCAAATGTGTGATGATACTCCATTACATGTGAAAGACAGAAGTTTTAACAGCAAAATTTTACTAAACTTTATAAAGTTAAAATATTCAATATACAGAAAAATTACTTGTGTCTGTTATATTATTATAGAGAACATAATCTTATTGGATTTGTATTATTCATAATGTTTTAAGGATAAGAACAGAGTAAGCGGTATTTAAATGTTGAAGATGGTCCAGGTGGAGCTAACTCCAACTTTTTATACAGTTAAGTTCCTATAAAAAATGCATTGTATTTTATGATGGTATTATTGGTTTTGTGTGCAATATATTACTCTGAGAAATAAAAAGTAAATGTAGAGCCAGATTAATATCATGAGCCAAATGTGCAATATTTGCCTTTAAGTAGAACCAAAAAATTGCAGTCAAGTTCATGTAATGTAATTGCACATATTTTGGTTAAAAACCTTAATGTTTAATACTGACATTATCTGCAATGTAACATGTTACATCTATTTTCCCTGTGATGCAACTTAAAACACCTAGATAAGGTTGATATAATAATGGTCTTTGTTAAGCACTGAGTCATATGGCAAAATGCATTAATTTTAAGGAATAATGCCAATTACAAAACACTTTAACACATCTCTAAACATATCCGGGACAGAGGACACAAACATCAGTCCCCAGCATGTTAGATATTAGGTAACTCTGCTGTAAATGCCCTTGAAGGAGGCACAGCGCTGTGAAAAGGATCTTGTTCCCAGGCACCGCCACTGCTCCTAAATAATTAGGATAGGTCAAAAAGCAGAGGACGGATCTCCTCATGGGGATTAATAAAGAATAACTTGACAAAAGACCTCAAGTGCAATCATGCACATAAGCCAAGTACAAAAAGTAATGCCCTGTTATCAAGCACATACACATACACATGGATTCACACAGAGACTGATGCGGCTTTGACTGATGGTGATGATGATGACATGGCATTTGGCAGGTCACGCACACAGATGGTGGACACCCAGCGATTTCACTGGCCCGCTGCAGCGTGTTAGATTTGGAGCCGAAGCCTGACATTCGTGCTGCGTCCTCAGGAATCGCAGGTTCAGATGGAGAAGAAAAAAAAAAAGCACTTACCCTACAGATTAACAGAACAGATGTTCTCACCTCTTCCATCACTGACAGCTAAACACGTGACGACCAAACACCGACTGCGGAGAAAAGTTGGTTTAAGTTTGAACCTGACTGACAGCCATACAATGACTGCAGCTGGTCTGTGATTGCACGAATCTGACGAGGCCTCTGGTCTGGGTGGAGCTCCTTTATATTCTGGGTCTCCACTTAGCAGCACTCACTTTCACCAGAGATCTCTCAGGCTGGTAGACATCACCCAGTAAACACTAGAACATTGCTCTCACATTCGCTCTGAATGCATCAAAAAAGATAAATAAATATGCGCATCACTTTAACCCATTTCACTGATTTAATGCCACAGAGGGAAAATTTAGTTTTCTCAAGACACAGTACAGTAAACAGAGAAAAGGCCTGGCTATGATTGGAACAGAAACGACCTTTGTCGTATTGATCTTGGCTGGGGTTGCTCTAGGACAAGCTCAGCCAAAGGCTCGGTGTGTGGCTTTGTATGTGTCTTTGTGTGGCACTGAAATTTGTGGCTCAGCCTTTTCTCAAAAAAAACAAACATTCCTTCAAAAAGAAGGGCCATAATGCCCCAATTAGGGTGTGCACCAGCAGACAACAAGAGCTGCACAGGAGAAAGCTTTCTCCCATGTTTCCACCCACTGTGAACAGAGACCAAAGAGGACAATGCATCTTTATATACAGGATATATACAGTAGATGCTGTGCAACAGATTACAGCACTGAATTCACTGGTCACTCATCCGATTCAGACTTTTGAATTTTATGCTAAGAAACTGACACTTTCATTTACAAAGAAAACACTACACTTCAAACTTTTAGCTTTTTCTTTATCTCTCATCTATCACGAATTTAAGAATCCATCCATCAGCCATCAATATAATCATAATCCATCCATTCATTCATTAAACAAACCATATACCCATTTGTCCATCCATGCATCCATCCATTTATCCAACCATCCATCAATCTATTCCAAATCCATCCCTCCATATATACACCCATCCATCAATTTGTTCATCCATCCATCCTTCAATCATCTATCCGTCAAACCATTATTGGATTCGTTGTTGACATTATCTGTCCATCCATTAATCCAGTGACTCTCCAATAATCCATCCATTATCAATCCACTATTCGTTCATCCCCCTTTTTAGTATCAATTAATCCCTTCCAACCATCCATTCATTGATTCATACATCTTTCAGCGCATCTGCAACAATCCATCCATCAGCCATCTACCTATTTACGTACCTATCAATGTTTCTATCCATCTATCAAACTTAAGCACCAAAGACAACCAGATGTAACAACCTATACAAGCCATTATGACATCCAAGGCAAATGAAAGAGCCCCATGAGACAACAACAACAACAAAAAAAATCAGTGCAGATTCCGAGCCAGTGAAGTCCATTAAACTGCTACTTCACTGTTCTGTGATTTTGCTTTTAGTTCACGGTCAGTGATGACGCTAAATAGAACATTACCATTAAACACTAAGACATACAGTGCGACCATAATTGAACATGCCGACAACTTAAATAGTGGATCTTTAAAAACTCAGAGGCCTAAAATTTGCTTAATACATTAAGATTGGAGAATATAATGTTCAAATTGGTGTCTTCTGCAATACTGTGGGACAAGAAAGCGAGAGGGTAGTGAGAGAGGAGGCGAGGGGGGCCTTTAATGGGCTTCTCAGATGACTAACTTAAGGTCTCAGGCGCTCAGCTGCTAATTAGTTTGATTCACCAGCCATGCTTAAAGCATTGTGGTTTGTTGTTTTGCTATCATTTCCTTTCTCGGGTTGGCGTCCACTCTTTGAGGCTCCACTTAGTGCGCCATCTGAGGCCCTATGGAGTGGAAAACTGGGGAGGTTTCCACCCTCAAGTCACAAAAAAACATTGTTGTTTTCTTTTCCTCCGAAGTGTAAAAAGATTTCTGAAACCAGAGCGGCCTGAAATTAAGTCTGTTGTAAAATAAAAGGAAAAGTTAGCTGAGATAAGGGCTGTACTTTCTGAAGAGCTGGATGTTGTAGTGCAATATCCTCACAAACGACACCTTTGGAGCATAGATGCATTGCCCTCCTAGGTCGGTGTCATGGCGGCAGTCAAATGGCAACAAAAAAGTGTGGCGGACATGTGGAACGGGGCAGAAGCAACAGATTAAAACCATCATTTACCTTAAAAGCTGGAAAATTTAAGGTTCCGCCATGTGAACGAGTTCAATAGACTTCATCACCTTTGTCTAAAAGCAGCCTGGAAAAATCAATGGAGTTTGGGCTTTAGGAGACTGGTAGTGGTTAAATACTCTAGTAATCAATAATGTAATAACCTTCACACAGAGGTATGTAACCACAATGAATCCTGAGCACTCAGACCACTGCCTTTACATCTGCCTAGCGTGCAATATTGTGGCTTTAGAATAAAGTGTTCAACTCTGAGTTCGGAAGGTATAAACAATGCATAATCTAATAACTGTCCACTTTAAATATGGGAGCATTTTATTAAAGCCATTATGCATGCAAGACAATGAAAAGATTTGTGATTTTTCTATTTATGGTTCTGTGAATTTACCCAGAACTACTGCAAAAGGAATAAAGCTGTACTTTTTGAACTGAATTTAGATAAATATTTGAATATATGGGAAGTATTTGTCTTCTCACAGAACTGCAACTGCATGTATATTTATAACACTTATTATCACCTCGTATGTTTTCAGGCAAACCTATTTTCAGATTATTGCCTATACACATCCAGTAGATAAAGAGCAGCTCTATAGTCATCATTATTGTAGCATTTCTGGCCAACCGGTAAATTAAGTTCGGTATTCACTTTGCTTAACTCAGTTTTTGGCTTCAAGCAACTCCTGAGGGAAACATCTGGCTCAACCAAGTTCCTCATCCGGTTAAATGATAGCATGCATCCCTCTTGGTATTTCAGCAGCACAGCACAAGAGGACAACTGTAGGATAACTTTGATTAATCCACTTGTTTTGTTTGCTTTTATCTAACAATGAGTCACTTGATTTTGGAGATGAAGACTGTGAGTATGAAAGCTAATCTTTGTTTAATGTTGCTTCTTTTGAATCACAATGGACCTGGGTTTTAAACTGTGCTGGGTGCTAAAGCTGTACAGTAAACAGATCATTTTCCAAACATTTACTCTTCTGCTGACTTTGGAATTTGACTTACTTGCAGAGAGAAAAACAAAGCTTGGTTAGCTTCCCAGCACAATGAGAACAACCTTACTAATGTCAGTGCTGTGTTAACTTTGAGCCAATCTTTACCAGCATAAAAATATTAGACATAAAATATCCTAATTTCTCCAGCAAAGATGAGTTCCAGCAAAATATGTGCTCTTTAAAGTAAAGCAGGTGTTGCTCTGACTGCTGTGGTGCATTAAGCAACACACCTAGGTAATAGCTGCTTCCTCTGCATATGTTTTCAGTATTCTGCAGCAGTGGAGCTGGGTTAAAAAACAGATATGCCACCTGCCCATGAAAGAGAAGTTTCAGTCAGTCAAAGTTGTGAGGGTGAGAAGGTGTGTGTGTGTGTGTGTGTCCTGTGTGCACAATCGTTTCACTGAGCAGTGAACTCCAAGAGTCTGGAGGAAAAAAGCAGAATAATTCAAAGCCTACAGTTTGGCAGTGTTGCTGTAGAACAGCTTGTATGCATTCATTATATGCAAAATTAAAGATTGGCGCCTTTTACTCCCTTCATCGGTTGCGATGAGAAGACCTATTACTGAGTGACAAGATGAGGAGTCATGGATGAAGTGAGTTTTATTAGGTGCAGTTTGTTTCCCTGTGCATTATTGACACAAAATCGGTTTAATGAAACATGCAGCACAATCACGGCAGATATTGCACAGATCAGAGGGTGACAGCAGCGGCTGGACAGGTTTAATGGTGTAGAGGAGGCAGGATTGGATGTAAGGCAGTGCACAACACCGTGAACAGTTTGAATAATTAAAACTGTTTCAGAGTTAGAAGTGGAGTACCTGCGATTAGCGACGCAAGTGTTTGTAGCATCAGAGGAAGTTACACTCAGACTAACAAACAAATTAGCCGTTAGCTAATGAAACATGAATTTCTTTTCAAGTCTCCCTACTACTCCTAGCTTCCCACGCAGTTGCTAATAAACGGTATTTTTCTACTCTCTGCTTTTTTTTCTTGCTCCCCTCTTCTACCTTCCCCCCTCCCCAAGACCCCCCTACTCATCAGCTTGCTGGTGTAGGAGAAGCTAGTCTGTCTCTTGCTTATCTTCCCTGACCACTCTGTAGTCATATCACCCTGACCTAACCATCCATCTTCAGCCATCCCTCTCCATCAATCTGAGTGATGTTTGTGTATTTGTTGTGTGTGTGTGTGTGTGCTGGACCTTGAGCAGCCCAGCAGCACTCCATCCTCCAGCCCGAAACGGTCCATGTTCCCCCTCCCACAGGCCCTGAAAAAAGGTCCCTCTGCTAGCTGTCTACCGTGGTTGAGATCTCTTGCTCTAAAATGTCTGTTTGGTCTCGTGTAAAAGAGAAAAAGAGCAAGCGGGTAGCACCCAGAGGTCTGCCTGGCTTTCAGCTTACAGTTTATTGCGTGTGATGTATCTGAAGACAACCGCTGACAGCTTTGCAACCCTTTGAACCGCACATCAAAGGATGACAAAATGGTGGGCACTGTGTGGCAATTTGATCGGTTTGAAACGAGCTGCTGCCATCAGACGTGGACTATCACTGATCTGAAGTCCAAAAAAAAAAAAAAGTTTTTTGGAAAGCCTGTTTACCCATCCCTATTGAACATTTAACTGTTTTCAAATAAACTATGCAGTGAGTCAGCGCTCAAAGACTGAATTTTTTCCCATCATATGGACAGCGACCTGTCCCGATTTAGAGTAGAAGTTTTTCTCAGCTGGCACAAACTCTTCGCCACATTTGCATGAGGCTAAGCTGTCCCACTTATCAGCTGCTGCACAAACTGCTGAATCTTAACTTCAATGGTTTTTAAACCTACCGCACACATGCGATAGAATCCATTTGGATACAACTATGAAATTGTGTGCCTAAATACTGCGGGGTAAATAAACAGGTGCCAGAGATATGTATTTTTGGCATTTGGCAGTTGCACAGCAATCTCTTTTAAACATTTACAGAGCACCGTGGAGGTGCACTCAAGCTGCGACTGAGCAATCATTTGTTTTAATGCATCAAAAGGAGAGAAAGAATTAAGATGAAATCAAAGCAGGGAAAGTAGTTAATCTTGATGTATTGCAACAAATAAAGACAGTGTAACCTGTTGTGGACATGGGCTGTAATGAGTAAATATTTAGCCTATTTTACATAATAGTAATGCAAAAAACAAAACAAAAACTCCATTACATCAATCATTAATCCAAAAATTATCCATTAGGCCATCATTTAATAAGGACATGTGACAAACATGTTATGGTTTTGAAATCTGAGATTTTAGGACTTGCTTCTTTTGTAGCTGTTTTGTTAAATAAATTTGAAATGATTCTAGCACTTTAGCTTGGACAGAACAAGGAAAACTGAACACGTTGGTTGACTTTTCTCAGTTCTTTCAATATTTTTTTATATTTTATTCATCACTGGAATCATATCTAATATAAAACACACTATTCATGCATATATACATATGGCATACAATGTGGTATTCTAATGAGTTGTTAAAAAATAATAAAAATAAATTAATCATAGTTATGATTACTGCCTTGCATGTGTGAAAAGAACATAATTTTATTTCTCAAGTAGTCACGCTGGTATAATTAAAAGGCTTGTGTTACTTTGTTAGTAACATTTTTTTTTCCTTATGTCTTTCTGCATGGTTTAAGTTTGAGAAAGGCAAGAACAGAACACTTTTACTTATTATTTTTGATGTACATAATGGAAACTAACTTGTACAGAAGAGGAAGTGAAGCCAAATGCTGGTAATTGATCATGGAAATCATTTTGGAGAGATAAATATTGGCTCTGGAGGATGACCTTTGCAAGCTACTGAAGCTGCACTTCTTTAAAGAAAAAAAGAGGCTGGCAGTTGGTTTGACTCTGAAATTAAAAAGTTGTTTTCTCTCTGTGTAGATAAATCAGGGCAGTTATGCATTCACAGCATCAGCAGCTCAACACACTGGCTTCACACTGCATTTTGGGTCGCATGTAGCCTGTTGCTTGGCTTTGCTCTTTATCACAAGTCTTTCAGGTTATCAGTCACTTGGGCCGATATGGCATATGAAACACCCTGCAGGGTCTATACTCATTTCTGTCACATGACATATTAAACACTGGTGTTGGTACTTTATCCGTAATGATCGTGCTAATGACAGCATGGAAGCTTTCCCCTATCACTTCAGCAGATCACTTACTATTGTGTTTCTTTTTGTCTTCCTGTCTGTGAACTACATCTCATTAATTTTGTACGTTACCATGAACACAACCCAGAAAGTGGTTGGAGATTCAATTAATGCAAATTGCGATCGAAAATTCTTCCCCACATGGGGTCTGCTGAGCATGCTAGCATACTTAAAAGCCAACGTGCCGCATCATATATCATTTCCTTGACGATGAATTTGAGATAAGCATACCAACCAGAAAAACCAACTGGTAATGCCTTCGATGGGATGGCTGCTAGCTACATCAATTTGTGTTTACCTACAGTCCATGCAATGCATCTGCAGAGGAGGTAATTAGGAGGATGCTCTGTCTGCATGTTCATAGACTGCTTTCTTTGTTATTTTGCATGTGTAATGCATGTGTGAGCACATTTGTCCCCGGGGGATATGTGCTTTCTCTATATCTTGTGGGTAATTATGGGTAATGTAGGATGACACAGTCACACAAACAGTAAAGGGACTACACTAGCTTACAGTAACCAGATAAATACACATGTGCAAATACGGTCTAGAAGTAGGCATATACTCAAAAGCAAGCACACACACACACACAATGTATACAGATAGAAATAGCCACACACATGCCTCACATGAATGTAAATGCACTGCATGTAATGGAGGTGTATATTCCAGGGGCTCATTGTGGCCCCTGAGTATAAAAATACTGCTAGTCATGCATACATAATAACATCACGTTATCAGCAATGATCTGTGCGAGACCATTAGACTGTGTTAGTCAAAAGAAATTAGTAGGGAAGTGTTAAATTAGATAAAACACAGCATGTATGTTTACCACTGTATGTCTGCATGTAAGTTTTTCATGCATGTGTGTGTGTTGCCGCTCTGCATGGAGTGCCGGTACCATCTCAGTGTGACCATGTGTCTGTATTTCTATCCAGCTAAGCGAGGCTATTTAGCCAGCTTGATGCATAGCAATAATGAAACGGCCAAACACAGAGACAACAAATACTAACAGCAATGGATTCCATCTCTGTTTTGCCGAAAATGGATCATCACCAGGGCTGTTTTTTATTCCAGCTAGGTAAAGAGACCTCTTTCCATGACAGCAAATATGACAATAACAACAGTAATATGTTTTTGCCTGCATATGTGTGTGGTGTTTAAATCTTAGCTTCTAGGTCCGGTGTGTAGGATTTAGAGGGATATATTTATAGAACATGGCAGAAATGGAATATATTATCTTATATTCAAAGGGATGTTTATATAAGTATAAAATCATCTGAAAATAACAATTGTCATATCTTTGGTGGGCTACTTTTCCTAAAAGTCTACCGTGTTGTACAACCATGTTTCTACAGTAGCCAAAAGTGGGTGAACCACACATTCGCCTTTGCCTGATTTGCCACCGTTGGTTCTCCCACGTGCTTGGCAAGGGAGGGTGAACAAAAGTATTTTTGGTTGGCTGCAATCTGCAACCTCCCTGATAGACGCCCCTGAATCTTGCACATTGAATTTTTAAGTCTCAGTTTACAGTTTACAAGCTAATCTAAGCTAAACGGCTGCTTGCTGTTAGTAAAGTGCAGATATCAGAGAGGTATCAGTCTTTTTATTAAACCCCCTGAAAAAAAGGTACATAAATGTATTTCCCAAAATGTTTGGGATGCACTGTTTCTTTAAGTAATGGTTGAACATTCATTGAAAGAGAAAATCACTTAACTGTCAATGAGTAACAAAAGGAAAACCACTACAGGGACAGATGGGTGAATAAAGTTACATTAACAAGGGTGAAAGAGGGAAATCAAGAAAAGACCGTGTTATATTTTTTTCAAAAATCATTTAGAATATTTCAGAGACACAGCAGTGGTTTCAGTACCAAGTTTGAGGGATTCTTCGAATTCAAAAACCATCCTTTTTTATAGATTCTTAAATTCTGCATATTTCTTTCGGACCATCTCCATTTCAACTTAAATATAAAAATCATCTATCATTGTTTGTGTAAAGTTATTTCAAATTAATTTGAACTTATATTTACAAAAAGTGTCAAATGCGTCGATTTACTTTAAACAAGGGGAATCTTTTTCACATCTTTGGCACACTTTCTTTTGTTTTATCTGAATCTCAACTCTTTTTTCAGTCTCTGAGCCCCGTATAGTTCCCATACAGGATGATGATAATCCTCTCCCTCCCCTCCACTGCCTCAGGTTGGGGAATCAGTAGGCAGCCTCACCGGGAGACACAGAGCTCCCCAGGCATAAATCACACACCCACACTATTTTCCATCCTGTCTCCCCCTTCTTTATCCTTTTTTCTACATTCCCCGTTTTTCCTCTCACTGTCCACCCCCTCCCCTCCCATTCGCTCCTCTGGCTTTGCTTCTCTATTCCAGTTTTCATCATGTTGCCACATTTCCCTCGTTATTGCTCATCCTGCCTCCTTTCTCCTACTTAACATTTCTCTATTTTCTCTGTTTCCTTCTCCCACTTTGTTTCCACTGTTGTCTCGCCTCCACCTCCTCTCCACCCTTTGTCTCCCTCCCTCTAGGTCTCCCGCCTCCTCCTCTGAATTTACATCACACCATCTTTTGTCTCAAACTGCGAGTGGATGAACGGCCACCTGCCGAGTACAGCATGGGTGTTAAAATTATACTCAAATTATTATTCGCTGTTAATAAGGCTTTGAGGCAGAGAGGTCAAAAAGTGAGACAGAAGGAGGGGAGACAAGTGGGGAGAGGACAAATAACTTGGAGGTGCTTTTTTTATTACGGCTTTTCATCATAGTCAGAGAGATACTGAAATTATTTAAAGAAATGACCACAAATTGCGCGTGTTTGCCCACTTATTTTATCTCTCCAGCTGTGGTGTGTATTTGTAAGCTGTGTGTGGGTGTCAGGGTGTATTTTTGTGTGCACACGTGGGGCCTCAATACCAGATTCACTATCTAATTACTTAAATTGTGCTTACAGGTCTTATTGTGCTGCACACTTTTCCCTTGGAGAGCTATACCCTGTCTTCCTGCTTGCCTGCTGCATTAGCAGTAGAAATAAGCACATTAGGCAATTTTGTGCTCCATAATAAGTACTGCACCTGAGGGATGTTTTTGAATAAAAAAAGTCTGGACAGAATGAAAAACAGCTTCCTGGCCTTACTACACTCTTTCCTTCTTTTCGTCTCCCTCCATTTGTTCCCGCCTCTCTTCTCCTTCTCTCGTCCTGTCCCTCATCCTTCGCACCGGAGAGATGAGTTTCTCGATAGAGAGGGCCTTGTTTTTGTGCCAGGCCACCCCTCGACCGCTGATTGCTCTGTGATTTTACAATTATTAGTAGATGGGACACTTCGCCCCTCCAGGAAATCGTTTCTCTTAGCTTTCTCGCCAATCAGCGGGTCAGATTGCTTCATGTCACCTAAATCAACAGCACTTTAGAGAATACCATGGAATTTTGGAAGACCATCTCTATTTTACTCTCACCACTCATGCAGCTGTGTAAAGACGGGCTTTGTTTTCAGTCCTCAAGTCTTTTTTTTTTTTGTTCGCATTGGATCTGCAGCTGCAGCTTTCAATCCAGACTTCAAAATCAGTTAAAGGATGACAAACCCCCAGCGGACATTTCACAGTTCAGCCAAAGTTTCCAAGATGCTACAGTCACTTGTGACTTAAAGGAACAGTAAACCCACAAGGAAAAGTCAATTTTTATCTACTCACACTTGTGTTGTCACAACCAAGTTTCTTAGTCCTAAAAACATTTTTTTGAGCTTCATAGCAAAAATGTGTTTTCCTAAAGAAGTGAAGAAGCCAGGGACTTGTTTTAAAACCTTAAAAAAGAAGAAAAAAATAAACAGACAGCTCTTCTGGCATAATCCAAGTCTCTAGGAGATGTGAGATTCAAAATTGATTTAAAAAAAAACGTTATTTTGGGAAAAAAGTTTTACTGCAGCCACTCAGCTTAAAGTATTAGAGAGCAACCTATCTGAAGTGGGTGCACAAGCTCTCTAATAAGCCATCATTAACTAATAAGTCATTATGTGGCTCTCCTTGGCATTGTGACAGCTCATTTTTGAAAGAACAGTTCCTTTAATGAAATGTTTACTGTCCTTAGCCCTCAGAATGACCTGAGTTGAGTTAATCTATTAATTAAATTTCAAATCATGTAAAAAAGAAACCCAAAAAAACCTCTGAAATCTGTTGTGTGACAACAGACTATAAAAATGACACATAGGCACAATACACAAATTGCGTGACATGTTGGGGTTCCTGGCTTTTTAATTAAATTAAAACAGTGAAGTAGAAAAAGTATAGAATTTTACTTGCTGAAACAAAATCTTTTTAATAGCAAGTGACTGAGGTTAAACAAACTGAAAGATCCAAAATAATCACCTTTATTGCCATTGAAGTCAGAAAAACTACTGCACTGCAGGAAAGACCTGTGTGCAATGGAAGCAGGAAACTGATGAAATGTTTCAGTTGTTTTTACTTTCTTGGCAAATACAAGACAAGACAAAACAACACACAACTGCCAACAAGGCTATCTAATGAAGTCACTAGGTGACCATCAAACTGCAGTGCAAAAACAACAAACAGAAAATATGTTGTTATTAAAACGTTGAAACGGATTTTAGACTTTGCAAATTAAAAAAAACTCTAACAGGCGGTGCATTTATGAGTTGAAACAGATGACAACAATGAGGAAGATATTGGCTGGGAGCTCTCACCGGTGGAAACCTTTCCCACTGTGATCAGGGGATGAAACAGCACTCTGGATGGCTCCTGAGCTGCTCCCAGCAGCAGGATCAGCACCTTGGAGAGCGACCTGGCACACAGCCCTGACACAGGATGATTTTTTCCAGCTGCTTGAACCGAATACTTGAGATCCAAGTTCATTACTTTTAAGATGAAAAACTGAATATGACACTGCTTTAAATTTAATAATGTAATAAGTTGCATGTAAACGACCTTTGGGATGACGCATAAAAGTGTTCTCTGATCCGATTTCCCTGCTCACACGACAGCTTTGTTTGTTGCCTCCAAAACCTTTGCAAACAACTGCTAAAAAATTAAAAATGTTTTATAATGTAATAAGCGTGTAGCTAAAATAAGGTGGAATTGCAGCACGAGGGTGACTTAAGGGAAAGATCATGGTTCTAGTTTAGTAAGTTCTAAGTTAAGGTAAAGTAAAAGAGAGGTTAAGTAAAGGAAAATACTGCTGTGTCAAAGTTAGGGGACCTCTGTCATCATGGATACAATAACACCCATGTGAATAAGATTAAGGCTGACTGCAGTGAAGCCAACTTTCACTGTCAGTGAGTCCAACCCTTCATACAAACTACTGCTTGCAGTGAGCACGAGAACCAGACAACAGCCTTGAGTTCAAATATGGCCGTCATGTTAATGAGCTACAGCTAAGATTATCTACTGCCAGTCAGGCTTGTTGTTTCAGCCAGAAAAAGTGAGGGTCCATTCCGGACAAATAACGTTTTTTAATGCTCTTTAATTCCATTACAAAACATGAATAGATAGAAAAAAATATTGACCAAAGATGTTTTAGGTAATCCAGTTTCAGAATGGTTCCATCTATAGAAACCCAAACCTTGATAAGTCGCTTATATAGAAAACCCAAGAAATAACACACTCACACGTAAAAAACAGCGCACACTTACACATTTCTAATGCTCTGCTTTGCTGCAAAATTATTGCCAATGAGCTAAGTTACACATGCAGAAAGGAAGGAAATAAAGAAAAGCGCTGATGAAAGCAGCACACAGACTATAGCTGTATTGCTGACAGGCAGTATCTTAAGTCATTTAGAAGAGAAATTCCTTCACTGATTACTTATGAATAAGCGCTGGCTGGCACTTATCCTTTTTCTTTCTTATAAAAAGCAGTGTTGTTTTTAAATTACATCGCCATTAAGTAAAATGAATGTTGTTCTGGTAGTCAAGGCTAAATAGAGGCATTATGATGTGAAATACCACATTCACACCTTGTTGATTCATAAGAATGCAGCAAATGACACAAAAGACTCGATCACTAAGAGATGGAAATGTATAAAATGTTTAAACTAATGTTGTGCCACACATTATCAGGGGACTTCCACTTCATTAACTTCAGAAGGAGCCTCTGTTTGGGTGGGTTTTAGGAGGACGAGGTGTGTCAGTACATGCACGCGTCTAATGAAGCAAGATGGCAGCATAGAGAAAGTGTGAAGAGTGTGTGTGTGTTTGCGTTGGTCACTGGTCTCAGATAATGACAAAAGAGTGACTGATGGAGGTGAAGCAGTCATGTGTATGTGTGTGTGAGTAATACACATGTCGTTACTGATATTTCTCTTGACATGAGTGTGGAATAGCTTCAGTGAAATGCTGGGACAGAAAAACAGGGAATGCTGGTGTGATTTTGTCAAGTGTTTTATCCATCTTCAAAGCTACTTAATGGGGATTTTTTTAGAGGAACAACACAAACATTAAGGCTCAAGTGGTGAAACTAACCTTCAGCTTTCATTTTCAAAGTTAAAATGTTATAGAATAAAATTCCTCTGAATGTGACAATGCGTGTGGCAGCTACAAGACTGAAATATAGGACAGAGACGCCTCTTTCATGAAAACTGCAGCTCGTATGTGCGCGTCTGTGTGTGTGAGCGGAGTACAAAATTTGGCGTCAACTGAATAAAACATTTCCCAGGGGCTTCTCTGTTTGGCGCTTTGCTGGGGGAAATGGAGCATCTTTTCTCTATCACCCCAAGAGAGAAGAAGTGCATTCATGAAGGGATTAAATGAATTGTCAACCTTCTTCCTCTCCGTCTTCCCCACCAATAGGAAGGAGCTCACAGGGGCCCTCTGGGTGCAATGCCTTGGAGAGATTGGGACAGAGGCTCTGATGGGATCATGTGATCAGCCGTGTGCGAGTTTATGTGTTATTGGACGACGCTGGTTTGACTGAATCTGTGTTGCCATGGGGAAAAAAATTCACCAAACACACTACTGAATACTGCTTTGATCAAATTGTCCACAGCTGTGATTCTATACTGATTCTTCCCCTCTGTCAGGAAAATCTTCAGGCTGCCAGCATTTGACTTGTGTAAACAGCTTACAAATGAAGGTGATGGATAAACTTAAAAAAAAGCGTCCTTTCATGCTTGTTTCTTTTAATTAAAAATCTGTAAATACTAACAGAAAAACATTTTATAATTTGCCTTTAAAAGGTTTCTTCTCCGCCTCATTCCTCATCATCTCTCAGTTGTCTGTGTTGGCAACATCAAAGATACGATTGAAGAAAATCAAAAGGGAGAAGTGCATCATTTCCTACAGGCATGTTAACATTTTTTTTCCTACTTGATCTGATGACTTGTTCTGTGCTTAAATACCATAAAATCAGCATAAAGAAAAGAAGAGGTGCTGCAACTCGGCTGGCAGGTTCAACTAAGCATGCAAGACATGGACTCTGTGAATAAATCAATAAAACAAAACGCAACTTTGATTTCTTACTGTGTCAAGTCTGTGGCCATGCTAGCAGCTCTTTGAGTGTTTGAACAGCAGTGTTTTGAGCTAAAGAAATGTTAACACTTGCATTGCAAAAAAAAAGCTCATAAAGACAATGTTGAACTATTATATTATGT
>JAPZDV010000015.1:7688770-7705051 GCA_029814665.1 Acanthurus lineatus
CTTTCTCTGATGATATTCAGCTGCTCTGCTCATCTGTCTATGAGTTTCCTGACTAACCTGTAAATGTCACAATCTGTAGCAGCCAGTTAGCTCTGTTAGCCTGTAAGCAGCTTCAGAGACACTGCTGCCACTATAAGCATCGGTGTTTACATCGCAATGGAACAAATGAGCTATGCTCTGATTCAGGTTACGTAGCCTAGCATGTTTCTCTTGTGATTCGTGTGAAGCACTTGTGCAAACTTGCTGAATGTACAAAATGTCTAAGCAAACATGTTTACTTCAAGACATATGTTGTCAGGATAATACTTTGTCATGACCAGGTTGAGTTTTGTAGGTAGTAAACATGTTCATTACATGTGATACAGAAACAAGAATTAGTATTTATGACAGAAATGTTCCACACAGAAACAATGAAGGTGCCAAATGAAATAAAATACCAAGTCTTAACATACTGTTTTATAGCTGTCATAACAATGACCATGTTCACCATCTAAGCTTAGCATGATAGCATTCTGACATTTGCTGATTAACACTTCACACAAAGCACAGATACCGCTGATGGAGATGTTCTTTTTAAAATTTTTAAAATTTAAACCCAGTTACGGAGCCAGAGGGGAAGTTAAGAAATTACATGACTTGTTACAATTTATTTTGAAGGGATAATAAATGTCCACATGTGCTAAATTTCATGGTAATCTATTAAGCAGCTTAATACAATCCACCCAAAACATCATAGTGTAACTAAAGGAAAAGTCAGGGGGTCACAGAAGCCATTAGGTTTCAGCTTCCTGGGATGAGGAATGTTCTTGTAAAATTTCACAGCAATCAATCACACAGTTAAGAATCCTTCTCATATTTCAATCTGAGGCAAAGAAGTGGACCCACTAGCTCAGATTGCTGTCCATATGGCTATGTCGCTAGCATTGTTAAAGAAAAACTTTTTACAGCAGTTCAACTATTTTACTCTTATTTAGCTTCCAGTTTAGGAAGTTCTTTTATTTGTTTATTCAATGATTCAGTAAATCATACAGTGCAAGCATACTGTAGCAGGCTCACTTGCCTCAGTTGCCTCAGTCAGAAAGTGTCAGTACAAACTGAAGAACATCTGGAGCTGATACAACAAAATGGGAGTTAACATTATGTTTCAAATTACACGTAATTTCTCTAAAACCTCTTTTTTTTAAAAAGGAGCAGATGGTTTTGGCTCGATGCTGGAGACCTGCTCCTTTGAATCAGAGCTGAAAGTTGGATGCAGAGCTACTCCCTGTTGCGTGGTTAATTACACCATGATACAAAAGACTGAGACCTGCTGATGACATGAGGAGGAGGAGGAGGAGGAGGAGGAAGGGCGGGAGGAGGAGGAAGGGAAGCAGTAATAATGTAGGCTGTAAAGCCATCAAAGCTCCAGTAAATGTTGACTGAGTGTCCTTGAGATCACAGTGGCAGGGAGGGGAGAGCGCCTTTGTGCACATCTATAGGTCAACGTGTGCATTTGGAGTGCATGTGAGGATCATTAGACAGATGGATGTGTGAATTCTGGTGAGCGTGCATATTAAGTGAAGTATTAAAACAGGAAAGTGGTCAAAGACAGAAGAAGACAAGTGAGACTTCATTAATGAGGTTTCGTAGCTGTACAGATGACATATTTTTGTCTTCTTCTGTCATAATAAAACAAAGGAACATGGCCGAACAAGTGGCCCAGCTAGCAACATGAAACCTTTCTCACATTGTCTTCAAACCCCTAAAGTGATTTAATTAATCAAGCTTTTTCGTGTAAATAAAAAAAACTTATAAAAAACATCAAAACAGTTTTCCAGTGTTTCTCTGTGCTAAATGTCATTTTTTTCTTTCAAACAAATGTCGCACATTTAATTAACCCTGTGAGTGAAAACACTCACTCAGATTATTTTCCTCATTGTTAGCTGTGTAGCTGAAGCAAATAATTAGCATTTGTGAGGAAAAGAATAAAGTTCAAATGTGAAAAAAAAGGCAAATCCTAAAACGCTTCCCTGTGCATCCTCTCTCTTTCTCTCTCTCTCTCACACACACACACACACACACACCACAACAAGCCTGCAGGCTGTAAGTACTGTAAGCAACGAGCTAATCAGGCAGTCAGCACATGTGCAAATGCAGATAAATGAGCATCAGTGTATGTGTCCAACTTCTCCTGCTTCCTCTCAGCTGATCACCACCTTGCATCTGTCCTATAGTACCCGGTAGGAGTACCTACAATGTGTGTGTGTTCGAGTTAATGTGTGTATGTACGGCGACAGGAGCCCCGCCACTCTGTTTATCCCATAATCCGTCCTCTAAGGGCGAGTGTGCTAAACACAGATTGCGCTCCCCATGTAATCTACAAGGGCATCGGCACCAGCGTGTGGACAGGCACATGCGAACACACACGGACGTTGGGTGGCCTTCAGCTACATCTGACAACAAATACATCTACTGTAAGTCCATTCACACAAACACATTGATAAATTCGGTGTAAACTACTTAAAAGGTACATTTTAAAAGAATAAAAATAAAGAGAATCACCAGTGTCTTTGTATCGAACTTACTGGGTGGCCTTCAGCAGCATCTGATAATTTCATTGAGCCAATCAATGCTCATCAGCCCGCCGGCTGGGGGTATGGGGTGGAGGCTCTTTCAGAACATGTGCTTAGGACAAAAAGCACACACATAAACACATGCGCTCACTAATTGCATTGCTCAGTTGCACCCCTGCACACATACACACAAATACAAACACTATACCTCATAGACCAAGAATAATGAGTATGATTGTTTTAATCATTTAAATGATTTTATTAATGATGAATGTATATGCAACTTCCTCTCTGTGCAAAAATTTGCTCAGAGTGATGCAGACACAAACAAAACATGAGGACACTGAGGGAGTTCAGCTGTAAGCCTCCTTTTGCTTCATTTTCAACTCAATTTCAGCTGCTTAGAAATTATTTTTCTCTCCATTTCTCTTACTCGTGTTTCCTTCAGCCCTGGGAAATCAGTCACGTGCTAGAACTTAAAATGACTTCTCTTCTGGGCACCACAGGCTACAAATGATAGTAGATCAGTGTAAATGGTGAAATTCATAACTGCTGCACAACAGAAGTATGTTTTCACTGAAACAAAACTGAATCACATGAGGGTTGCCAGACACTGCATACATGCAGCACATATGACATCCTGTGAGATTAATGAAAGAACTTCACATTCCCACTGCGCACGCTATGAGCTTTATTCACACACTTCCTCATTAGAGCATCTCTAGCCTCAGGTTCTGCGGCCACAGGACAAATGAGCTGAGGGGGAAAGGAAGTCTCTTTGCTATCTCATTTCATGTTTTTAACTCTGTCCTTGCTCTCTCCGAGTCTTAAAAGCTTAGTCTCTGTCCATTTTTTCCACTCCGTCTTTGTCTCCCTCTCTTTCTCCTTTGTATGTTTCTGCTTCATCATACTTCCCTCTGCTTCAGTGCATGAATCCTGTGTTGTACAATGCACGTACCTTGGAGCTTCTCTCTTTTCTTTGACAGAGGCCTTTTATCTTCGTCTTCACCTGCAGGCCTCTGTGATCCCACAATGACTCAAGCATCAAGAGACCCCAGTTGTCCTAATTAGGCTAAAAAGGATATTGAGAGAACACAAAGGGAATGCTTTTTTGTCCATCGTCCACACGGATGTTTTTTATGAGACACTTTGGGATGTCATAGGCAATTTACCTTAGGGCTGGTCTCTTCTACAAAAAAGGCTTTTTTTTTTAGCAGAGCATGTCTACAGCTTTCAGAGTGAGCCACGCATCATCCTACACTGCGGAGGACTGCGGAGCAGCAGAGGTCCTCTCATGCCAGGAGGTTGATGTTGTCTATCAAATCACGTCTTTGAGTTTGTATTATTCAACCAAAGTCTGTGTTTCATATTCAAAACTACAAGAGCTCCACAACACCAGCCAACTTCCAGTGCATCACCCACCAGCTGGAGCTCTCATTGGTCTGATGCATTCAGATATGTTGGTCTCTGGTGGTTGGATGGAAAAAATCAATTCTGCAAATTTTGTCTGATATCAGGCAAGTCTAATGCTCCCGTGAACTTGTGGATAGATTTTAAAACTGTTGGGAATGTAGCTTCTGTTTACTGTGCTAGCTTTTTGCACTCCACATTGTTGAAGGAGTCATAGGACGTTCTGGGAAATGCTTGTATTTCAGAGAGGAATTACAGTGGTCGACCAATGTGAGAGCAGGGTGGCCAATGAAATGCCTATATTAAATCAAAATCAAAAAAGTAACGTATAATTCTGTTATTTTATGCACATAACAATTTCATATTCATGGCTATCTTGGAGAAAAACATGTTGGTTTACATGGAAATAATATTAAAAATAAAGGGAATAATATTATTTGGCCATTGTAGATCTACTCAAGATGCCAGATAATCATCAATCCATGGATAATATATGTCCATTAATTATAAAGTTACATGCAGGAAATAGTTAGCTTGGCTAAACATAAAGTCTGCAAACAAGGGAAAGCAGCTAGCCTGGCTCGGTCAGGGAAAACCTTTGAAGATCACCAATGAAAACTATTAAATCACATATCCTGTTTCTTTAGTTCTTTGTTCACTTGCTTCCAAGTGACTATGCTAACTCACTGTGCTAGCTTGGTCACTTCTATTAGCTAGGACATGGTCTTGCACACTTGGTACACATTTGTTACACATACACACTTGCAAAACAACAATTTGATCTTCTGACATTTCCATTTTAACATGTTTTAATATGTAGCAGACTTCTGAGGTGCTATTAAGTGGAGTTGTTGTCACTCAGGCTTGCTGTTCCTTGCATGCTGTGCTAAACTAGTCATTTCCAGGCTTAAGCAAAATTTTTACAGTTTGGTAAGAAGATCCATACCAATTGTGGATCTAATTGTCCTCACTGAAGCAAATGAGCAACTTTTGAGCATTTATCAGTAATTTGTTTTTTTAATACACTTTGTCTGAACCATTTTAGCGTTAGAAAAAGAATTTTCCAGACGCTTAGGTAGACAGAACAGCAGCCATCACTGCAGCAGCACTGAAAGCAAATACACCAGCAACACATATCTTTTCTATATGTGACAGGTAATGGAGAAAGGTAAGCTTGCTTTGAAACTGTCAGCTGAATACTTTCTCACTGCCCATGTTGTATTTTCGACTGATTCTATTATCCGCCCCTCGCTCTCAGCGGGGGAACGTAAGGCCCTATCTATTCCTTTAGAGGACCAGACAAGCTTTGACGAAGCCCTTTCTCTCTCCCTAATAGCTGTCCCAGGGATAAGGTTATTTAATATGAAAAAGTGAAATGCCCGATGAACCACCCCTGGCCGGCGCTGCTACATCCTGTACCGCAGAACATGAAAGTCAACGTATCCCTGTAATGTGCATAAAAACCCGAGGCCTTCAGCAATGTTCTGTATGGTGCTTAAAGAGGTACAAGAAGGTCAGTAAATGACTACACTTTGTCAGTCTTTTAACAATCTGTAAAAGTAGATGTGTTCTCGGGATTTGACAGGTTTTTTTTTTTTACTGAGATTGAGAATCCAAGGTCAGAGAAGTGGCTTGCAGATATTTTTTCACTTAAAAAAAAAGAGCTTTAACATAATGTATAGTTTAAAGCACCTCCCTCCGCATGCTGCAGTTTAGTTGATAATGATTCTGGCTAAGTTTAAGCCTTCGTAACAAAGTCAGTTATTTGGCATGTGTAATTATCTCATGACAACAAGCACTGCTTCAGTGATCATATTAGGCTGATACACCTGCAAGGCTGCAACAGCACCTGCTTCTTTTCCAAACTGTGCCAAAACTTTTGTGCAACTGTTTAAACAAGACTATTAAATACATGAAAAATGAAAAAAAAAATCTAAATAAAAAGACAAGGACATTTGAAGGTTTGGATGCCTGTGCCAAACACTGAACTGTGAATCTGTTTCTCTGTACAGTAGCTGCACGTCATTGTGTACATTGTGTATAGTTGTGTATATTATTTAGGACTAAATCACATATTGCATTGACCAGTGCCAAAGCCAGAATCTTAAAGTGGGGGAATGGGAAAGTGAACTCAGTTACACCTCTATGTGGGAGGTTATACAAGAACCTTATCGTACTTCCATTTTTATTATCCAGTGGAGAATGCAAGCAAGCTGGCAGCAGCTCCCTCTCTTGTTTATTTGCCTTTATAGATTTTTTTCCCTCTCTCTCCCCTTCTTTTTTTTTCCTAATGGAAGGCGGCACTGTGCCACCTGCCAAAATGTGGCTGTAGAGAGAGAGAGAAGAGCTAAATAAATACAGCCTGTGTGCATGTGCGTGTGTGTACAGGTGTGTGAGTTCTTGAGGGAAGCTAAAAGACAATATGTGTGTGTATGTGTGTGAATGAGGGAGAATGTTGTGGACTTTAACAGCCTGTTATTTGTGTGTTGCTGTCAAATGAGCTCACTGTATTTACCAAAAAAAAAAAAAAGGAAAAAAAAGGAAAAGGAGCAATCAGCAGGCCGTGGCATCGGAGACTGTCTGGCAAATCAAAACACAAACCAGAATCTTATTGAATTGTCTTGTCGTGTTGTGTCGCCGCAGCCCAGTGTTTTTTAAAAAGCGACCCGGTGTGGCTGAAACGAGGCCAAATGGGCCATCACAATCAATTAAGTGCTTTCGGGTCTGCCTGCTTGTTTGCTAAGCCAAACGGGGAATAGCATTCTCTCTGGTCAATACAGAGGAAAAAAAACAAGATGATATTTGCAGAAAATAAGGAAGGGGAATACAAATGGAGAGAGATAGGTAGATTACTGTTTTAGAGAGCAAAGAGGCTCAACGCCCAACATGCGGAAAATCACAAGGCTGCTAAACAAATCTCTTCAGTTTGCCGCTTCAGCTAGCTCTTTAGGTCTGCTATTATTATGAGTGCTTCTAGGGCCATCACCTTTCAAAAGTGACTCACATCCTGATGACCACTGCAAACTGGATTGCCACTTTACTGAAGTGGGATAAATACGGGGATGAGTTCTTTTATTTATATATGCTTTAAAACTTCAGCAGCCACTGAATAAAGCGCATCATTGTGATAGTCTGACTTGCATTTTAAGTGCATCATCTATTTATCATCAGATGACAAAATATTGTCATGAGCAATTCTGTTTTTGTGCTGTGTTTTCATTTCAGGGACTTTGTGAGGGATTTGTGTTTTTTTTTTTTTTTGGATGGCGCATTCAGTTACCCATCTGAGTATTTTTAAACTCTAAATTACCTCAGTTATGGTGGGTTTTCCTTCAAGCCCATAAAGAAATCTTTTCTCATTGATGTAATATGCACAGTTTTGAAATAGAAAGAACAGTAAAATTAAATTACTGCGCCTATTTCCTCATTTTCCTTATTCCCCCTTTGCATCAGCATGGAAAGTGAGCAGTCACTTCAGAGGCATTTACAGTAAAAAAAAAAACAAATCAGTGAATGCATTGACTGCTGAATGCTTGTCACATTCGAGGAAGGGAAATCATTCAGGCTCATTGTAGCACACCTGGGGTAAAGGAGATGTGAATACAAAGTCGTTTGCTTTGTCTATATATGTGTGTGTGTTTTATCGTGAGTGTGTATTTTGTGTGCAAAGGAAGAGACCCGATAATGTGCGTGGGATGATGCATTAGCAGCATCCTCCCTCTGCTTTATGTTTCCCTCAAAACGTTGCTGTGAATTGAAAGGCAAGGTTACATTTTGTACTATAAGTCAGGTTCTCTCACACACATGGCAAAAACAAAAACTGTCATCAGCTGTGCTCTGAACATAAGCCTTCTTTTGGAACAAACATAATGCAATCCTTCAGTATTTTCTCTGCACTACTTTGGTTTTTTGATGCGTTTATTTTATGTCTTATGGGGTTTTGCCTGTTGTGAGATTTTGTTTATGCTTTACTGAACTCCACTTTTCCATTGGGTACAATTTACAGCAAGTATCTGCTTTGAAAGGGTGAAATAACTGCATTGCCTTGGGTATATCTAATTGTTATATTTTATGATGATGTATGAACAAGAAAACATCTGTAAACAAGTCCACTTTATTGTACTAACAGTGAAAAGCAAGTGTAAAGTGACAGATTCCTACCAAGAATAGTCCGGCTTATAACCCCCAACAAAACCACAAACTGACTCTTTAAGACCTGCAAAGGAAAGGATTTAGAGCAGAAAAAAATCCTTGCAAGGCAGCATTTCTGCTTCATGTGCACACATGCTGTCCCACGAGCAGGATGAGCACTATACACACTTGCAAATGCTCAACTCTTGCTCTCTATGTGAGCTGAGTTGGGACTATGGATGTAGGAACAGGAAAACACAGTATCTGATGGTGATTGTCTTCTCTTCTAAACACTGACCATGACCTTTGATTGGCTCTTTGGTTTGTCACAGTCAAAGACAGGAAGTTTCCTGAGAGAACAACCATTTTCATGCAGCCATCATGTCGGAGCAGTAAATCGTTCGCTAAGTTTAAAAGGGGCCAGAGACTGGATGGAGCCTGTAAGTGACCAATTTTGTCAAAGAAAGAGCATTTAGAAGATTTTATCAGCTAAAGCTAACTTGCCAATTAAGCTAATACTTATTTCATTGTTAAAACTGCAGTTTCAGGATGAGTTTTTAATGCTGCTACAGAACCCTGCAGAGGGGGTCTTAAATGTGCTTTTTACAACTACATACATGACACCGAAAGACTACATGCAAATTTGCATGTTTACCATGCACAATGGCAGCATCTGCACTATCTGATGATTGATGTAGAAGCTTAAAATATAGAAAGTTATTGTTTGGTGTATAAGTCTGATAATGCATTTCTCTATAATTAATTCTGACATAACCATGTTTGGCTAATCAGAATAAACAAGACAGAGATTTGATCAATGCTTTAATCTTTGTTTGAGACAACTGGTTTCACTTTCAACTTTATAGGACAGAGCTTTTTGTGTGAAGTAGACATAAAAGCTATTTTGGGCAATGAGTAAGGAGTGCGACAGAGCCTCTGGCATTTCTCTACACACTGCTATAGTAGAGACTGGCTCCCGTACAGAGTGGAAATACTACACACTGAAAGTACAATCATAAATGTGTTTTTTTTTCTAATGTAGCTTGAAACCCCACAAGATCAATCTCCTCATCCAGCTCTCAGTAAGAGAGACAACCAGCTTTTCTGAAATCTTTAACTCTTCCTTTAAGAGTGAATCTATTTGTTTTACTATGCACACATGGGCCTGCAAAGACACTTATCCAACCATTCTGATATGAGACATTCAGATATGAGACTAGCACATACTAAAAAAAGAGGAGATCAAAGACACAGGGAAGCACTAAGTTTCCCTTAAGCCACGACAGGTGTTGATGGAGAGGAGGGGGGTAAAAAAAAAACTGAAGTTGGGGGTTGGGGGAGCTGGCTCCTTTACCAGCCAGACAGATCGTATCAGAGTGTTTGCCTGCTTCAGGCCCTGCGCTGCCATCAGATAGTATTTGATAAGAGCGTGACAAGCTAAGGCAGAGAAGGTCAGGACATGATGGCAATGAGGGCAACAACAGCCTGAATCACTGTGCCGGGGAGGGTGTCTGTTGAGGGGGGTCAGGGTCAAAGACGTGGCTGCTTTAGGAGATTTACCCTTTCGGAGACTAATTGTACAAATGTGCAGGGGATGGAACAGTGAATGTGCATTTGAGAGACAGATTCCTTCATGCAAATTGACACTTTTTTGCCATTCAGAATATTGGAAGCTATTTAAATACTAGCACAGGATTTACAAGTATCCAGAATTGAAGCTTCTACGATGACATGTGTGGGCAAGAGCTTGCAATTAAAGACTGCATCTGATTCGTCTTCAATTGCCCTTTTCATGTGATCTTGATGTCAAACACTGATGCAAGGTCGTGGCAGCTGCACTTTTAAGACAATTCAAACAGAGCCCCTCGTCTCTGCCAAGCCATTTCTAGCAAACCCTATTATGCACACATTGTCATGCGTCGGTGCTCAGCTCAAATGAGTTACAAAGGAAGCAGGGTGAGGAATTATTAGCAGCAGTTGGATGGACTGGATGCATAAAAATATTAAAGAGTGATTTATGGCCCATGTCGATTGCCAGTTCCAGGCAAACAGTGCTGCACAAGCAAAAGCTCCCTTCCGGCATCTCTGTCCACCATTCTGGTGCAATGGATGACAAGTAAAAAACTACGAAGCCATAATTTTAAAGCATCAGTGCTGCCACTTATGCATCTACTTCTAGACTTTTAGTCTTTCACTTGCTTGGAGGAAAAGCGATTATATGTTTAATGCTTCTTTCCATGTTTATTAGTTTAAATGCAATATTGGGTTTTGTGATGACAAACAACCACTAATGATAAAAGGTTTAAGCTTCTGTAGCTGACTACTGACAGTTGGGTTCTAGTCCTGAATACTCTTTTGTTGAACAGAATTTAAAAAAAGAGCGGTGACTAATACATTCGTCAGGTTATTCAGATTTTCAGTGATTGTTGGCGTGGCTGTCTGTCACTGTGCAGCTATAGAAAAAGGCTTATTATTATGACGTCAACTGCTTTTGACTTACGGAACAATATATGAATAGATATAAAGCAAAATGACTGTTATTAGGTGCTGGGCTTTGAGTGTGAATTCTGGTTCATACAATGAACTCTGCAATATGAAGTCCTTAGGAGAGCTAAACCATGCTCTGATTCATTTTTTTCCCTTTGAGTACATAACACTGCTCTGAGGTTAAATTTAAAGCTTGATATTTGTGGAACCAACACATCTACATTTTAAGATGAAGCTGACTTTTTTCCTACAGCTGCTGATTCAAAGCATAGCAACAACAGGACTTTTTGCATTGCTTCTTTCATCGGAGGGGCTATCAAAAAGATTTGAAACAGTTCTTGATGTGCATTCCAGCAGCACTGCACATACAAGTGGTCATAAAAATGTGTGTAATGATGATAATCAAGTGATGAATGCGTACTCACGGAAGTTATAGCTTGTACCTTTAAAATGCATTGGTGTGCAGCATCATGCAAAACATGATCAATTTCTGAAGTTTTTAATCACACCTTGTAGGATATTTTCAAGACTTACATAATCAACTAAGTACCAAGAAAAAAAATGCTTTTAGGAGGTAGAAAAGGTCTAAAAAAGGACTCTGTTGACCTTTTTTAATAAGCGTAGGATTCAATCTTTTTGGAGTTTAAATCATTCTAGAGACTAAAAGCTAATTCTTTATCAGTTCTGACCATTCCTCTTTAATCTGTTTTTTAGAGTGCAGATTAAATTGCAAGAGATTTCCTAATAAGATGCAGCTGCATCTGTAGCAGCTAATCAGGGAAAAAAAAATGATCATGCAGAAGGAAACTGAGTGCTTTCAATTTATCAACAGTAAAATATGAGCTCTCCTACCACAGCAAAACCATTTCAGAGCACAAATGATCCATGTAGTTTAGGCAGTGAGTAGAAAGCGGTGTCCTGCTCCAGCATCACCCTCGGAGGCTCGGAGCGGGGCTGTCCACACAACAGGTATTGTACAGTCGGATGGCTGTTGGCACAACAGAGCGCCTAAAGCACTTCATGTTGCACCTTGGGGGTACAAGCCAGAGGCTGGAGTTGCTCTTTCAGTGACATCAGCTCACTGCAGAGGGGGTGGATTGTTTTTTGTGTAGGACAGGTTTCAGTTTGGTCCGCGCCCTCCGCCCTGCTACTTGCCTTCAGGCTGTACAGTAGTAGCCAGCCTGTTTTTTTTTGTGTTGTTTTCTCTAAAAAACTGTTTGTTTATTCTTGCTTGCCTCCCCCATCTCTTGCGCTGCCTGTTCGGCACACCAAAGCAGAGAACCAGAGAACAGCACACATGCCGCCGTTGATTTGGCAGCATATGAGACTTTCAGAGCAGTTTGGATTGTTGCTGGCATGTACTTGTGAGACTGTTTCTTCACCTCAGTGCTGAGAAGTGTCTGCTGCTTCTCCTTTTTGAAGTCATCTACTAGCTCATTCGCCTTGCTGACACTCAGCAGCAGGCAGCAGCATCAGACGACAAAGTGCAGCGAGTTCTATATGTGAGCTCAAAGTCAAAGATTCACATGATAATGAAAAACAACATTTCTTTGTCGTTTTTTAAGAGAGTGGTATAAAATATAACAAACATTACATGGAATAAATATGATTTAAGCATTTGTTTGATGCATTAATGGCTCACATTACATTAGCTACAAAGTTACTTGAAATACACAGTAAATACAAACTGTATGTCGCTTATCACACCTTGTCATCACCTCTGTGTTACTATGACAACATCCTGTCATCTTGTAGCTGTAGGTTTGGGTCCTATATCCTGGCAGATTCAGCCATTTAATTGCCCATCCCCAGCAGCCCAGGATGGATCTTTGAAAGGATTTGCTGCAGGATCACCTCCCACTCAGAACAACTGTCATTCATTTCACTTCCTCAGCCTTGGGCCTCGGATATTTGTGTACATGCTCATACATGCCTGCATCATGTGACTGTACATACATAAATACATATAGCACACACACACACACACCCCTTCTCTTCTGAGTATACGTAGTCGAGAATAGATCTTGCATGTTCCAGGAAAGCATGCGAGTTTAGAAGAGACACTTCAAGCGCGGTCTCACCACAAGGTCACAGCCTGCAGGCAGCGGCAGCAGCAGCAGCAATAACGGCTCTCCATCTCCCGGCCCCATTTAACTGACTGATGCTTTTTGACATGTCGGAGCAATCGAGCCAGTTAGCCTCTGGGAGGCTTCAATTAGGACCAGGACTTAATGCAGCAGAGAACTTTGCGAAGCCCTGATACGAGGTTACAGCCAGACTCAAATCAATAAGGAGAACATGGTTAAAGGCAACTGTACTGAACCCTGCGCTCAGAGAGCTACTGGAGCAACTCAGAGATGGGCCAATGTAGATGTGATGTGAGGGCTAATGCAGCTGAGTTTTCTGTTTGAAGCAGATGTGTATTTTAGTCGAGCTGAATAGTCTCCCCGGGTTGTCCTCCGAGGAGGAGTTTGAACCTCTCACAGGCACTTAGATTATTCTCCGGCAAGTGATTGTCAGAGGCGAGCAGGTGCGTGTGACTGCTTAAACATGTGTTTGAGTCAAAGGAACTCACAAATTGGATATTGTTTCAGCTGCACCTGTTGCCTGAATGGCTCATTACTCACTCACATTTGGTTCCAGTGCGATAATAAAATAAAGGAGCGGAGCTGTGAGTGACGTGGCCGCAGCACTATTTCACGGCCCTCCCGACAGGTCCATTTCCTTGCATGAGATTCAGCCGAGGCTCCTCTATAACTGCCACCTTGCATCGGCTCTACCTGATTTATGGATAAGATGCATGCAGTAATACGCTCCCTCAGGGACCTAGAATATTTGATTTTGTTAAGGTCAATTAAACAGTCCACCATGGGGCTTGGAAACTATTATATGATGAGCTCTTAGAAGATATTATTTTTTTAAGCTTGGTAATTCTAGTTTTAACAAAAAGAAAAATACTCCAAGCGGGAATTATGTTCTATATTGGATGGAAGTATTGCACTTATTCCTCGTATTTGCATCAGCTTCAGTGAATAGCAAATATCAAACGTTAAAGTTTTGTCTGACTCTCTCTCAATTCTTGACTACATATTACATAGCTAAAATAAAAAAAAAAAATCCTTTTTTTGTTTTCATCATATCAGTGAGTCGTATTCTGTGCCAGAAAAAGCCTCTTTGATGGAGCAGTGGAAAAACAACTTAGAGCCAGGCAGACCTTGAGGTTGGCTGTATATCATTTTCCCCCCCACCGTGCGAGTGCATCATTGTCTGGGCTGTACCAGTCAGAACTGACAAGAGAGGGTGACACTGAAAGGTCCTGCAGTTCAGCTGCCTGAAAATGTCACTGGGCTGGCTCAGACAGAATGCCACACAGGGAGAGGGGGGGGTATGACAGAACAACAACCTTAAAGCACTACAGAAACCCCCTCACACACACACACACATACATAAATGTGTATATTCCTTTGTCGGTATTCTATCTAAAACAGGTTTTCCTTAAAGTTTCATTGTTTAAATTTACTGTTTTGGGTGAAAAACATGAAAAATAATTTATGTTGTCATCTGGTTTGAATGAACTTTTTTCAATATGTTTCACAGGTTTCATGAAATAAACAACATCCTGATTGATCTGAAAAATGGTCATCAAATGAACAGCAATGAAACAAATCATCTTGATCCGTGTGCTGTTAGCTAATGAAAAATATATATTTCAGCAGAAGTTTTTACTGGTTTTGACAATTACTGTAATAAAAAAGAGGAAAAATCCATATTGTGCAAATAACACAGATAAAGAAATTATATAAATTATACATTTAATTTTAAACAATTACAAGCATCTCTCTATTGTCATTTTAGTCACAGTAGGTAGCAGTATTGCACCTGAACACTAGTTGCCACCTGCTGTAAAACATGCTAATTTATTTAGTATTGTCATTTTTTCTTAATGTTTTTGTACAGTTTTGATTACAGACTTTCTCTCCACCTCCCTATACTCCTAGTTTAAGTGGGATTCGTTTGCACAAAACTCAGACAAAACACACAATGATGATTAGATGAATTTGACCAAGAGCACATTTTTTCCCCACTTTTCTATAGTTACAGCAAAAATACTGTCAAAAGGAATTTTTTTAAGTTCATGATGGTCATTTAGTGGATGTCTGATATTGTGGCAGCATTGCTTTTCAGCTATTTTCATGGAATGAAACCTTTCTTAAACGATACTATGGTTAGCATTTTCAGCAGTTGTCATTCTGACTATTTACACCTCGTAAATACATCTCTGTGTAGTAGTAGTTTGTATTGTTAGAGGAGTCTGCCATTCCAGATAGATTCACATTGCTGGCTGACATACAAAGTATTCGAAGGGAATGATGCATTGATTGAAATGTGTTTATCTCATGATTTACAGTTGATGCATATAGAACATTTCCACCTGTCACCGCTTTACATTAAAAGAATTCAACCAATAAAAGTCAAGGATGTTTCTTATACAAAGCAATAACTGGAAGTGATACACATGGACTACAGAGGCAAATGCTGGCTGAAGCCTTCAACAAGACAGTGGTAATTTTGGCAGTTTTATCATCAGCCAATTAGTTTTAAAATTTGCAGTGTAACACGTATCTGAGTCTGCCATGGTACCTAACCTAACATCTCGTTACTATGGTAACCAGTTGTGTGACCAAGTCAACCAGGACTGAAATTTGGAGCATCAGAACTTCCACAGAGCTGATTCAAAGACGTCTATCATTACATCTCACATACTGTACAACAAAAATCGATGTCGAATACGTCTTCCAAAAGCAGACAGCCTCAGTGTGTGAGTGTGTGAGCTGAAGCGCACATGAAGTAGTGTGTGTGAAGTATGTGAGGTGTGGATTCATCACAGATTTCTGTCCTTTGATATGTGACTGAGGGGAGGAGAAGGTAAAGCAGAAACGTCTTTCCTCATTAGACCTGACTCCCTCCCCTCCCACGTCTCCTCCGCTGCTGACAGAGAGACTCATATCCTACCTCCACCAGTCAGCTCCCTCACTGTGGCATCAGTCCATCCGCATGAGCAACTGCAGCTCTTCCCTCAAGTCAGAATCGGTGCATCCGCTTGATCCGATTGGCCACGCACGTCAGCATCACCTTGTGCGAGCGGAGAAGATAAAGGAGGAGGTTTTTACTGTCTGAAGTCTGGCCAAGTGCTGCTGCTGCTGCTGCTGCTTCGCCGTCTCAATATGAATGTAAAGTATATTTCCGCCTGGTGTCATCTGATTGTTTCATCTCCTGATCTTTTCATGCTGACAATCTTGTAGTTCCTCTAAACTTGCTAGACCAACATCACTGCAAGGGTGTTACATAAAAGATTTACCTTTGGAAAACATGAAAATATGGAATCAGCACAAAATCTTCCTGTGAGATATTTACAGACTTGCAAGTAAATCAAGATTTATCACAGTTTGGGTCTTATCGTCATCCTTTTCACCATTATTGCTTGCATTTCTTTATTACTATGGACGTTCTTTTTTTGGACGTTTCTCTAACCGGATACTAATATATATTTACATATATATTTATACATATCTATACACAACTTAATATATAGCTGCTGGAAATGTGATTTTTTTTTGGAGATCAATAATCTATCTATCTATCTATCTATCTATCTATCTATCTATCTATCTATCTATCTATCTATCTATCTATCTATCTA